>JAWWES010000169.1:14518080-14584620 GCA_035583135.1 Lophotriccus pileatus
TCTGAGCCCTAATACTGATGTTCCACTACACAACAGCAACTCCTTCCATTTGGTTCCATGAAGTCCTATGACTTGAAATTAATCTGGGAGGAAAAATGCAAAGAGTAAAACCTCTAACTGCAGCTTAGGAATCAAATGTCACTCCCAGTTACAACAGAAGATTTCACAGAAAATAGCACAGATGAATAAACACCAATAAAACTGCTGGAACTACACAGGATTTCTTTAACTCACTGCAGACAGTTTCAATACAGGATTTACTGCAGAACATCAAATCAATTAAATTTTGAAGGGAAACTACCAACAGAATCAAATTTTAGCAAGCCTTAAGATTAAACAGCGTGCAGTATAAGGTTTGAAATCACTCCTTGCAGTAAACAAGAACCATGCGCACACCATGCAAAACTATGTTTAGAATATCCAGCTTTGGGGAAAAAGGAATAAGTAGGGTCTTCTCTCATGGTTCTGTAGATACTGCAAATAGATTACCTGTTTGCAGAAAATAACTCACATCACAAATTGAAAACTAACCTCTGCCCTGCCTTATGAAGGAGTAGACCCATCTAACTCAGGAAATAGCAGTATTTAACTTACTGCACACCATACAATTCAAGAAAACTTTTACAAGCATACTTCTTGGCTTGATCCAAATGTGCTGAAATGTAAAACACAAAAAAATCACCCCAAAGCCAGAGATATCCACCTATGGAGTGGCACGAGCTGTTTCTACACAATATGGGATGACAAGACTTTTCCCTTTCAGTTTGAAGTGGCCCAAATGACAGGGTAAGTCATCCTTCAATTTCAGCGAAAAAAGTCCATGAGAGCAGCAGAGCCTAGCAATCATCCCAGAACTTCTGGGACAGGAGCTACACATAGAAAGGTGCAGCCCACCATTCCAAGAAATAAAAGCATCTTTCATTGAGATAATAAGAAGCACAAATATTAAACTTACTGTTTGTCAAGTAATGCTAACATTCCTCAGTCTTTGGTCATCATGAAGATGTTTTGAGGAGAGACACAGGTTGTGTCTGAGGGCAACAGTATTTTATGGACTGACAAAGTTCAAACCTAGATATATTTTTCATTTCCTTTTCTACAGTCTCTTCAACTGTAGCACTGCAGACACTCTCTTACAGAAACTTCCCCATCACTGAAGCACAGACACCATGTAAAGCCAGCTCCAAAAGCTCATCATTAAGAATATCCCCATATATGTAAGTCTGCAAGATACACTGAGCAGCAATTCCTTTCTGCCTTCCTTTTCTATTACTGCACAGTGGAAAGTCTAGAGAACAGAGGTAACTAGAAGTCTCAACCAACAGTGTCTTGTTGCCTACCCACAGTAAGGCAGGAAAACTGAGCAAGGAGGAGCCTGGATGCCAAAAAAGCAATTCGCTACAGATTGGCCCTTTGCCTGAAAGACAGAAGGAGGAACACCCAGTGTCTGCACTGGCACAAGCTACACACCAGAAAACTGAAATTCAACCTATGCCAAGTTACACTTTGAAAAGCTAAATGTACGTAGGCCAGTGAAAACAAAATTAGATAGGAGTTCAGGGTATGAAAAATTAATAAAACAAGTTCAGGTTTGCATGAAAGTCAGCTTAGAAAGACAAACTGAAAGTGAAAGAGGGATTAATAAAAATTTTCATGCCAAGAATCAGATGGAAACCACAGTTGCTGAGCTGTTCAAGAGAGCGTTCAAGATAACCAAGATCAAGCCATCTCCATTTGAACTGCTATTTTCTAAGTACTAATTAATTACTCTGAACATAGCAGAGATGTAACTACTGAGATACACTATGCACTCCTAGAGCTCTCTGAAAATGTTACAATGGCCACTGCCTGCCTCTTCACCTTTTAAAGCTGGATTTATCCTTTTAAATTATGTTTAAACATAAGCAAATAAAGTGCTGCCTACAGCCTACAAACATCTGCATCTTTGAGTTTACAATCACACGGCATTTGTGCTCAGAAGATGGCTAACTTCTAAGATCTAGTAAGTTACATGGGGTTCCCAAACTGCAGAACCTTCCTAGTGGCTATCCAAGTCACAAGAAAATAGGAAACAATACAGCCTACACTCAGAAAACACCAGCAAAACTGCATTTCTACAACTGATGCCATTAGAGATAAATCAAACACCCTTTTTAAAATTAACCATGGTTTTTAAATACCACTTTGCTGCATTTTCAGAAGTACATTTTAATGCTTCAAACGCCTATTGAAATGCTAAGTATCACTCAATTTTCCTCCCTGTTCACACCCTTCCCGACTATGTAACTTTGCACCGCGTTTTCTGCTTAACATACTGATACAGCCCTTTTCAGAAAATGCTGGTGAGAAAAGGTGTGAAGTGAGAGAGAAGACATCTATGCAAGATACTCCGAACATAAGGAAGAGCACAGAAGAGCAGTTACAATGTTTAGCTGTGCACCGCAATACAGCGAAGTGCATGAGATCAAACCGACACAACAGAATTAATTCTTTTTCTGCCTTCTTGTGTGTGTACTTTTCTGGCTTGTTTCTTTGTTTGAGGGGGGTTTTTTTGGAAATAAAAAATACCTCAGTGTAACCACCAGAATACTTTGGATAACTGGAAAGTCCTTTTGAAATACAATTTATACCACTCATTACAATTATGATGTACAGTCTAGACACTATATAGCTGCTGATAGCTACTGACCTTCCAACAGAACCTGTCCTACCATGAGCCTTGTATCCCTTCATATAGAGGTGGAAAAGCAACCCTCCACACACACTAGGGAATGGAGAGGGATGGAGCAAAAAGATTTAAACAGAGTTGACATGCCCTTACCCAAATCCAGAAGAGTCAGAATAACACTTGAAGGAAACACACCATTTTTACACAAATGCTTCCTTCCAGGCCTATGGATAACAGGAGGAAACATGGCAATACAAGCTACATTGCTGTAACTAACTGCAGCTACTTCTACATACAATGAAACAAGAGAACTATTCTAGCTGAAATGGATCACCCAGTTAATACAGAGACAAGAAAAGCACCTCCATATCATCACCACTAAGAGGAAGATTTAGTATTTCCAGCTCCCTGTTCCAAGTACTCCATAGAATGCAGAACACTCAACACTCCTGTCATGGAGTCAAGGCTCCAGGTCTGCAAAACTAACTTCAGTGGCACTGCATAGCAACAGTATTTATCTTAGTGCACTACATACCACGCTTTGGGTAGGTGGTGAAAACAAACAAAAATAAAAATCCCCAAACCCAAAAGCCTCAAAGCAACACAACCACCCTCCTGTACCTCTTCTGATCACCTTTTTCTCAGGAAGAACGGTTCAGAGTCTGCCTTTGGCACTATGAGTGTGTGTGATCAGAGTGACAAAGAGAGATCTCTGATGCACTTCCAATGTATCAAATCCTTTAACTCTCTCATTTTGATTACATGTTAATTATGCATTAAAAAAAAAAAGAAAAACAATCAAATTTACTCAAAATTCCACAATCATCAAAGCAGATTTTTTCTGCACATCCTTCCATTTGTCCTTCTCCTCAAGCAAAGTCAACAGAAGAGATGCTAGAACTTCACCTCTAGTATTAAAAACAAACAAACAAAAAAACCATACAGAATGAGACACACAAAAAAATCATGTTACTTGTGCTGGCTAGAGAAAGAGACAAAAACTTTAAAATACCCAATCTCTTCAAGCACTACCCATTCCCCAGAGATACCCAGTTGGATACATTTATTGTATAAATTTCAATAAATAATCTTGACATGCCCCATATTGTCACTTAAATACTTCCAATAAAAATAGCCTAACAGTGTCATTCATCTTATTCAAGAATTAACATCAATTTCAAATGAAGATGCAGTCACATCCCAGTAACAGGGACAACCTATGTACAGTTACTTTCAAAAACTGTCCCTTAAGAGTATTTAAAGCCACACAGATTGAAGAACAGCAAAAATCACGTATTTTAAACAAGTCTCTATAATTACCCAGTAACCTGGGCTGCAAGTAGTGCAACTAAGCAGTGCACTACACTAATATGCAACTACTGATTCACCAACCTCACATCAAAACTATTTTTGGTCAGGAAAAAGCGTGTATGCCGAACAGTTTTTAAACACGCAAGTCACACTGCTAATTTTGAGGCACCCAAATGAAGGCTTATTTCTTGCCAAAGCACTTGCTAGAGAACAGATTTGTTTGGCTAACTTCTAGAAGACAGATTTATCCTCATACCAGTATTTTAGTATGGCAGTAATGGCTTTTTCAGCACCGTGACCCAACTGACAATCCTTGCAATGGGTGCCAGTCCCAGTAGGTAGCCTACCAAGGGAGATTTTTGTTTCCATGGAATTCATGCTACTTCTGTTGCTCAGTACTCCAGCCTTCAAATTTTTCATGCCATTACAGTATCAGAATTACAGTAGAAACTCTGAAAGTACTTATACAGCTTTACAAGTAATTAAATGTTTACAGTTTATGGCTACAGCAGTAATTGCACAGTGTGCAGCACTTCTGAGTTTCCACTCTGATTACGGAGCGTGGAGCCCCATGAAACCCTCAAATACCTGAGAAGTCCAGTGAAGAAATGGATATCCATATATAAAAGCAATCATATTTAACAACTATTTAGAGAAGGTCACAAAAATCAAGCTACAACTACTGACCTTGGTAGTGTCACCTCTGACAGTTCCACAAACTACTGTTCTTGCAGACCTCACTCAATAATTCTAACACAAGCACTTTATACTCAGCACCCTCCAGCATCTAACAATCAGCCAAAGGAAAAGGACAAGTGAAAACCATCATGCAGTTTCTAGGAGACACTGATGGCACATCTACAACGACAAAGCTGTCTGGATTATTTTATGTCCAAAACAACTGCCATCAAACTTGACCACTCAGAAGGGGGGAAAGAGGGATGGAGAAAAATAAACCACCAAGTTCCAGGTATTTTAAGTAAGCCAATTGGACTACAACATGTAACTTTTTTCCCCCAAGTACACTGAAAATTCCAAACACACTTCACCATACTAAATAGGAAATGATCAAAGAACGCCTGCAGACATGTCTTTGACACTATCCTTTCATAAACAAAATACTAATTGATAGCCGTTTCTCCCTCAGGGCTTAAACTCTATAAACAATTAACTTTAAAACAAGATCCAAGTAATAGCAAAAATAAACCCATGTAGGGAGTCCAACAAAACTGAAAACAGGAGGAGGATCCTGCAGTTGAGCTTAAATCATCACTCTAATACCTTCACTTCTCTCACTATTTTAATATTTTAATTAACTACAGTTCATATTAATTCTAATTTTAAAGCTAATGATCTACATACAAATACCTTTAAAAATAATAATTTCAACAGTCTTACACATCACAAGTCCTACCAGTTGCATTTCAGATTCACACTGACAAGAAAATCAGTATATCCAGACAGAAAATGAAGGTAAAAGGCCACAATCAAATCACACTGCAGGTTTCAGCTACGCCAGTCTGCCAGGCAAGACAGAACAATCTCACACCTACAACAGAGCACACAGCTGTACTCTTCTCTGCTGCTCAGTTCATCTACCGAAAATCCACAGAGCAAACTACCCAACGCAGAACCGCAGGACACAGGGAGCTAAGCCAACTTCATTTACCAGAGCTGATTCTGCATGCATCTTGGACATGCATCCTCACTCAGATACATTTAAATGGGTAAATAAAGCAAAAGGAGAAACATCATTTTTGCATTAGGTAAATAAACAAAAAATAGCAAGAACAATTTTTGCATTGCTACATTAGCTCTTGTTTTTCAGACTTACCTGGTCTTTTTCATGGGGTAGAAGACTGACAGGTGGAAGAGAAGCTGGGAAGGTGCTGGAGTATTTTGGAGCTCCTTTGCTTTCCAAACTGCCATAATTCACTCTATACTGAGGCCCATCCTTCAGTAACCTCCCATTGTTCACAGCACGTTTGGCCCCCAGGCGCAACCTCTGCTGAAAAGCAGGATTGTTGAAAATATTTGCTAGGTCATTTTGACTTCTCAAATACTTCTCTATGTTTTTCAGGGAGGAGCCATTAGGCTCTTGAAGCCCTTCAATTGCTCTTCTCAAGAGTTTATTCCAATCCACATTGCGAAGCTCATTACAAGCTCCTCTAGATCCCTTAACAGATTTAGGAACAGTGCCAGGTTTAACACATGAAAACCGTCCAGGATTATCTGGGTCCTTGTAGGATGCAAGACCTTTGTTAGTAACTTTAAGAATAGAACCATCTTGAACACTAAGTTCCAGCTGTTCCGAAACAGTCTTCTTATCTAATCCATGGGAAGCACAAACAGCATGACATATTCTCTCTTCAGAAGGCCTTTGCTTTTGCTTTTTAACTTTTTGTATAGCTTCTAGAATCCACTCCGTATAAAGAGGGTTGGCAAGTTTTACCATGGTTGACCAGTAATTGTTTCCAGCCAAGAGTTACCCATAGAGGTTCCTCCTTATCCTTTTAGCAGACCTTTCAGAGGTTGTTCACACCTCAAACACAAATGAAAGGATTGCAGACCCTGCTCGGATGCATCGCAAAAATATCCACCCTGAGGAGTTGGAAAGGCAGGGAAATTCCTGCCGGCTGAACCTTCCAATTACTTCACTGTCATAGAAAGGCAGAAAGTGTTCATCCGTGATGATACAGGTACGTCCTTACAAGAAAGTTTGTTGCAACCTTTAAAAAAGAAAAAACAAGAAGCAAGGAGAGAATACAGTTAATGTGAAGTACTAAAAAGAAACAGAACACATTCAGACCATGCATTCATACTGTAGATGCTGCAGTATGCAAAAATCTTTGTGAGATTATATGAAAGTCGCCAATTCCCACCCCACAACAAGCAAGTCACCATGAAATCCTTCTACTTCTCAATTACATTCAGTGGACTTAGCTTTCCAAAACTCCATTATTCCAACACTTAACCTACTATTGACTTGTTGGACAATTTCCATTCAGCCAGGGATCTGAAAATATCCTCTAAATCAAACTGCCCACAGATCATTTCTGCATGGATTATACATGCACTAGAAAACCCAAACAAACAAAAAAAACCCAAACCCTCAACCTATGACAGATGAATTATTAACTACTGCCTTTTCTTACATTATGCTGTCTCTAAGTGTCATGACATGTTGATTATACAACTCAAAAATCAAAACCAAAATATGAGAAACAAGTTGCAAATATTACATTCTTCATTAATACTTTGCAAGGAAAAAAACCTAAATGGAATCACAAAGGCACTTCTCATTTTAAGACATGCAGTACAGAGGCATTTTTGATACAAACTTGTAGGAACAGAAATGAAAGCAAAGTAACAGGAGGCATTTTCACATAAATAAGCTGTCAGAATGAAGACGTATAAAGAGGTCATATTGACGAAATAGGTTTGGGTGACTCACACTTTCACAAACAATTTTATTTACTTATTATGGAATGCATCATTCCAGTAGAAAATTCAGTGGCTACAAGAACTTAAAGAAACCTGAAAGAAAATCTTGATCAAGAGTTCATTCATTCTGTAGGAAAATATGAGAAAAAAACCTCTAAAAAAATGTTAAAACTCACACCTATTAAATTAAGACAGCAGTTGCGTTATGAGTAAACAAATATTTGTGAGGTATTACTTTTTTCTGTCATGAAATGTGAGAGAACTTGGAGACATTAACCAAACTCTATATTTACTTTGAATCAAAGGAAAACAAAAAAATAGAACAGGAAAATTTTTATTCTCAATAAATGAGTTATCCTGTAAAGTAGAAGATTCACCAGTTTCACAGCAAAATCTACAATTAGTTCATTTGCAACTACCCTTATAAAGCTATGGCAAGCAGCCTATAAATAACAGTATCACCTATAATTACACAAGTCTTGGACCTCATCTTTATTCACGTATTCGAGTCATCTCGCATTTCAATCATGTTCAAAAACTTAAATTATAAATAGGAAAAAAACTGAATGGATGCAGCAACCTAAATTATTTCCAAATTGTTAAAAAGATTTCTCTGCAACTGTGAAGACAATGAGTACAAACCCCCCACTTTTGGTCCCATACCTTCTCCTCCCTCTACTGCCTCAAAAATGTCTTTAAATATAAACTTCAGATCGTGTTTCACACATTATTATACCTACAAAACAGGATTAGCAACAAAAGAGCAGTTGGTTACTGGTAAATCTAAAATTCTTCCCTGTTCAAATAGTCAAAATATTAATCAATTCATTTTATGAATTTGATTGAAGCTTAAACATTTTCAGATTTATAAATACGAAAATTCAACTGACTGCCAGGCTGAAAAGATACATTCCTGATGCAGATGCAGGGCCTGAACATTTAACTGGCTCATACACTGAACCCTATTGATCTACATAGATTGGATCCTGTTTCTTGCTTCCAGACTGTACTCATGCAAGTTGTATTTGATAACAGTTCTGTGTATTTCAAGTATTTGTAATCAAACAATAACTTGTTCTGTAAACAGACATTTTAATTTACTCCAGCTAGCAAAAACCATTCTTTTCCTAACAGAACTGTTTATGTTCACTGTTTTCAGATAATTCCAAAATAACACTGTAGCTACAAAATGCAGACAAATATAGGGAAAAAAAGAGTTTCCATGGTATTATGAATCCTACAAATTCTCTCATATCTGACACTGGAAATACAGTAACACAACAAAGCAGAACTCTCTATATAGTGAAGGCTCACTCACATTTAGACTATTTGATATACTCTGCCTGTAGATTTGGAAGTTCTCTGTAGCTACATACAAAGCCTCAGATTCCTAGAAAGCTACCTTTACAGTTATTTACTTAGGCTGTTCTACCATGAGTCTTCATTAAGATAGTCACGACTTAATTACATTCTAAACAGTGCATTTGCTGAGTCAGACGTACTTGCCTCATTTTTACATCTACTGCAGTACTGTTTGTATTAAATTTCATACAGGCAACCACAGCACTTCCATTAAATTCCAGAACATACAGTACAGGGTCTGTTCCAAGCACCTGGAAACCGATGGACATTTCAGCACAAACGCTCTAACGTGTGGGTTACAGGAATTTTTATTGGCCGGTGGCTGTGGCAAAAGGTTAGCATAAACCTGCATCTTCACATAAAGTCTGCTGCTTGGTACAGGAATTTTGCAGCCATATACATTCAGAAGTAAATTTTTACTTATTTACTTAAAACTCCCTGTGTGTAATACAACCTCCTGCATGGTAGAGCCTACTAAATCAACACTAGTAGAGTATATCAGCAGCACCACAGAGTTTCCAACACATAGGACAGGATATTTCAGGAGGAAAAAAAAAAAATAATCAAGACATCTTAAATTCACACCTTCCAACAGAATGTAAGTTCACTCTACCTTAGGAAACCATGCAAAGCACATCCAATCCAAGCCTTTAATTGTTTTGCCACAATCTAGAGCCTCTGTCACTTTGCCACCTGGAGTGTATATGTACCTAAAGTGCAGCACCCTGACCTCCACGACTGGTATGACAAGGCCCACCATATGTAGAATTCAGAATAACCTCTTACTAACAAACATCTTTCCCAGCAATATAGTTCAGGTGAGTGATTCTACAGCCATACATTTAAAAGGTCTTTCAGAAATCAAGTTAAGACAGATTGATCCAAGGTTGACCATACACACATTTACATGCCAAGTGACTGAACAGAAAGAAAACAAACCATTTTAGAAACAGATGTTCAAGATTCAACATAGGAGGACACACAGAAGTTCAAAATTACATTCAGGTTACTAAGTTTAGAATGTAATTTTACCAAAAGCACAAAAAGGTGGTCATATATCACTTAACACAAAAAATGTGATGATTATCCAAACAGATTTTGAGGAAATACCACTTCTAACGAAGTGGTTATAAATTACTATCAGGCACTCATGTCTGTTTATTACTCTTCCTCCCCTTGCAGCTGACTAACTTTTACTCAGAGCCTCAACAGCACCATCCAATCCCAGAGTAGATTTTCCATTCTGTTAAATGCACAGGACAGTTTCCAAGTTTAATGGCAACAGTCATTAAGTTCTTTCTACATAATTTGTCATATTTCAGCTTTTACTCTATGGTATTTTCTTTTGAAACTAAAAGCATCTGAGAAAGCCTGACCAAGTCTGCGGAAGAGCTGCGGAACATAAGCGTTCAGAGGGTGAAATACAACACATAACCTTTAAAACATGAAAAGGCACCTCTAGTCAAGGCTTGTCCCTTTACCTAGGTCATAAATTATCATACAAATACAAAGACGTTGCAAAATCGCAGCTTGGGATTTAGAATGAATGCAAATATGTTCTTTATAAAGCACACACCTATTGCACCAGCTGATTATAACTAAAGAACGCACCGAGTGAACACTTCAATCTCAGGTGTCATCAGTAATCCCATAATCCTCTAATAAGGTGGCTTTTTTGGCCTGAACTAGTACCTGGAATTACTTCCAAGTGATCCAGATTGCGCAAACAAGCTGTGTAGTCAGAAAAAGAGCAACAAAAAAAAGCTACTCTTCTCTCTCCCAGAAACAAAACAAAGTTACTACACAGGTAGCACCACATACAATCTAAAGTAATTTTGTGGGAAAATGAATGAAAAATCTGCTTTGGTCTATCTTAAATGTAAACAGAGTTACACTTGCAAAAACTGAGGATAACACAGGTATTAGAAAAAAAAAAAGAAAGAAATGAAAGGCGGGGAGATGACAGCAACTTGTGCAACCTGAGGGTGACCTGTGAAGCACAGTTTCATTCTGCTCCCTCCTACCTGCTCTGCACACATTCAGGAGAAGCAGCAGCAGGCCAGCTCTCTGCTGCAGCATCAGGGTCAGGTAAGGATTGCAGCAGAGGAGAAGGAAGAAGAGAAGACTGCCATTGCATTCCATTTTTGCCGTTTTCCTTTTCTCCAAGCCATTGCTTAGAATTTTGCAGCTAATCAACTCTATATTCCACCTCCATCTCAATTAATGATGCAAAGCAGGCAAGATAGTTGTATCACCATTGCAAAATACATGCACCTACAAAAAGACAGGGAGAAAGCAGATCCTGGCAAGGACTCCCAGCACACATGTCACCCTTAAAATTACTCAGATCGTAAAGCCAACTATTGTTTTATTCTTTACACAACAGTTTCCAATAATAACAAGGAAGGGCAATGACACTTGCACAGGCTTTAAATATACAGATGTGGACACATCACAGTAACTTCAAAACTACACCCAAGACTTGGGGGTGTGGAGAGAAGAGTGGCACATGAACTGATGGAAGTGTTTGTGGTCTGAGATACCCCATAACCCGGTCTGTCATCTCACAACATGCCAGCAGCAAGTGCCACCGGAGGGAACGGCATCAGCAAATCACGACACCAAATTCACCCTTCCCACCCTCTCCCACTGAGCACTCTCCCAAGTTCTGAGCAGTTTAAAACATGGTACTAGAGAACATCGAGGAATGCAGGAAGGTCATATTCACCACGAGCAGTTCACCTGGGAAGCAGGTCTCAAAACACTTCTTCTTGGGACAGTGATTTTAAGCAGTGGGGTGGGTATCCGTCTGCTCTTTACAGAATGAGTTATTTCCAAGTGCCAGAGTGCTAAAGGTGATGTCCGGGCAAAGGACGCACGGTGAGAACACCACTCCCAAAACGTGGCATCACAGGCTGGACTGTCCCCCTCCCCAACTCACTGGAGGTTTTTGCAGTACACCCCAGCCAGGGAGATGTACAGCGCCTGGAGCCCGGGGCCGAGGCACTGCTGCCTGTGACAGGGGCCGAGCCCGGGCTGGCTTCCGAGCCCGGATTTGTCACCCCAAAGGCAGGGACCCCCATCCCGCTGGCTCTGCTCCCCGGGGCACGGCGGCCAGGGCAGGGCAGGGCAGGGCAGGGCAGGGCAGGGCGGCCGCCAGCAGAGGAGGACGAGCGCACACCCGCACCCCCACGGCGGGGGCGGCGGCCGCGCGTCCCCCGCGGGCGGCAGGTGAGCCCCCCCCGCCCCCGGTACCACTCACCTCCGCGGGGGGAGGAGCCTCCTCCGGGCGCCGCAGCGGCTCCCCCTGCTGCCGGCTCCTCCGCCGCTGCCGCCGCCGGGCCGCCCGCCCCGCTCTGCGCTGCCCTCGCCCGCCGCTCCCGCCCCGCCGCCGCTGAGCGCGGCTCGGAGCACCTACGCCGCCATTTTGTCTCGCCCCGCCGTACTTACCGTGGATCCGACATGACACTGATTACAGCCCAATGGAGGCTCATTAAAACCTTACCTACCCCGCGCCCCGCCCCCCGCCCCCCCCCAATTGCCCGCGCCGCGCACGCCGCCGCGCGCTCATTGGCCAAGGGGCGCTGTCCGTCACCCGCCCACACCGCGCCCGGCCCGCCCGGCAACCGGCCGGCCTCTCCCATTGGCCGGCGGCGGGTGCCAATCAGGCGGCGCGCCCCTTCCCCCCCGGGCCCGGCCCCGCCCACCCGCGCGCAGGGGCGGGGCCTGCGGCTCTCCCCCGCTCCCATTGGCCGCCGCCGCCGCCACACACGCGCGCGCCCCGGCCTGCCGCCCGCCCCGCCGCCGGGCCTTGGGCGCTCGCCATTGGCCACCTCCCGCAATCCCGCCCTCCCGTTGGCCACCTCTGCCGTCCGTCCGGAGCCCCCCGCGCTCCCCCCGGCCCCGCCGCCGCCCCACCCGCTCCCTGCCGAAGTTTGTTCGGGAGGGCGAGCGCTGCCGAGACACCGGCGGCGGCCTCAACCAGCGCGGCAGGGCGGGCGGGCGGGCGCGCCACACACACTAATGAGCGGCCTTAAATACTGAGCGCCACGCGCGTGCCTCAGAGCCTGGCCCCTCGTCCGGGCGGGCGAGAAGGAGCAGCGTGCTCCCCGCACAACCCTCCCAAGGTGCCTGGCACTGGCAGCCGCTTATCGCGCACACGCACACCCCGCACCGCCAGGGGAGGGGAGGGGAGGAGGGGGTGGGAACGGGGACGACGACAATGACTCCCAGCTCTACAGCCACATGCAGGTCCCTGCAAGTTTCGCCATGCGAAGCGCAGGGACTTCTCTGTCACCCCGTGTGCGAAGGAACAATTACCGCCTCAGAAAGACAGGGTGGGAACGTGCAACACAAAAACCTCAGCCATCCCCTGCTTCCCTCCGCCGCTCCATTCCCCCTCTCCCCACCCCATCCAACCCAGCCATCACCTCCTGCTGCTGCTCCCCCTCCCCTGCAAAACGCAGAGCGTTGCAACGCATTTATCCAGCACAAGTGTCTGCAAACACGTGCATCAGCCTGAGTGCAAAAGGAAAAAAAAGTACCCAGCCTAGTGACAAGCCCCCTGCGCTGCGAGAGGGGAGGGAAAGGGGGTTATTATGCCAAATTGCAGCCTGTCACCCGGTGCAAAACAAAACCCATCGCATGCTCCCTGTTATCCCCCACAGAAACTCCTGGGAATCTAACCTCCGATGCAGGTTCCCCCCTTTGCTTGCAATGACCTCCTTTCTCTGCCCGTGTGTGTTTCTGCAGCAGCGGTTCCTGCGGAATGTGCTGCCCCTGAAACGCGATCGCGGCTCCTCTCTCTCTCTCGCTCGCTCGCTCCCTCCGCTCTGTCTCTCGCTCGCCCGCTCGCTCTCTCTCCTGGCTGCAACCAGAGCCAGGAACACAACAACAACACAGCCTCCCCCCACCCCCTTCCCCAAACACATACACACTGAAGAAACCCAGCCAGGAGAGCCAGACGAGCCGGGGAGGGGGTGGAGGGAATCCCCAGCCAGAGGATTGATTGCACCAGTTACCTTCCCTAAGCCCTTCCGTGAGAGGGGGAAAAAAGAAGATGAATACAGAGAGAATACCTTGTCTCCCCTCCTCCTCCTCCTCCGCGGGGCTCCTCTTCTCACTCCAAAATACTAAAAGGTGGACGGGCAGATCAGACACACGCGTTCAGCTCTCGGCGGGGGAGGGGAGCCACGCGAGCAATTATCATTAATTTAGAAATTAAAACAGAAACCCACCCCAGACCTCCAGCCTCCCCGGTGCGGGCGGACGCAGATTGCGGGGACTGGTGCTAAGACACAGGACCTGATAACAGCTAATTGAAAGGTTAATCTACATAGGCTGTGACAGAAGAGGTCCCTCCCCACTTTTTTATCTGCTGTTGGCAAGTGGGAAATTGAGCTCCCCCCTACCTTTTTCCCTTAAAAAAAAATAGGAAAAAAAAAAAGGGGGGGGAGGGGGAAAGAAAGGGGGATTCCAGGCGATAAAGTTTGGGGGGCGGCGCGTCTCCAGGGCGGGAAGGAGGCTGGAGGGGAGCGGCCACCGGCGCCTCCCGGGGGGCCCTCGGCCGATCTCGGGGGGTCGCGCCGGGCTTGCCTTTCGACGTGGGGCGATGTGAAACGTCTCGATGGCAGCACCAGCACAGGCAGCCTTTGGAGAGCCAGTGCTTCCCAAAGGGCTCGAGCACTCTCGGTCCAGGGGAAAGCGGACTGTGCTTGAGGCGACCATAATTAGTCCGAGGGATGGAAGCGGAGTGAACAAGTCACAGACGTTGTCCTCCCAGGGAGTTTGTAACAAGATGTTACGGGGAATGTGTTTTCAAGAACAAGGTGATAACACGTATGGACTTAAAACTCATTTAAACGTTTTCCCCGCGCTGTCTTGATCTGTGTTGCCAAAGGCCACTCACCATGTCAGAGTTTTAATATTACATGTGATGATTTTCTCAGCTATGGCCAGCAAACACTTTTACCCAAACACCACTTTTCACCCAAGCGTGGCACGACAAAATACCAAGGGACACATGCCACACGGTACCACGCAAAGGAGAAAAAGGCAATCTTCTACCTGAGCATCTACTCAAGCAAACACCAAATAGACATCCCCCCATATTCCCAAACTTGAAACGTGACCATCTCAGAAGTCTTTCCTCAACATGCTCTTTTCCTCGTCTTGTGGGTGACGTGTTGCGTTAGGTCCCTGTCTTCAAAGTTTTCAAAAAATAGCTGGTGTCCCCCCCCACAAAAAAAAGAAAAACCAACTTTTTTTTTTTTTTTTAATCTCCTTTTATAGTGGGTGAAAAATGACCTTCTACAAAAAAATTTAAAGATCTTTCCTAGATGATGTACTGCATGAGAACGGGCAAGTGAACAAAGTTTCCACTATAAAATAATAGGCATCAAGGTTTAGTGCAACTTTTTCAGAGTCAGTTGCTGGACATACTGTAAAAGGAAACTCTTTGGTGATGTTTCAGAGCACTGTAAAATCGTATGACCTACTTACAGAAAGCTACTGGGTGAAAATAATATTCCAGCATGTATCTATCATACCATAACCATTGACTGAGGTTTTAGTCTTTTAACTTCCAGATGCAGCCTTTTAAACACAGAGTGGGAAACTGAAATGTGTAGTGACCTAATGCTCATTGGAGAATCCCTCAACGTTCATGTATTATGCAGGACCTGGCTGTGATTTAAAATCACTTTTAAAATACTGGAAACAGTGTAAATCATTACAGCACAATTTGTAGCAGAGCGTCACATTGGCAATACTATTCTGAGTGTTGCTTAAAAATTTCCATTATAAACTTTTTTTTTTTTTTTTTCTTTCTGGGAAATTTACAACTTGGTTAGTGGTAAAAACATAAAAATAATTCTTTGAAACTGAAACTTGGCATAGCCACATCCCAGTTTGGGAAACAAAACACTCTAGAAAACTCGATAATCTGTTTGGCCATTTTCAAATTGCAAGAGTGTTGAAGACATAAGTAATAGCACAGAGAAAAATTATAAAAGTCTCTGGTTTAAATAACTCCATTCTCTCTTCTTAATATAATTCTTTTCCTAAAAATAAATTTTATAGGACAATATGTCATTGGGTGTTGTGTTTCAGTTTTTAACATATTCAAGAATCCTTTGTTTGAAGAGAGATTCCTATGGATCTTGACATTTGTTGTGTACCTAACATTATGTAAATTGTAAAGTTAAGCACATGACCCTCTTTATACATGAATCATCATCCAGCAACCTTAGATCCACTATCACTGTAAATTAGCCTATTTCCCACAATAATAACTTCAAAAGAATGACATCGGGGGAATTTAGTGCAGATCAGTTTGACACAGTGCATTTTACACAGAGAAGCCATAAGTACCTGAAACACTTTGGATGCAATTGAGAATGTCTAATATGTTGTGTGCATTTTGGTTTGTGATCTAGATAAGAAATATTTTTGGTTTATTGTATGAAAAAAACCTCAACCCTGTACTAAAAATATCTACAAAAAAGTTATAAACCCTTCAACAAAGTTAGTGTAAGCAATAAAATTCACACTTTAGCATGTCTTCTACGGTCTGACTTCGGGGTATTTCTCTCCCATAGCCACCTCAAACTGATGAAGTACAACAACTAATTCCCCTGGTCAGTAACAGGTGCCTAAACACTTATACATTGAATACATCCATTCCATCTGCTGAAAAGATGTCCTTGGTATTAAAATAAAAGTATCTAGAGTGAAAATTACTCTCTGGTGTCTGCTTGTAGAAAGAAGTACTGTGGCCCATTTCACTTTGTTCTATTAATCTCTTTGCTTTTATTATGTTTTAAATAACCTTATTTAAAGGATAGTCACCCCCACACACACGCCAGGGAAAAATATATTTGGTTGCACATCTATATTGTAGTATATGTAGTAAGCATATCCTTCTCTCCAAAAGTCATTAGAATCATTCTAAAATTGCATGTATGCTGCTGTTTTTGGATCCCAGGTGAGAGAAATCAAGAAGTTAAGGGCTGAGCGTGGTCTGAGTTAAATTCAGTTCTCAAAATCAAAATCTGAAAATTGCTATATGTACTGTAGTGGTGTAAGACATGCTGGAGACTACTGCTTAAATGAAGCCTGAACATATCCAGAACAAATCCACCAGTACACAAAAAAAGAATGCTAAATTAGAGAAAATTCTTGCGCATGAAATTATTGCCATATTAAGAATTTCCCTGTGAGGGCTTTAATCATTGATGCAGTTCCATTAGAACTAGTGGGGCTGTTACATATTTAGAAACAATTATACAGTTGTCCATGTTGCTATGATGACAGATCCCTATTTATCTTTGGAGCTTCCAGAGGGTAAAGTCTTGACCCCCACCAAAGTCTGGCAAAACTTCCTACGACTTCAACAAAGCCAGGATGTTCCTTCTATTATTACTACACATAACCACATATATGACTACAGTCACCTGGAAATTGCCACCCCTGGCATATGCTGTTGAAAGAAGTGACCTTGAGGAGAAAAGTCATCTTAAGAATGTAGCGAGTTTCTTTCCAGCCTCTGCATCCCAGCGTGTCCCTGTCAGTGAGCTGAACACGTGTATTCTTTACATATACCACCTCTTCTGCTTAGCTCACCTGCTAGCAACGTCCCTGTAACCCTATCCTTCAACCTCATATTCCTTCTGAACTGAAACAGTCTCTTCTTTTTTTTTTTCATTTATGATATTTTTTACCAGCCCTTTTATATTGTAATTTAATCTGAAAGATTAAGCCACAAAACTAACTGAATGCAGCCAGAAAACATCTTGGTTTATGCATGAGGATATGCATTGCTGCACACAACAGAGCATCACTGACCAATTTAAGCACTATAGATTATATTAATATATACATTCATAAATTTATACACACATGAAGTGAATAACCTCTGGGTACATTTTCTGATCATTTGCTGTCTCATACATTACATTTAAGAAAATTGAATAATAGTATAAAATAGCCTTCTGCTGCCATCTTACTGATTCAGGATCTTTTTAATTCCTGAAATTAGCAGATTATAAGGTAAATGTTATAGCAGTCTCAATTCAGGAGTTGTAATTGGCATAATACTGTAATTTGGAAATAAGTGTTGGTGGTAGATCAGCTGTCATCCCACAGGGATGGAGACAGTGACTTTTTATAATAAATCCCACATGTTTCTTTCTGCTCTGGCAAATATACCAAACTGCTACATCAAAGCACTTTACAATCCTTAATGAATTAGTTCCTACAAGAGCTCTTTAAGTGAATGCATATTATTTTTCCTCTTCTCCAACCAGAGATGTACAAAGCATAAAGCAAAGTGGTTAGAAGAGGGTGCTGGCTTGAGGAAAAATCTGGTCACCTGAGTTCCATGGGCCCTACTCCAGCCACAAGAGATCCACTTACAGAGTAGCTGTGCTAGTCATGGAAAGGAAACTAGTGGACTATTAACAAGTATTTGAAACCTTAGCAGGGCATGTCTTTTTGCTGCATTAACTATTACACGTGTTAAAGAAGCAGTGAGATAAAAAGAGTTTAGGGGGTGCAAGGGAAAAAGACTAAAAGCAAAGCAGAAGAAAACAGGTGGCTCTTATACATGTCCTATAAATTGGTGTCTTTCATATACGCAGTATCTCACAGTACTGCACGTGGAGGCTCTATTTGTACATGATAAAGGGTTAGTAAGTGATTAATAGATGTTTTAATAGATGGTAATCAATTGTTATGAGTCCAATGGGTCAATAGGGTTTTGTACAACAATAGCTCATCATCGTCTGAAACACCCTACTGGTGTATTTAAACTCTACACACTTTACACCGAAACACCTGCTAATCTTGCGTTAAACCTCACAAATGAAATCTTAATATAAAGTGTGACTCAAAACAAATTTGCTGAAGAAAATTTTTTGCTGATTAGCAAATAGGCTCCACAGTAAATCGTTAGTTATAGCTGCAGTGGATTTCAGTGTCTCCTTTTGCCACGTAAAAAGCACTGATACGATAGGAATTGTTTTGCTGCTGTGTGGAAGAGGAATGTTTGTAAGGCTAATCCCAAGGGGAAGGCCTGGGATACTGCAGGGCTCCAGCATCACAACCCTGATGCAGCTCTGTGTTTTTAAACACATTTACGGTAATACTTTGTGAGGGCAACTGATGAGATAAAGGATGGAATTAAAAACGAATAAAGATCACTTTGCTCAGAGCGAGTGAAAGCTGCCATAATCAGGGACTGCTCAGGTCCTTCTTGCTACCGTCCTGCTGCGATTAGTTAGTCTAGGTGAAAGGGGAGGATGCTGGTGTTTGCAGGAGCAATTTTAACACCTCAGCTTGTCTTTGTGAGCTCTAAAGTAATTAACTCTCCAATCATTACCGGTTGACTTTGTCGACAGGTTTAGGCTTCCCTCCCGCTGTTCCCTTTGGGGATATTGGGTTGTCACTTTATGAGACGGGGCGGGGGAGGATTCGTTTTAGAGTTGACACAAAATCCCTTTCACAGCTTCCCAACAGCTTTTTTTGGTCTCCATACTGCTGGAATATTCTCTTGGTCTCTGTTTTAATGAACATGTCTTATATAACTTTCTCCAGATCCAACTAGACAAGAATGAGGGAGGAGAAGGGCGGGGGGGAGGGGATGAAGCTTCTCCAAAAAGGCTGGTAGCACACTTGCTGAGCTTGAGATGAAAAGAGGGCCATCCTCGGTACTTAGAAGTCAATAAAAGAGACTGCAAAGGTAGTTTTACTAAATAAGGTTACTTTAAGCCGCTAAAGGAATCTGACAGTCCTTAATGTAACTGAATGAATCCTCACAACTTCCAACTGTGAGGTGGGTGTACTACATTCTAGTTCAGTTTTAGCCAGGGGAAAATTTCCAGATTTGTAGTTGTTGCAATCTTTTGTTAGTCAAAGATTGCCAAGAAACATGGAGAAAAAGAGGTAGGAGAAAGCTTGACCATATTTTTGTTAATCCCATTTTCATCCAGTTTCCACTATATATTTTTTTTAATCCTATTAAGAGGCTAAAAAAAATTGTAATGACCAGAGAGGCTGTTGCCAGCTGCATAATTTGGAGACTATTCTGATGCTGCCCAACTCTTGCTGTACAACAGCACCATAACTTCAAGAAATATGACTGAAAAGCGCATCCCTCACTTTTCAGACTCTGTGGACAAAGAAAACCCTTTACTTACCGCAAAGCTGGTTGGAGCACTTCCCCTTTCATCTTCTGCTCGGCCTCTCCTGGCACATTGACCTTCTCACTGACCATGGGAGTTTGGGAAATAATCCACGTAGCAAAACAGCTCTGAAATTGCTGAGCCCAGGCTTAGAAAACCTTAGGTCTGCTTTGTAATCTTTGGAAACTGAGCAATATCCACTCTAGTCTTTTCCTTTTGCAGCTTGAAGCAAGAGGAGTTTGACTGGTTTCAAGGACCATGCTGCTATCTCAGGCTGGAGTTTTAGCGATGTCTGTATGATGTTTTCTTTACTTTCTTTGTTGGCAGCATTAGTTGTGAAGTTCCCTTGCTAAATAAAGCTCTGACTGCACAAACAATTTATTTCAGTCACTTCCCATAGCTGCTGCCACTGGAGCAACTCTACCTCTGTTAGCTAGACTAGGAGGCCTGTCACAGTCAGGTGGCAATAAACCACATCATTCCAAACACCCTTTCAGAAACCTTTAGATTTGCTCAACGCTCCTTTAGAAATAGCCAGTGGCTTGTATTAGGGCTCCCAGCCTGACTAAGTCTGGTTTTTAAATTATTGTCACGCGCAGAAGGATTTTGTATTAAATATCCTTTGGGAAGGAAAATCTGAGTGAAAAGGGATTTGGGGGGCAGGAGAGGCTTGTTTTTCTGTGTCAGGTAATATGAGAACGTGAAGTAGTAGCTAGGAAGAACTAAGGTAATAATATATCACTGCTGGAAACGTGAAGTGTCTTCATACTCATGGAACTACACAAACTGTCTCCTCAGTGGTACACAGGAGAGGTAGCTGTTGATTTATCAAGATTCCAGGGATGGAGTTGCATTATTCAGCATAATGAAGCCCTTTGTTTATTTAATTAAAAAAAAATAAAAATAAAAAAAGCAAGTTCTACTTCTCAGCTGATGGAGGTCCTGGGCAAGCAGTGAGCTTGTTTCTTTAGCACTGGCCAGATCCCCTCTGTTACCCTGATATTATTCCCCTTTGTTATTCGATATCCCACAGTGCGAGCTAACTCAGAAGTTGTCACACTCCTCGCTGGTGCAGCAGGACACAAAATAGCTGGGGGTGGGGAGGAAGACTGGAATGGTTAGGAGGTGGAAGGGAAAAGGCCTTTTTTTTGTGAAAACAGTAGCACCAGCTGCATCCTGCAAGTCGCTAAATTAGCCAGTCAGTTGTTTTGCTTTTAATTTTTGTGTGAATTCAAGAATAGGTTGTGGATGTCTTGGCAACTCATGAATGAGGCTCTTTATGAAAGAATTCACCTTGCAGAGGGGCTGCTGTCAGATGCACAAGCCTCTTTCCATTAATTAAGCTGCAGAACATCCCTTCTTTTTATTTTTTTCCCCCATCCCTCTCAAAGCCTGGATAATCAGACCCTGTGTCTTTCCATAACATCCACCGCTGCCTCTCTTGCTCCTCACAGTATTTTACCCATTCTGTTAATTCTGGGCTGCCAGATTATTGGGTTTTTTTCTTTTTTTCTTTTTTTTTTTTTTTTTTACTTTTTTATAACACAGCTTATTGCTGCTAAGTGAGATATCATGCTGCCTGAGCTAACAACTAAGATGAATATTCTGCTCCACTGCAACTAACAGCATTCTCTGTGTATTATCTTTAGCTGAAGGGTGGCCTAAAAGTTGGATATTTACAAAAAGCTCAGCTGAGAGTCAATCAGCTCTCATTGTTTTTTGACAGGAGCCTGATGCTTCACTTGTGTCCAGGAAGTCATCCCTTGGATTGTCACAGCAGCCCCACAGAAGGTGCAAAGGACTTTGAGACATCCTAGAAAGGACCTGCCATTAGAAGTGTATAAGCTAAACTGTATCGGGTTGGGGAGTGATTACAGATGTAATTATGTCTGAACAGACAGTCTGGGGAGAGGAGGAGAAGGAGGGTAGTACCAAGAACCTCAGTCAATCCTCTCTCAACTTTGCTGTGGTCTGAGCAAGATGTGTGACTGCAACTGAACAGTCTTGAAGTTTTTGGTGGGGATACTCATGTGTGCGTTTATGAAGTTACATATCTGCTTCAGGGAACAATCCCAAATATTTTAAACTCAATTAAAGGTTTCCATTGGCTGAGGAGCTCACTACCATACCTTAAGTGTTTGCATGTTTGGGCTTAATTTTGTATGGCTGAATTAAATCCTAGACGTTAGGAATAGAAAAAAAATATATATGGTATTAATGACAGGCTTTTATAAATGATCTGTTCATTTTCCTTCACTTCCAAGTAATGCTGAACATTAATTTCCTGAAAATGAAACAATCTGAAGCAGAACATACCAAATAATTAATCTTTGGAAACTCTGGACTAAATTAAAATAATTTAAAGTTAAATACAGAGCTCATCTGTGGCCCTGGTGCTCTTTCTGGGAAGCAAGGGATACATAAAAGAATAAAAAAGAAAGCAAATACCAAATTACCTAACAGAAAAGGAATCTACAAATATATGGAATAAATTCCCACATTACATCATAAAACCAACTTTCTCACAAATGCTGTCATTGCAAATGCCAAGACACAGAGGAGGCCACTGAATTAGTAGGAAAACTGAATAAGCAAATGGGAAATTATTTGCATTGGACATACACATTTTCTATTTTTGGGGCTTGATGACTTTTTTTTTAATAGTATCAAATCATCTATTATACTACAGGTTTTCCTTATACTAAGAATTGGATGTGGTAGAATTTGAAATACCATTTAAATTGTAAACCTGTGGGACTAGAAGTTCTTTTCATTACTTCAGGCAGCATCTCAAAGAATGAGCACTCAAAATAAACAATGTTTTTGTTAGCAAATTTTGACTTTTTAATTCAACACTGTAATTTGATTAAAATTAAAACATAAATGTAGCTGAATAGTTACCTCTAAATGGAGAGCGTTCAGTATTAGATCCAGGAAAAATGAATGCCTACATTTCTGAAAGGACAGTGAATGAGCTCTTTTTATTTACCTTCTGCAGAAGGATTCTGTAAAAATAAGTAATTAATATTTGTAAACAGCTGTGACATCTTCACAGAGAAATTGTATACAATAACATATTCCTAAACCCCAGAAATTTCCGGAAGGGCATTCTTGTTTACATCCCTTTGCCCAGTCAGCCTACTAGTCCTTTGTTTCTTCCAGTCTCACTTGTCTTTTTTTTTTTTTTTTTTATTTCCCAATCTTTCCTTGACTTTAAATCCACAGCTATCTGGAACTATCAGAGACAAAGAGTCTAATGGAAAATAATACTGATGAAGAGACTAAATACAATAGTGCGCAGCAGGGTCTTCTGAGTTTTAAAGGCATGGCACTGACTCTAGGCTTGCTGAAAGCTCCTTGCTACAGTTTTCTTGTTTGTGAAACAAGAAAGATATTATTAACCTGTCTCTTGGTGAAGCAGACATGGAGCTCAGAAATACTCCTGTCTGTATAAATGCTGAGGATTATTAGAGGGAAGATGTTCAGCTTGGGAGGGGGGTTCTCAATGTAGTGATGAACTCAATTTCAATTGCTGCACATGAGCTTTTTTTCTTCTTATAACAATTAACCTCTTAGAAAAGAATTAACACTAAGTTTACATGTTGACTCTATAGACATTGGAAAATTGCTTTTAAAAAAATCATATATAAGTCCAGGAAATTACATTTCTCCTTTTGCTTCTAAAATTACAAACTTCTGACTTCCCAGCTGGTAATGCAAGCAATCAAAATCAGGTCTCTTGAGTGCAGTTGCATGACACACATGAACAACAATCTCATTTCATAAAGAATTAACCCACAGCCAGCTACATTAACTGGCTCCAATTCATGCCACAAAGCTCATCTGATCCAAGCACTGTAGTTCCCACTCTGCACAGGCAGCAACGTACTGGCCAAATAACAGCAAAACTTCTGCAGACAATCACTACTGTGATTCTAATCGGTAACAGCATTAACAACTGCTTAAACAGAAAGAGCTTCTTCCACCTGAAATTTCCTGGATTTTATCTAGTTAAAATTCTCTTTATAATTTCTCAGAAGTTTTGAGAGAAGGCAGGAGGAAAGGAGTTGTTTTGGGTTGATGATTTAGTTCCATAAATGTTCCAAGTATAGGGTCATAGAAAGGAAGCAGAGAACACAGATCCAAATGAGGAAAGCCTGGCAAATTTAACTTCTTTCAGCAGGACCAGTCCTTAAAATGTGTCATTTAGAACTTAAATTTAAGGATGATGTGCAAACAAAGGTCCAGAACAATGTATAACTCAGTTGTGCCCTTTTCTCAGTGAGCTACTTTAAAGTGACTTGGGGGGAGGTTCCCTCAATTCCTCCCCAGCATTTCACAGAATAAACACCTTGCAGCTCTCCAGTGTTTTTTCTTGATGCTCAGTCTAAATCTTTCTCTACTGTGTTTCAAGCCACTGCAACCTTAATTACAGTCCTAAATCAGTTCTTCTCCTTTATTAGTGTTTACTGCAAATGGTTATCTTGGGTAAGCAATTGCCATATTCCTCGCTAGTAGCCAATTAAGCAACCTGCAGTCACTTATCTTTCTGTTTTGAAATACTTTTTAACTGAAAGATTCAAACAAACAGCACCACATTCAGTTTGTGCCAAAGACTGCCATTCAGCAGGTTTTATGCTACACTGTCCAGCCTGGAGGAAGGTTATTCATACATTCAGAAGGCTGACTTTGCTGGCACAGGTACACGTTTGTGTTTGAAATTTCTAGACTGACAACCCTTCAAAACCAATTGCCTTCTCTTGGGACAGGAACATGAACTTTTATTTCTCTTTATTTGAGAACTGACACCACTGTGATCTCCATCATGAGTATTAAGTGTGTTGTTCTTTACAGGCAGGACTGACTACTTGAGTTGAATGACCACACGTTGACCTTGGGGGAGCTGCAGGTGTGAGGAGGTGTGTGTTTGTTTGCTTTTTAAATTCATCTCCTCCAGGTTGCGGGGAAAGAAGCTTTTAGACATTGCATGATCCACGTGGACTTAAACAACAGTTGATTTCAGCAGCACCTTACATTTTTCAACGCTGCTGTATGAACCGATGAGGCTTCGTGCAGCATTTTTTTCAAGATCAAAAGATGCGATATGCAGTGAAGAAATAAAACCGTTCCTGTACAGGTCAAGCAGCACCTACCAGAATCCCCTGATAAAGGTTTCTTTAGCACTAGTCCAGAAAATCTGCACTCCATACTGTGCACATACTTCAGGACAGATGGGTGTCTGCCAGGGATGAAAGTCTGTCCTCTTAGGAAGAATTACAGCGGAACACAGCAGTCACTGCGAGTTCAGCAGTTGGCTGTATTTAAGAAGGCAGAATTATTATCTCCTGTGACTAGACAGTTTTAAACCTCCCCCCTAAAAAGTGATCAAGATTCTCAGAACCACATGTATTTTGAAATTTTAAATTTTAAAAATCTCTAATGAGGGAGAATCTGAAACTCAGGAAGCTCCGAGTCCAACTCAGAGACAAATTTGAGCATCTGTGACAGTGACAGATGAGTTACATCCATTCATGGGAAAAAAAACAATTTTATGACCATGCAACTGAATTGTTTCTAATTAATTCATGATCTATATTTCATACTGATGAAGCAGGGTCTGAGACACACTAGAAAAAAATCTTTCATGGGGCCAACCCTAATGGTGGCAAGGGTACCAAGACATGGATTCCATTATTCACAAGTTTTCTAGAGTCTGTAACTCATCCCTTAATTTCATGCTCTTGTTCCTGGGCACACATACTGAGATGTTAGCACCGTGTCAGAGAACAGCAGGGGTCAGTTGCTCCCTGCAGCCCAGGAGGAGCCAAGGGCTATGGCAGGACTGGCAGTGAGAGAGCAGGGCAGGGCAGACCTAAAGATTAGGGCCCAGTTTAACCAAAAGTCAGACTCACCGGGCGAGTCCGTGGTGAGGAGGCAGGTCCGGGTGAAGCCTGGCGGGATCTGTACTGTGATGAGCAGGCAGGTCCGTGGTGATGAGGCAGGGCCAAAGCCAAAGTCAAGCTGTAGAGCTGAGGAAGGCTGTGGTCTGGATAAACAGGGCCCATGTCCAGGCACAGCTATGGCTGCAGCTAAGCTGGAAACCAGCCCTCCTACTACATAACCCAGTGAGATGGAACAGGGCTCCTGGGCCAGGGGTGGGGTGCTAGGGAGGCTCCAGGTGAGTCTGGTCAGGGCCATTCATGCTTATATGCTCTGATATACAGATCCACTGTATCTCCAAGTTTTCTTTATAAATAGATGCCATGAAGTGGGCCATACATTTGCCTGCCAGATAGAGCAGGACTTTAATGCAACACAAATAATAACCTGATCCTACAAACCCATGTATATGTCATTGAGATCTTATTACAGCCCGGGTAAGAGGATGCTGGGTGTTTGCACTGATGAGGCTATTTCAGTATGATAAGCTGCACTAAGTGGGCTCAGTTTTGCATCACTGGAGTGTATTTGCATATTGCACTGCCAGGGAAAAGAAAACCTTACATTTTGCAGGAGTTTGCCACACAACAAAATGCCACTGCAAATATCTGAGTATGGGAGCAGTTCCCATGAAGGCAGTACAGCATGGTAGTGTTGTGTTGATGCTAGCAAGGTGAAATTAAAAGGTCTGTGGCATTTACAGTTTCTGTAATGCTCACTGGAAAACTCATCCATATAATTTCAGGACTTTTTACAGTGTCCATTACCTTTTGATTTATAACATTTCACTAGAAATTTTTCGCTACGAGAATTTAAGTAGTCTTTTGGAAGAATCATTATTAGAACCAACCAACCTTAAGTCCAGCCAAATATTCCTATTCTCTTTTGCTTCAACCCTTGATATATGCTTTCCTGTTGAAAGGCATCCTGGAAGAGTTTTTTTTCTTCTATCAGCTGCCAGTTTCTGACTTTGGTGTTTCTTTGGTTGTTTGTAGTTTGTTTGGGGTTTTCTTGACTTTTGTTTTTGTTTTGGTGAGACTGACAGGCCTGTAGTTTCTGGGGTCCTGCTTCTTGCCTTTCTTGAAAATCAGGACAACACTTGCCAGCTTCCAGTCAGCTGGGACCTCTCTGGATTCCCAAAAATTACTGAGAGAGGTTTTGCAATTACATTAGCCAGGTCTTTGAGGATTCTGGGATGGATTCCATGAGGCCCCATAGATTTGTGGGGATCCAGCTGGAGCAGCAGATCCTGCACAAGTTCAGGGTTGACTGGGAGTTGATAATTCTTGCAGTCATGGTCCTCCAGCTCAGGGCACTGAGATCCCCTTGGTCTGTCATCTGTGTTGAAGGCAGAGGCAAAGAAAGTGTTTAACATCTCTGCCTTGTCCCTGTTTGTGAGGTGACCATCCTCATCCTGTAAGGGGCCAATGGTATTCCCATACTGCCTATTGCCATTAATATATCTGGAAAAATCTTTTTATTGTCCCCCACATTTCTGGGCAGCTGCATCTCCAGCTGAGCTTTGGCCACACAGATTTTCTCCCTGCAGCAGCAAGCAGCACCCCCGAATTCTTCCCATGCCACTTGGCCTCGTTTCCACTGGGCATACACCTTCCTTTTTTGCCTTTTTTTCCAAGAGAAGATCCCTGTTCAGCCAAGCTGGCCTTCTGCCTCACTGCTTGACTTCTGGCATTTGGGAATTGCTGCTCCTACACCCTTAGGAGGTGACGTTTAAAAAAGTTCTGCCGGTGCAGAACAAAGCGTCACCTTCAGGCAACTTGGTGGGAAGGAATTAATAAACAAAGTTACCCACGAACTGAGAGTGCAACAGTAACAAAATGAAAGTGATTGTAAACTCTGTTAATGCATGGATAATTCATGTAGCAAATAGAACAGGAGGCACGGGAAACATCGCTTTGGTGAACGGTGTAGAAAAGCCTGTCAGCAATAGGTGTCAAATACATCCTTTGTAGTTTCACTGAGGTATTTTGCAGCAAAACAATCAAAACAATCAAGACAAATATGCAGATCCCAATTATGGAACAAGGGTCTTCTTGTAGTTTGGTGCTAGGAGTTCCCTGGCAGTTTGCTTTGCAACATTCATTTTTTTTTAATGCTGTGCTGGGACTGGCTGAGAGTTCAGATCCCAGGTAAGACCCCAGTCCAGATGCCAGATGAGTTTGTGTAGCCCTGAGAGCACAGGGACTGCATGGGTGAAATCACTTTTCCACTTATAGGGTGCATGTACAGAAAGAGCTTGATGTTTGGGGTTTGGGGGTTTTCTTTTTTTGGTTTCTTTGTTTGTTTTTTGTTTGTTTGTTTTTTATTCTTGTTTGGCTGTAACAATGTGCTTCATTTCTCGCTGTTCAGCTTCTGTGCTTCAATATTTATGACTCTGCACCTTGGACTTCCCAGGTGGTCATCCATCTCACACTGTGCTTAAGGACAGAGTCCTTTCTGTCCCATGTCCACCAGAATGTTCACCAGCAGGTGCTGAGTAGCCTCATGACTTCCTCAGACACCAAAGGTTTGGAAAAACCATTTACTGGACCACCAGGCAACAAGCAGCAGTTGTATTTGGCAAGCCTAAATCCAAAAGGGAAGATTAAGGGTTTTAAAGCCATCAGGGACTATTCCACATCACATAGCAACTTTCTGACTTATTCCATGCTTCAGCAAGGGCAAACACAGAGAGATGAGAGCCCTGTCTGAGGGTTTTGAGAGCACATCCCCTCCTGGCTGTTTGAGTGTCTGGGCTCAGGGCCAGGCTGGAGCCAGTGGAGCTGAGAGCTGCCCCATCTCCTTTGCTGCCTGATACAGCTTCCTTGGGACCTGCTTTTCAGCCAAGCCCCTTCCACTGGGCCCCACCTGAGCTAAAGCTCCTGCTGTGCTGCAGCCATGCCCGTCTCTGGCTCTGGGCCCTTTGCTCCGAACCGAGCCCCTGCTGTGCAGCTGCCTTCCAGCCTGATCCCAGACCTGTCTTATCACCATGGACCTGCCCGGTGTTCACTGGGCTGTGCCTGATCCTTGCTGCCCTCCCTGGACCTGCCTTGCTTGGCTCACTTGGAGGCTGTGGGACCGGTGAGACTCCTGCTCTGCCAGCTGTGTTAGCGTGCTCAGCTTCCAACTCACCTTCCCTTGCAGAGAGCCAGCTCTTGCTGCTCCCTGACAAGCTGTTTCTCTCAAAATCTCCATGACTTTTAAAGACTCATGATCTCAGCAAAAAACATTAACCCACCTTCCTTCACAGAAGAGCAGAAATGGTGGATTCATCCAGGAATCACTTACGCTACTGAACCATGGAAGGAGCAAAATTAATAGTCTTGCACTGTTTCCACTCCTTCAAGGCTGGAAATTTGGGGAACTCTTAGTCCTCCAGCCCTTCTATACCCAAAGTACAGAGACATCCTGGAAATAAATGCCATGAATTCACAAGCAGTAGAAAATAACTTGTGTGCACTTACAACTCTTGGAGCCCAGTGGATCTTTCAGTTATGTGTCCTCTGGACCAATCTTACAGCTTGTATCACACAGACACCATGAAGAGTATCACTGCACCAGCAAGTGGCATGAGACTGAAAAAATATTAAAAAATCCTCTTTGAACAATAAATAAGCCAGGGGAAGCTGTGGTTAACATATCAGGATCCTTTTTTCTTCTGCCCCTTCTTTTCTTTCACACCTTCTTCCCTCTGCTCCAGCTGATTTTGCTGGAGACTTGGCACTATTCCTTGAAATCTATTTTGCCTACTGCTAAACTTCTGCAGCAACTGCTTAGACCTTTCCCTACCACTGTGTTGTGATGCAGTCATGATTTTACCACAGAAGTGGTGTTTGCCTGCCATGAACCCTAAAGAGTTCAACACTGATTAGGAAGGAAGGCTGGCTGGCAGGCAAGCAGCATGACTGACTAAGCCTGGTTTCCTTAGGAACCCAGCCTGAAACAGTGAGAAAGTAAGAGCATGTGTGTTCTGGTAGGCAGTGAATAATCCATTAAAACTCTTAATTAAAAATTTAAACATGTGTCTGCTAATTACATCACCCTTCTTCTGCCCTCAAAAAGCAGTAAATGAGCATGGTTGCACACCTGCCTGTGTGTTTATTTCCTTAGGATGCTGCTCACTTGCTCAGCAACCCAAATACCAGCTCAGGTAGCAGCTGCCATTGTAAAAACATTCTGGGGAAAAGTGATGACAAATATTTTCTTTTTGTTAATGAATGGCCAAACTGTTCACAGAAATCCTGCTCACTGTTGCTGCACGCCCTGAATTTGTTGATGTTTTTCACATACCAATCCTGATGCTATTAGTTCTCATCTCTCAGACAGGGCCACTTAATGCCAGTAATACACACTTGGCTGACCAGCCACCTGAAGACCTGTGAGAAGACAAAGAGATGGGATAAATGTTTTAAAAAGTAGGCTGCAAGCATATGAAAATGAACATGGGCATTGTCTGTAAACTCAGAATCTCTGGAGGGCCTGGAGCCTTGGCAGACCACACTCTGCAGTTTCTCAGTCCTGCAGTGGTAGTGTGGTGCTCCACATTTGAAGCACACATGGGGTGAGGAGCCTTAGCATGTAAATAGGCAGGTCACATTAACTGTTGTGAGGAGCACTCACAGCAAGTGAAACTTGCTTCTCCCTCTGCGAGTTACCCTGCAGTGAATCTCCTCTGATGTATGTAGCCTCCTCAGCTGCTCTGAGTTGGCTGAGTTGCAACCACTTGACATCGGGCCACAGCCTCTGATTTGGGAAGGCTGTTTTATTCACTGCCTAGAGGAGTAGGATCATGTTCAACATTGCTGTTGTTATTTATTACAGTCATGAATTTGGCAGGAATTAACCAGATTCTGGCAGGTAGCGTATGTTTCTGTACATTAGCATAACTGTGCTGTGCTATAGTGGGTACACTGGGTGAAAAATCAATTCCCTGATTTTTGGCTTCTGTCAAAACAGGCAGAGGCCAGAGCAGGAGGGCATGTGTGTCCACTGGCACATACACGGACCCTCTCACCAGATGCTCATCCAATATGCTCTCCTCAAGACCTGCCTTTTTACACCATGGTCCTACTGTGGCACAGCCTGTTGAACCTCTTAGGAAAGGGTCCAGCTGGGATATGGGTTTGTTTTCTTGGGGGCACTTAGAACCTTACTGGTATGTCTCAAAGCCCTCTTCAACTTGACCTAAAAAAGACTCAACAGAGTTCAGAAGCTCTGAACTCCTACACCCCAACATTGTGTGTCACTAACAAAGCACTGCCTCAAGACTGAATGACCTTATGAGGTTATCTTTAAAGTGATATTTTAATGCATTCACTGACTGTTTTAGAGCTTCACAGGTGATGCCTTGGAATGACATACCAGAGAAGGATTCATTGTCCTCAGGGTTACAGACTAAGAGATGGCTGCCCTACTGCTGAGTTTCCCATATTGAGCTCACATCCACCCAAGAGGCCTGGAGTCAGGCAACTCAGTTTAGGGGCTGCCAGAATCACTGCATGATTTTTCACTGAGGTGAAGCATTATTGCAGGGTAAAGAAATTAACTGGTCCTTCCTTTAAAAAAGGGGGGTTTGTTAAAATCTGAGGTATATGTAGGGTTTAGGATGCCATATGGCAAACCTAGGGGCATATGAAACCCAAAGCAAGGCCGCCAGGTTAATTGGCTGTAGTCAGAAATATTGGGGCTGGCAGGACTGGGCTCTTATCATGGAGGGAGCCCAGATGTGCTATTCAAAAAAAGAGGCCTGTGTTTATAGGGTGTCAGCTCCCAGTCCCAGGGCTTGGGACTTTCAGTCCCTGAAATCTCAAGCTCATCTCTGCTCCTTTTGCCTTTTGCTGACAGGAGGGTGGTGCAAGTATCTGTGTGGTTTCCTGGCAGGACCCTGCTGTACTGCACTGCCCTGCCGTGTGGGGGTCAGGGTAAGAGTGCTGGGAGGACAGAGCAGGTCACGCTGAGGTGTGCTTGATGTGTGGGCTCACCTGGACTCATCAGCCCAGACGGGGTGGCACAGGCTGCAGCAGGGTGGTGGGGTGAGCCAGGGCATGGAGCCACAGGCCTGTGTTTCTGTGGTCAGTGTCACTACCCTTTGCACTGCAGTGGTGGAGCAGAAGCACCCAAAGCTTACACCAAAACCCGTTCAAGCTGGGAGTGGGAGGATGCGTCCACAGCTGGGCTCCCCAGACAAAGCTCAATTACTTTCCATTTGTGTACAGAATGAGTGCATTTAATCCATCAACACTAACAACCAAAAAGTCATTTCACTAAGTAGCAAGATCATCCACCACTTGGGAGTAGCTACAAGTATTTACAAAATGTTTTCATACTTCGACAAGGAAGAGGCTGCATATTTCTGACTGTGGAGCAGAAGGCAATCCTATAATAATGCCTCATCTTTACCAATCATTCCAAATTATTCACATGAAATATCCTGCTTTCTCTCTTGGACTCTGATGAAGCTCCTGTTGAACCAATTATTCACTAGCTATTCATGTATTGTCAAGAAGGAAATCGCAGAAGCTTTGTCATTAGGAGTAAGATTTGATTGGCAAGGCACATGGCTTTGGGGCGGGTTTGCTTCTTCCCCCTTTTTGCTCTAAAGCCATAGCTTTTAGCTGGCAATTTCCATTGCTATAATCTGATGGAAAGTGATAAAATGCATCAGACTGCAGTACTCAAATGAGAAAACACTCCAGATTAGTAGGAATATAATTATGTTTTTCATGACATTGATTTTTTATTTTCTAACTGATAAAAGTAAACAACTAAAGGGGGGGGGGTGCCAAAAAACAGCATTTAGACTTTAGTGGGATAATTAACTCAGCAATTAAACATATTTTGTATGCAGCATTTGTCCTCCATAGCACACAGCATATGTGACGTTTGTCCTTCATTCAAATCCTTGCTTTTGCAATCTTTTTATTTCAGCAGGAGTGGCAGCCAGAGGGAGTCCTGTATGGAGACCCCTTCCACTGTGCTTCACTTTTAAAGATGAGTATTCACAGCTGTGATTTGGAAGGTAAGGAACAGCCAAAAAGAATCACAAAATGAGCAGAATTGAGAGAGGAGAGGCCTGTGCAACAGGCTTTTGTGTCTGTTTTCTTTTTGCCAGTGGTGCTTGGAGGGGAAGTAAACCAAGGCTGCTGTGTGACCCTCGCTGCTCTATACAGTGCCCACCAGCTGTACAACTCAGCTGCCATCTGGGGCTGCCATGTCCAGTGTCCTGTGCTCTGCTCCTGTTTGATAGCACAGCTCCAGGATGGGCTAGGAAACGGGCAGGGTTTATCCAAGGGAAATTAAAGAGCAAGAATTAAAGCCAATTAAAGAAAAGAGGCCAGTCCTAGGGCTCCCTGCTGGTATAACAGAGTTGATTTCTCACTACTGTGTGAAACATAGGAAGAGGCATAAGCAACAATGGGTTGTTAGAAATCTCACTGGCCTTTTTAGCACAGAGTAGTTCTTCCATCCTCAGTTCATCAAAGAGTGAGTGAGTCTTTAGGGAAGCTGATTTTCTCCGAAGGTATGAACTATGGTACAGGGGAGATGTCCCCCACACTGCCCCATTTTATCTCTTTTAGAAAACTGAGGTCATTAGGAAAAAGTTCCAAGTCTAGGATAAATAAAACATCCTACTTGTGACTTTGTAGGTAGGATGAAGAGGGGCAAGAAAACACTGTGTCAGGCAGAGGTGAGTGGATATGTCACCCACAGAATGACACAGTACTTCTGCACGTCAACACAAACTGCAAAGCTGGAGCTGGTGCCAGTTAATACCCAAGCACACTACAATTATCTTTCTTCTTTGAGACAACAATATGTGAGGCTTTCTTCAGGGAAGAACTCTGAGCCTCAGGAAAACTCAAATATCCTCCCTACTCTGTGAGACTCCCATGGCCCAATTTAGCTGCTGCTGCTGCTGGGGGGTAGAAGGGCTAACTTCTGAGCTGGCATAAATTTCTACAGTAAACACACTATGACAAGTCATTCCAAATTAATTTCTTCCTTTTTAAGCTGAATTTGCCAGGGTTATATTCTAAATCTTGTTTTTTGCTTTGTCCTGAAACACTGTGGTGCATAATAAACATCAAGTCTCAAAAGGCTGTTTTACTGTTAATGTCAGGCAATTAAATATATCATGTATGTATTCAGGATACATACAAAACACCATGTATCTGGAGCACAGCCTTCTCTAAATCCAGAGTGTTCATCTTGTGAAATCTGTCACCATTTATGGAATGCAAAAGTTGCACTGATAAATGCTTTTTACTATCAGACATAAAATGTGTTTGTTATTGTACTGACCTTGGGAGACGAATAGGAAAGCTCTTTGTCCTTACCCTGCAAGACAGCCACAGCAGCTGGCTATGCTTTAGGACAGGCCAGACTAAAATAGGTCTGTCCATGTGACAGGTTGATAGAAGAACCCTGGAAATTCTGCAAGTTACTTGAGCTCCATTAATAGTCCCACCAATATGTGATATCTCTGCAAATGAAATCCAAAGTTGGATCAGTCATTTAATTTATAATTCACTGATTCACAGAAATGACAACAATCTAATTTTGGGGAAATCTACTGTGATTGGTAACTGCCTCACCCCTTAAAAAAACCCAAACCTACTGTTTTTATAAAGCTAACTAGGGCAGGGAAATACTTCAGGAGATAAATCCTAAGGAAACAAAAGGTGTGTAGTATCTGTAGATCAGTGATGTTATTTTGTACAAGATCTACCACAAGTATTAATATGATGAGGAGAGATTAGAAGAATCATCATTATCTTGAAATCCAAAAAAAATACTAAGAAACTGAGATCAAGGTAATTTAAATGTGAGTAATTTCACTGATGGTTACAAATTTTGCTGCTTTGTTTACCTATTTGTTATTTCTTTTCCCTCCTCTTGCCTTCCTGTGAAACCTTCAATACCAACAAAGGGAAAAGGCCAAGGAATGTGACTATTCCCAGGGACTCAAAAAGTAGGTATGTTCCAAGTAGAGCAATTCTTAAGTACAGTGAAGTGTTACTTCTGGCATGAATAAGAAAAATAAGTAGAATGAGGGGTGATTTTCAAGCTGAACCTATTTCTTGAAATATTCTTTCATATGCTGTTATTATTCCACAGTAATGCTTCTTTTAGGGCAATATTTTACTCCAGTGTTGCCATCTCCATGGCACCACAGACAGGGAGGCTTTCCAAGCACACAATTTCTCTCACCCTCAGTTTAAGAGCTCTTCCATTTTCCTGTGCATTTATGCTGCACCACTGATTTGAGATATTCGATCCAGAATAATGATAATGCTTTGCTTTTTCTTCATTCCAGCCCTTACTCAATCTCCTTTACAAATGTCACTTGAGAGTACCAGGGCCTTGGGAGGCAGCAAGCCCAGCCAAAACTTGCCTGCAAGTACCTGGCAAAGCAAGAACCTGAAGACAGATGCACTCCATCCTTCTCTCACTTGAGAAGCAGCTCAGGTCGACATGGCTCTAAACTTCGGAGATGATCTGCCTGCTAAGCTACAGCACATTTGTGATTTGCAGGTTTCTAGTCTGACTTGGCTTCATTTTTTAACTTTTCATTTTCTTTTTAGGGAACCAAACTGTTCACTGCATTTGGCAGCTGACGGCTATTAACTGTCACACTCCAATAACCAACGGATAGTTAGAACAGCATTAAATATTTGCACTGTGCAGCAAGGCTATACTTCATCTCAGTACACATGAATCCCATGCTCTTTTCACACTGCAAGAAAACCCACCTTATTGCTATTCAAATCTATCTGTCTGTCTCTCTCCCCATACTGTCATTACACATGCAAGGCTTGTCAGTGCCACTGACACAAAAAACCCCTCGTGCTTTCTGCCAACACCAGTGACACCTGAAAAAAAAACCCAAGACACAAAAGAATTATTGCTTTTAAGAATTATGTTAATTTGGTCTTCATTTTCTAATAAGGTCACTTATTTCATGTCTTCATAAAAGTATTTCTCCTGCCCCTGCAAGGCTGCATGTTTTCTTTCCCAGGAACAACTTACAGATAATTCTGTATGAAAAGTGGGGTTTGGTAATTGAGGTTTGTCCATTTTGTATGTCCCTGGTTAAATTGCGAAGCTTTGTTTTGAGCACCATTTTTTTTCCCCTCATCTGCCATTTTGAGTCTAATCTTTTAGGAAATATCCTACGTAGGCACTCCTCGTGGTCCGCTTTTAAAAAAGCAAAATTTATTTTGGCCTCTGCAGGAAGCATTTAAGGCACAAAACGAATAATGTTTGACACAGGAGTCAGTTAGCAGTCATTTTAGATTAATAACACTGCCCAGAAAAAAAACCTTGCAGGGGATTAGACCGAGGGAAAGATGCTTAGGCAATAACCTCTGAGCCAGTTGGTTGCTGAACTATTCACAATAGACATAACTATCTCTGAAGGTCTTAAGTGTGAGAATTATCTCCGGGAAGAGAACAATGAGTTAGTGAGATATAAAACAATAGGCTCGTGCTCTAACACAAGCAGTTAGCACCGCACATGTTCTCTTCTCATTTAAGCTGCAAGACTTTCAGACAGTAGCAGTTGGTGCCCAAATTAAGACTTCCCCTTTCCCTTTGATCTTATGTAAAAACTAATGAATTGTATAATCTCCAACACCTCTGAAATCCCGCTGGTTAAAGGGAAACTCTCCCTACCTTTCCCATGCCTGTCTCAATTCGCTAAATGGGAGCTATATTTAACAGCAGGCCAATCACATGATCACTGAAAAGGAACAGCACAAGGATCTGTAATCCTAATGCTCTGGAGCTGTGATTGCTATAAATCCTTTGCAGAATGATTTCCTTTAAATCCCAAACATGTCATCACACTTTTAATTAACATTTCTTTATGAAAACTGTGGATAAGACCCTTTAAATTAAAGATTGTTCCCAGACTTGTCATCTTAAAACACTGTGCATTTCTATTGTCATTTTCATGTAGCATATTTTACTTCACTGTCACATAAGCAAAGCGTTTTACCTTCCCTCTCCTCTCCTTTGTCTCTCTAGCCTTAACCCTCACACAAGCAGTAACAGCCACCACTATGTTTTCAAGGATAAACAAATAGCTTTACATTACTTCACGTACAAAAGAGAATTCAAATAATCAAAAGACCAGCAATGAGCACAGGCAGTGATGTAGCTCTTACTGCCCTACTTGAATTCTTACCACCTTCACTTCTAAGTTCACTATCTAATTGAGCTTATCATCTTCACAGAGAGAGCTTGAGAGAGGAAAGTGATTTGCACAAAGGAACATGGTTGATCACCTGCAGAAACAGAAGCACAACCTTTGTTTCCAGATTCCCAGCTCCTCAGTCTTTTCAGCTATTTAGCATGTAGTTTTCTGAATACTGGGCCTGTTTCCTTGCCTGTTAATCTCAGCAACATACTAAAACAAGCCTAAAATGCTTGATGCTGGTCACAGGAGACACAGTTTTATTTCCAGCAAAAGGGAGGCTTTATGAGAGATGCTTTGACCAGTGACTAGTGGGAATGGATTTCCAATATTTGTTTTCCTGATAGTAACCTAGGTAAGAACTCTGGGTTTGAGTAATGGCTCAAGTTCAGTGACAGAGTCACCTCAGTCATCCCATCTGGGATTTGAGACAGTGGCACATGTCACTGGCAGACAACTCTTTCAGTGATGTTTTCCAGAAAGCCCAGTTTTCTAACATGCCTCTGTGTGGAATAAGATGGTAGACAGAGGAAGACTACTTCTGAGAGGGAATATTAAGGGTGACACCATTATCCATTATACAGATAAACCTCCCCTTTACCAGTAAGAAGAAGGAAAGGAATACAGATCCTGAAAAGAATCCAGAATGAAACTGTCAGGCAATTTGACAGCATAAACTGAAATTATTTCTCATGATTTGGCAATGTATTTCTAAGTATTATATATCATCCAGAAATATGCATTGACAGATATTGGAGAAATAATGAATGGCTAACCAGAGCAGATCAGACTCTGACTGCCCTTCTATGAATTGTGTAGTAGTTTATCCTCAGCTGCTCTCACTGCCATCAAATTATGCTTTGTAGCTGACACTCAGAGCCAAATGTCAGGAGTCCAAGCTCACCAAGTACATCAGTGGGAAAGCTCAGAACAGAACCTCTAACTTGGCTCTCTTGCATCCTGAATTGAAAACAAGGAATAGCTGGAGGAAGGAGGGAAGGAAAAAAAGGAAAGGAAAGAAGGCAAGGCAAGGCAAGGCAAGGCGAGGCGAGGCAAGGAAAGGAGGAAGGAAGAAGGAAGGAAGAAAGAAAGAGAGAGAGAGAGAGAAAGAATCCTTTGCTGTGTTATGACTACTTACTTTCCTTTACATATCCTCCCTTCCTTTACAGTAGTTATGCTGTCTTATATTTTCCTTGGTATGATAAACAATGTTTATATATTTATATTCTGTTTAAATGAGCCACAATTATCAGGCCAGGACACTGATAAAGTTGTTTCAAAAGGAATGGAAAATGTCCCGGGTGCAGAGCAATAGGAACAGCAAATTTAACCACTAAATCATTGGGGCTTTCCTTACTAACAGACAAAGTCAGGCAGTAAGTGTGGCATGGCATATGTGACCATACATTAAAAGGAGGGACTGCAACACATCCATCTTTGGCGCTTCTTGATTAAAATATATCACATGGATACATCAAGTTAAAGAATTAAAACTAACCACGAGATGTAAAAAACCCAATCTTCTGATCAACCCATAAAGTCTGAAGACCATGCCCACTGTACTCTTTTAGTTTTCTTTGCAGTTCTGTTTTCACTCCTACATATCAATTTCTTTCTCCCCTATGCTAGAACACAAGAAATGTAAAGTTTAAAGCTCTTCTGAGAAGAGCACTATGACAAAACCAGAGGAGTCTTATTTGCACAGAGCTGTTCATGAGTAGATTGCACGTGCAACCTTTCTGAGGCAGAGACAGGAGAGCCCGAGCCCTTGGAGGACAGGCAGTACCCACCACGCTTGCGACGACGGCGCTCCACGGACGCACGAGGACTCTCCAAAGTTGCTGGCTGATGTATTGCAGGAATGCCACCAGGTGACCTCTAAGGTGACATTGTGTCAGATGGGGTGCTGGGCCAAACAAGGGAACTGGGATCCCAGCCTTGATTTCTCCTCATGTTCTTGGCAATACACAAACTGTAATAACAACATTCAGTCTCTGCTCGTCCCTTGTCCCATGCTGGGCAGTGAAGTGTGAACCCTGCACTAACTGAATACTTTTTGAGGAACCCCAGCCAGTAATTTTTCATTTCTCCTGTGGTACAAGCACCAAACTGATGTTCCCTCCCTTGTTTACTGCTGCTATCACCCTTAACAGCCACCAAGACACTGAAAGCCACACATAAAATGTTGAGATCTAGCGTGTGCTTGGGGTTAAGCACCCATTTCAGTAGCATACACGAAAGATAGACACATACCAATACCAAACCAGGAGTTACTGTATGACAATTATTTTTTATTTATCAGTATCAAATTACATAGCAAAGTAATGAATGCAGTGTAAGATCACCTCTTTGAATACTGTAAATACAAACAAAATCCACCATATTGCTTAATTATCCAAAGTAAATTAAAAGTTTAAAAATGTGCGTTTCAGAGATTCCATTTGGCATATCCTGTCAATATATCCTGCATAAATATTTCTGTACCTCATTTTCATTATGTGTACCTTAATATAGCCTCTAGAAAGCTCACATGGAGAAGATAGGACCTACCTGTACGTTTGTGTTCGTTATCAACTCATGTGTCTGCCCTGAAATCACTGAAAGTACCTATCTGCTAGCTCACCTGACAGATAAAAGTGACTGCACTTACAGACCTATAGATGTACTGACAGATAAAAGTGGCCAGAGCCTGCTCTCACACAGGGCCAGACCCAAAGTTATTGACATCAGTGCAAGACGACTGAATGCATGGTATCAACTGTGGATCAGGTCCTTAAATTACTGACAAAATAGTGATCAGGGAGGCTGGGCTGGAGCTGATGGCCAGATCTTGTACACTCCAATACATATGGGAATTCTTGGGACATTTACACTGGTCTTCACACTGGTCTGACTCCACTATATAGAAAGAACAATTCCTGGTTTATAATGTTAGGTGACAAATAAAGTCAGGTCTGTTGATTTCACGTAAGTTGAATAGGATTTGGCCACAGCTGGATACAAACTAGATAATTCAACAGAAGTATTTTAATGGTGTTAATCAGCAGTGTCATTTAAATGGTACCTCCTTGTAAACTGTGTAAATAGAACATTTGTTCCTGATGGATGAGATAATAAGCTTCACTTAGCACTGTTTCCAAAAGTTAAGACTACTGAGACATTGTAGATGTATGAAATGGAAAACACCATAGAAATATATATCTTGTTTAGGATACAATGAACAGAAGTACAGAAGCGTTGATGCAGGTATTGGAAAGGTGAGGAAAGGGAATGAGGAAAAATTTAGGCAGCAATCCCATGGCAACACAGAAGTTACTCTTGATCCCTCCAATTCACCAGTATCAGTGGAAGTCAGGCTTCTCTGGGAAGGTGCAACCTGAACGCTTGATAATCACGCTGGCTGCGTAATGCCCAGCCCGGATGCACTCGGTCACCGGCCGGTCATAGACGAGCTGGGACAGAAAGCCTATGGAACAAAGGGGGACAGACAGAGAAGGAAGAAAACAGTTTGATTAGGTTTTTTGAGTGTATCAGTTTCTCACTGGGAAAAGCACTGAAATACTGGCCTGTCTGTACGTACACAGGCAGCCTGGCTAGTTTAAAGCGAGGACTGAGCTTGAGTGACCTGCAGAGCTGGAGTGGTGCTGCTGCTATTTCTGTCTGAAGTCTCCATTTGGTGGCTTCAAGTAAATTAAAGATTATAAAGACTGACCATTATTAGTGTCTTCAAAATGATTTTACCAGAGTTATTGCTCTCTTCTTTTCCGGACATAACCCCTGATTCCTCAAAGACCATTTTAAAGACAAAGAAGCAGTTCTGAAAGAGGTCTCTTTGAAGAGAGCTCCTTCTGTTCTTACTGGCTACAGCTACACACAACTGTGTGCAAGCTTTTCGCCAAAAAGGAGAAAGGCATGTAATAGAGAAACATCATCTATATTCAGAGTTACAGGTGCTTGCAGTGCAAAGAAGGTGAAAAATCTTTACCTGATGGGGAAAGAGAGATGACATCTGTTGCCTTTGATTATGGGACATTTAATCTAAGACTTCAAAAGCAGTGGGTACCTCTGAACACGTGCGGATACCTTCATAAAGAGCAAACTGTACGGAGAACCAAGCTCCTCTCAGGGCATGTGGTTCACAGCTGCAGCTCACACAGCCCTGGCACGCACGGCTTGGAAAGCCAGAATTCACCGGGAGCCAAGTGCTTTCAAAACCTGAGCAGCTCTTTAAATGATTAGAAGAAGAGAGTCCTGAAAAGGTACTTGGAAAAGTCAAGTACAAGCAGCACCAGAAATTTTATGGATTGAGTCCCTCATTTCTGAAACATTCTGTCTTGGCTGAAACTATTGTGATCGAACGCGTGGCAGAACTCATGGCAGAGGTGAAATGTGCATTTTAAATTTGGAAGAGGTTTTCAAGATGTGAAAAGTACATTTAGTAGCTTATAATTTACAGCTCCATTCTGTCATTCCAAAGGTAATATTTTATTCACTTTTATCATGTTTTTAATATGTTTCAGATGTATCTCTCTTCCTCATCCAATCACAGAAGGAAATTGAGTCTTGCCCAAGAAAATCAGAATTCTAGCAAGCTGAAAGATGTTCTTTTTAAAGCTTTCATCCACCATTTCCAGTTTCTGTGTCATGCTCAGGCTCTGGGCCTTGACAGAACAAATGTAATCTTGAAATCATGTCTCTCTTAGGCACTGTGTAGCTCACAGGTACCAACTTCTGACATATTACAGATTTTGATTCAAAGTTGATATGTTTGGCTAGCTTGCTTTCACATACACTTTCTCTGTTCATCTTGGTTCCTGTTGGGACAAAGACTCTGCATTATATTGTGAAGCTCTCATTTAACCTGTTCTCCTTTTCTAAATGTTTCCTTTTGTGGCACATTACAGCATAATTTTAAAAGACGGTAAAAATATTTTATCCTATGCAATAATGTCTGCTCTTTGGAGATTAAAAATCACGTAAACCATGAAAAATAAGGTTAGGTTAATGAAGGATAATACTGGTGAGCAAAAGACCTGTTTTCATGACTTACCAAGATCTATCTTGCCTTCTCGGTCATGACTGATAGTGAAAAGAAGCCCAGTTAATTTATAGTTTTCTCTAAACTGCACCAAATGGGAGAAGAGTTTGAAACTGCAAAATCTATAAATCAAATACTTTTCATTGGAATAGGGAGGCCATAGAGAGTAGGCAGATTAGCTGACCGCCAGGAGAAAACCTGCATGTTTTTGACATCAATACTTTTCTAGGGAATTACATATTGCCTGGAATTTCACAGATATTGACTGATATTAGCTGGGAAAAAAATCACCAGTAAAAGTGAAGAAGACAGGAGTTATCAGTATACACCACAAAGATAAGAATCTGAAACAGGAAGAAACTGTGCTGTGAGTGCTATCACTGATGGCAGTCAGGGATGACAGACAACACAACTGTGGCAGGATGGTCCAGCTGCAAGAGTTGGGTAACAGTTGAGAAATTCAGACAGCATGCCTGGCAGAAATCAGACCATTCCTGAATAACGAGATAAAAATGGTCTGCTCTCCATTACATTAACATGCATTCTTAGGAGAAACTTTCTTGGATACGTGGAGAATGTCAATCATTAAATTTAAACTGCCTGGGAGGCAGGAGCTTGCCAGTGTGTGCTTCTGGGTGGTTAAAACTTGAGAGCAAGTTGTAACCATATGTAAAATGAGGCTGTTAAGACAGTCCATTTCTGACTCAGTAAGTATCGAAGATGCACTGGGCAGGCCTCCAAAGGCAAACACTGGGTTTTGTGCAGAGCATGAATTCAGAAAGAGGTTTATACAAGAAAGAACAACTGTCCTCTACGTTTATGATCAAGGCATCAAACATACATGAAGATGAGAAAATCCACAGAGCAGAGGACCATAAAACATGAATTATTTTTCAATACCAACTAGACTGACGCTGTCACCACCTCCCAGGCTCACTGTAGTTTCAAGCTAGTATGTATCTTTTGTCTTCAGTGAAGCTACTTCTTATTTATTCTGATATAAGTGAAAGCAGAATCAGGTGAAAAAACATCCTGTTCTAATTGGGGATAGAAATGAGAGATCTCTGTGATTTCAAAGCAGTGGAGAAATGACATTAAGTACAGCTGTCATATATGATATATGTAGAAACTGCAGTGGGGAGTTTGCCCTCAAACCATTCTCTTGTCTGTTGAGTTTCTCTTAAAAGGTCTGTGTTTCATAGATGAAATAGAAATAGCAGTATCTGACACAATATTGCATCGAATGACAATACAAACACAGATATCACAAACACAGAACTACATCACATAGTAAGACTAGGCAGTTGGCAAAACAGACCCCAAGGGAACACCAGAAAGCGCTGTTGTTTGAGCAGAGAAGCAAAGAGCTCTATCAGGTTGGCTGCCTTAGCTGCAGAATGTTCATTTTAGTTAATGCAGTAAAAAGCAACATGGTCAGAATATAATTCAGAGTTTGCCTCCTCCAGTGCACAAGGTACCGTGCTGCAAACCCCATGAGTCATACTCTCAAGGCATGGATTCAGAACTTCTGAGTTCCAGCTGAAGTAGTTACTCCCCCATCTGTTTTTCACTATGCTTCTTTGCTGCTGGTATAACCTGACACCCTGTCAAAATGAGCCAGATCAGTTTAAGCAGTAAGCTGTTGAACAGTGGATCTTTGCTAACCCAGCTGATTTAAACTGAAGTGGGATAGTGAGTATTCAAACAGCCTGACCAGTGAGCAGGGTGGGGGAAGGAAGATGATAAGCAGTTGAAGTGCATAATCTCATTAAGGTGCCATGACTGGAAATGCAAGAAGGTAAATGAACGTGGCTTCAAACTTACTTTACACTCCTCCTACAACTTCACAGCAGAATTGAACTCTGATCGTGTATCACAGGCCTGGGATCAGAGAACTAGATCATCCCAGCACATAGCTCAGCATCCACTTTCACTTCTGTGTGGTCTGGACTAGTCCCTGGCTGTCACTGGAACGGAGTGCAGAATGCAGTAGTACATTTTGGTACACAACACAGCCTCACTTCAAATATTTTCCCCCAAAAACTTCAGGCAATATTGTTTACCATCTTCTAACTGCAGCTGTTCTGTACTAGCATTTCTGCACTGCTGAAGCTGGGATGGTGTTACATGCATTGTGTGCCACTCTTCACACTACAACACAAAGGCAAGAGCCAGACTTGAGGCTCTCCTACTATCTGACTCCTGCCCTGACACCCAACATGTGTAATTGTTCATGGGCTAAGAGAAGAGGCAGCTGCTGGATGTCTAGCAAGCCACGTTGCTGTAATGAGCCACCTTGGTAAGCTTGCAGAGTAGATGGGATGCCTTTTGTCCCTCACAGGCATGGACAGCCAAGTAACCACCTTGCACCTAGTCATGGCAAGAACTTATATGAAACTGTGTCCAATTCATCCCACTTATCTTCCTAGAAAGAAAAGACAACTTTGCTTCAAAAGTTGCTTTAAATGTTAGAGTGGTACAAAATGTATTTGCATTCCCAGAGGATAGAAGTGATTATAACACACCAATAGCTATTTCTGGCCCTTAATTATTTCTTTTCTGCTCAGTAGAGAAAAGCAACTCTGAAATCACTTTGCTCTGAAAAGTGTCCCTGAAATAATTGAGAGTTAATCTTTATTATCTCTAGCTTGCTTACTACATATTCTCAAAGACAATGTTTATAATTGTGAGATCTGCAAACAGAATGACCGGTGGAAAAATCAAGTTGCTTTTTTCTTTTTTTTTTTGTGCTTATGTCAAATGAAAAGTCCTGTAAGTCAAGTGCCAGAAGTAGTGCTTGAGCCTTAAATCCAGACCTAAATCAAAGCCCTCACTGAAACCAGCTCAAATCTCTTTGGGGATGTCAATATGATTTTGAAAAGAACAGCAAGACAGTCCACTGACTGACACAAAAGCTGTTGTCTTAACTTTGCTACTCCTAAGAGCAGAGTAGCACTTAAAAACCATCAAAGGAGAACCAAGTTAATTTTCTAGCAGAACAGACATTTCAGAGGCAATATCACCAAAGGCAGTGATTTCTTTGAAAGTTTTATTTCCAAATTATCAGTGGTAATTCTGAATGAATGCCTAGTGCTAGTGCAGTTGGGCAGGAATGTGGGAGTCCGACAGTGGAGATTTTAAAACAGTTCTGGTCTGCTTCAGTAATGGTTTAACAACACTTAAAAACAGCTCATATTGAAGCCAAATGTTTCATTTCAAATTGTACACTTGACAATTAATTTTAATGACTGTTAATTACTAATGCTGGCTGGAAATTCGTTTATAGCCTCCGTCACCCAGCTCCCACTACTCGTCTTTCTGCAGTTTCTCTCACACTTCCAACCTTTATAAAATGCCCAGGGCAAAATCAATGTGGTTTTTTTGTTTGTTTGTTTTTTTAATACAAGAGAGAAAAGCAGGAAAAAACCAATTATCAAATGCATTAATTATAAACAATTACAAGCTGACCCTGAGCCAGAGCCCCTCAAAACCTTTTGCTATGTGATGTTCCCAGACAATCCAGACAATCCAGCAACCAGTTGAATCCTGAAGCACCTAATATAATCCATGCTAGCCAGGCCATTTACCAGCAAAATTGTCCCAGCCACAGAAAGGATCATGAACAGCTGAGCTGCCTCCTCTTTTTTGTATTTAAAATTTCTACAGCCTATTTTGTGAACTGCATTTTTTTAAAATGGTGTTATTCCACCATGGGGACAGTCACAAGCACCTTTTCACACACTTGTTGGATACAGAATTTATCACAGTTCCTTGAACGCTCATCTATTTTCGTGATCCCACTAGATTTCCAGGCCAGCAGTGTGGGAAGATGCAGTTTTCAAGCAATATTATCCAAGCAATGTAAAGCCTTATGATTGGGGCTTTTTTGGATGCCTTTTAGCGCTGTTGAAGTGGGTTAATGTCGTGGTGGCACGAGCCTGGTCAGTTGTTATCAGGTGGTTGACAATGCTGCTGCCAAGAGCCAACCAGCCAGCCTAGACTTTGTAAAAGATGTTGGCATCAGTTGGTTCTGCAAAACAGTCACTGAACGACTGTACGTCAACATGCTGAGGTTTCTCCTTTTTTAATTTTGTGGCAGATGGTGGATATTACAGCCAAGAGCTGTGGTAAGCCAGAGGCCCTGCCCATTGCTATCAAACCAAATGTTGGCTATTCTAAATGGAAACGTTTTTGATTAAGGGTGGGATTTGGCTTCTGTTTTCATGTCTTTTGGCACTGTGGTCTGACACATCAGACTTACAGTATATAAGACAAATTAAATGTAAGCACCTTTAAATACACTATACTCCTTTCAAACTTCACGCACCATAGCACTTTCTCAAAATTTACTGTATTATTCCATACGTATATATGTGTGTGTGTGTTATTAACTACAAATGCATATGCATAGAAACAAGTGTCTTTCTCTCTCCTTTAAAATGAAATGGCTCTGTGCTTACACAGAACTGTAGTGCCAGGCCAATTACAATGGAGAGAAAAAAGGTTACCAGCCCTTTCGTAAAAACAGTAATTTAAGATGTATATCTAACAAGTGGCAACCTTGAAATCTCTCACTGAAAAGAACATTAGAAAAACCCTTCCTGACTATACCACTGGAGGAAAGTTTTAATAAAAACTAATTAAACTACAAAAATCTCAAGTGGTTAACTGATTTTAGGGGCTACATTTCTGGCAATTCTAATTATCCTCTCGTGGCTTCACTTAGTGTTTCACAACCATGACAGATGACAATGAAAAACTGCAGTTAAATTCATCCTCCCTGACACCATGCTAAGCACTAGCTTCTCCCTCTCCAAGTAAAATCAATACCATGTTTGAGTAAACACGTTTACAGCTTTATTAGGATGTCTCGCTTGTTCTGTAACAGCTACTTGAAGCTGTGGTAACAAATCGACTCAACTCAGTTAAACCTAGAGAGCTGAGTAAGAGGCTCATCGATAAGGTTGTTATATAAATAAACTGCAGGAGATCAGAAAGCTGGAACAAACAGCCTGGTAAATGTCAATATTTTTGCTTCCAGAGAATGACAAAACTATGAGATCAGGAATAAAACGTTTCAGAAGTCTATATTTACTTTATTTATAAAATGGTCACGTGCTAAACGCATTTCGCTGCCTGTGTACAACCCTCTTACAGAAACTTCTTATTTTCTAATCATCAGCATGAATACTAAACCAAGCATGCTTTAAGAAAAGCAGTGAGTATTGGTATTGCTGTCCCTATCCATCTTGTTTTCTTCTTATTTATGGACACATTTTGAATGCATTGAATTTCTGTAAGGATCACTGAGATGGGTATATGTCTGCCTCAGTCTGAGGTTATACAGTCATTTATGGGCACATGCAAATAAAACAACTTTGCATTTACTAGACAACTATGAATAAGTGAAAGGAGTGTTTTGAGTTTAGCAGCCTTTTCCTGGAATGGAGAGGAGGTGTTGAATACACAAAGCCAAAAAAGAACTCAGTCTCTAATGCTTTAAACCATCACATGTGGAAAATGTTAATGAAAGATTCCTGCAGAAATGTGACAATAAAAAAAACGAAATAAAACTTCATTACATCCTTGTTATTCCGTTAGGAATCGGTTACTCAAGGCTGAATAATTTCACTGCTTTGCATGTGTGATTACCACCGTTTGGCTGTACTGGACCAGCTCACTGCAGCTTGTAGAACACGGTGTGATCCTACTTCCCAGGGCCTGTACAGACACTTGGGCCCATCACAGGCTTCCTCCGAGGAAAATGAGCAGTCTTGTTTCTCTGATGATTTTGTGCAAGTAGGATCAGTTTGTAACTCTACAGAGTGGTTTGGTCCCGAAGGCTGTGCCTTGGATTGAGAAAACTTACATCTTCACATGAAGCCGACTCAGACTGACGGAGTTTTCCTATCTCTGCCTTGACTGCGGACTATCCACCTTCGGAAAGGGAATAGCTCAAAGCTGGAGAGAAGTCTGAAGTGTTTTATAGCCTGACACCCTTCCACACAAATCATCCTTAGTGGGCTCCATATATAACCTGTTGCAGATAATTTCTATTAAATTCCCTAGAGCATCTTATTGTTCAAGAAAAGAGCCACTTCAGCCCATAATATGCTCCAAGAAAGATGTGATTGAGAAAACTGATAACGAAGTCATAACTTCTCACGGTTTAGACCTATTTTTGGTTTTTAAGTCCACATGATGAGCTTTGGAGAATTCCTTTAGGATTAGAATCTAGTTGCTTTAGGCTTGTCTCCACTGGCCTCCAGGGGAAACATCTGATTAAAAAAACGCCTCCAAGTTTACAAGGGGTACTCAAGGTACTGCACGTGCCAAACCAAGTACAGATATTTCACTGCAATTGTGTTCTCTATCTGAAAAAAATACTTTCTGGGCTGATATTTCTCTTTGTTTTTCCTAAAAAAACATTTCAGAGAAGTGTTCTTCAAAACCTAATATTCTTCTTAGTAATTTTTGAGACAGCAGAGTGAAATAAGCTTTCTTTTATTAGTACCTGAGGAAATTTTCTGAGCCTCAAACCAGATGTGTTGTATTGACATTAAATGGTGCAGATTACTACACCACTACCTCTTGGAATAAGAGGAAGAGAACTGTACTAATTCAATGTAGAAATAATGACGTTCTAAGGATAATAAATTGGAATAATGTGTACTATCCTTTATTCAGTTTTTTACATACATTCAAGTGCGAAAAAGGCTACATGAATGTAACTCCATAGCTGAGACTCATTTACACAAAAGCCAGGAGATTTGAAATGTCATTTGCAGAGCAGCCATCTCTCCACAAGGTTTTATGTGCAGGTGTTCCACACAGCCAAGCCAGCACTACGTAAAGGGAATCAAAAAGCAACCCCCAATGCAGTGGGAATACAGGAGCTAGGCAGCCCATGAATTTTTTGACTTTTGTGGGCTGAAATAGCCTACCCTAGCACTATATTAATAATGCTCCTATTTTGATACAGTGACATTTGATATCTTTTGCCTTGTTAAATATCTGCTAAAGCCCTGGGTTGATACTAATAACTTAGCAGTAACAGTACTGTCCCTTTCTGCTGAGTCGGACATCAGTGGCAAACCAACCTACAAGCACTGCTACCACAGCTGCTTTCAACTTGTACCACGTTTTTTCTTGTAATTCCTCTTCATTGCAATCCTTCCATCTTCCCACTTCAAGTATGAACCCATTTCAGCGTGGGGGAAGCGAACAGGTTCTGGGAGACGTTACCATCCTGTTATATAACAGAGCAGCTGCAAGCAAGGACCCAACTAGCAAGTACCCAGCCCGAGAAGCACCTTTATGGCCACCGTGTCAATCTCCAGAGCACCCCAAGGAAGCACATTAGATGTGAAACAGACAACATATTTCAGAGTATTTTTATATCTCCTGGTGTGGTGTTCTATCTCCTGTGAATATAGCATCAGCCTAATCTGACACATCATTTCTTAGGGGACTATATCCTGCCCTGATTCCCAGGGGAACGTTCGTGATGATCCCATCTGACGAGTGCCTCTGTCTCTGCTCAGAATACATTAAAATAACACAAAAATATTGCCAACAGTCTGAAAGCAAGGTAATAATAACTCATTAAAGTAATTTCTAACCTTCCACACGAACATTTTCTTTATCGTTCCATGATTTTCTAACACATGACACATTAACATAAAATGAAATGTTATGAGGGTAGGGATAGTAGGCATGACAAAGTATTTTAAACGGTGATGATTTGCTTTGAGGCGTTAAGTCAATTTGTAATTGTCCCATAGCTATTACAGCAAAAATTGGAACTTTATAATTGGTTTTGAAAATCTATTTTTAACATAGTGGGTTTGTTTTTTAAAATGTATGCAACCTATTTGACGTTTATTTATTACAAAGCCTGTCCAGAATATCACTGAATTTACGGTGAGGTAAATTACGCCTTTTAAAACCCAATTTTGCAAAATATTAATCCTCTTGCTGTGCACTGAGGCTCCCTTAACACTGACAGTGTCACTGACAGGAAGAGAGACACAGAGGCTAAAAGGATCAGGTCCTGCTTCAGTCTAATTAGAAACTTCTGAAGGTTTTTAATTCCATACACTGATCCTTTTAAGTGGATCTCTCACTTCTACATGTTATTTAAAAAATGACAGCAAGTATACTAATGTTTTGCCTTACATTAATTCTACTATGTCTTTTTCTGGATTGCCTTTATATTGAATAGGTGAAAATGTGAATTAGCATACTTAAGTTACTACATTATGATAAAGAATACATATGGAATAAAATTAAGAGGAATAGTTAGAAACCAAGAGAAGGGTAGCCATTAAAACAAAGCAATTAAACCAGATTGGATCACAGTTATACTTGGACAACACTGGCAACCAGTTTTAAGTCTAATGTCAGCACAGAAGAGTGTATTCTTTCCAAAGAATTAATTTAGGATAGCAGATTGGTAAAAAGAGAAGTAGGAAATTATAAAAGAAAACAGAAATATTCCATGTTTTTTTGGGAGTTATATTTATTTTTATGGTTTTGTTTAAGTAGAGACAATTCAAACTGTGGCAAATTTCTAAACTGAGCCAATACTAACGTTGGAATTACTAGCGACTGGCTACACTATTGATCAGAATAACGATGCGCCTCTGGCTAAGACTGAGAAAAATCAACTAGGAACACATAATCTAGTAATTTTCTAGTTCATAGAAGGTCAGTTACAGAGATAACATGGTCATCTAATAGCCTGGGTTTTCGTGTGATGTTTATCTTGAGAGAGTTACAAATGCCATCGTGAATATGTTGACAAGTTATCCCTCAGCAAGCAAAGACTGATGCCCGGTCTGCAGCTCAGCTATTAGACTCATCCTGTGCAGAAACCAGGACTATTAGATGGGCAAAGCCAGCTGTCAGTCAAAGTGCTGATGACACTAAGGAAGTATTTTTATTTCAAAGCTTCATATCTCATCTGCCATGATCTCAGGATTGCTCAGAGGCAATTAGCCGTGTTGTATAAATGAGAGCTAAGAGAGCGCTGCTTTCTGTTATAACTGTTATCCTTACTTCAAAGAAAAGGCAGAACAATTCAAAGTAGTATCCCCTCTCTCTTTGCTGGTGAAGATAAATTTTGTAGCAAAAATCAGCCATTACAAGTTACATGCACATACATACTTAGTTGATATCACCAAAAAAATACACCCCACTCACGGCTGCCAAATAAAATGCGGCTCAGAGCTCTGGTGCTATCAGAAGGGAGTACTTCACAGCAGTGATATTTTATCCACTGTATTTCTCGCTATCAAATGTGATTAAAAAATGATGACAACTTCCCAAGGTATCTTAAACAAGTATAAAAACCCTATAAAAATTAAAGACCTCTGTAAGTGGATGAAGCAGCTTCTGATATCATGCTCCTGCTGTTCAGTAAAGAACTGTTCCTAGCTCCTTGAACTCTTATTTCAACAAATCTAGAACATTTTAGGGGGGGTGAGTACTGGAGGGAGGGCAGCTCTTACAACAGAGATTTATACAGAGAGGAAAATACGACAAATAAGAGAAATATTTGTTTTTAGTGAAAACAAATTCTTCCACAATCTTCAAGGGCCCTAGAAATCCATTAACTTTCTTTTTAATATAGTCACAAGCTTATTAATAATTTAGTTTTCTGACAAACCATTCAACTCTGTCTCTGCTGAAGGCATTATCTGGTCTTTCTGCATGTTTAGCACTCCTGGAATAGCCATATAGCAACTATTCATAGGAGCTTATTTCAATTCTCACACGTGCACACACTTCCATCCACGCAACTGCCTCACATGGAATACATGGGGGACTTATTAGACAAAGTCATGAGTACAGTCTCTCTTTGCCCTGGATCAGATTTATTGCAGGAAGATGGAATTCCCACTCTATGAACTTCATTTTTTCATTCAGTCAGCTCCTACTCTTTAGGCACCAACACTGCCCTCTGAAGATGGTTGAGGCTGGATTTCCAGAGGAGCTGGAACTGGCACCTGGGAACACAATACCTATAGGATTAAACTCATAGGACCATAGCACAGTTTAGGTTGGAAGGGACATCTGGAGGTCACTTGCTTGAGCCCCTGGCTTAAGCCAGGGTCAACTCAGGTTACATTAAATCCCCCCGAGATGACTTTTTATTTTAAAAGTTGTTGGATTCTTTCCATAAATGACAGATTCTGAAGAATAACAGCATAAAAATTATTATACTGGTCTCAATTACATTTCCATTCTTATCAATAGTATACTTGTTTAAGTCTACTGGCTTCAGTCAAGCTATTCCAAAGTTACCTTAGTGTATTGACAAAACAGAATCAGAGCTTTTTTCAAAGAGGTTTCTGACTTCAAATTTTAAATAGTAGAGGAGCAATGATGAGCAACTGTTCTGTGCACTATGTATTCTTTGCAAACCTGTATTTCTATTTCTTGTGCTGTGGTTTTACAAATACGTACATGCGTAATATAGTCAAAGAATGTTTCATGCTAAGGATAATATTTTAAAATTTCGATTAAAATGTGTCAGTCTATAGAAAACCATTTGCATTTACCTCATGAAACCAGCAAATCTGAACAATGTGAGGAACTTCAGGCAAACTCCTAAAAGTCCAAGGTCTTTACTTAATTTGCAGAGACATTTAGATTAAGATCAAAAAGTAATGTTTGGAATTAACATCTATGTTAAAGATGAGAGAATGGCTTTATAGATCTAGTTTGGCTCAAATAGAAACAAAAGGAGGGAAGTATCTTCACTAAATCCTGTGGAGGTAAGGATGCCATAAGGCCCACTCACACAAGGGCACATAAAAGAGGACAATTCCTCTTTGCTGCTCTCCCTGTCTCTCTCAGAGTAGTTCTCTGATAGCTGAGACAGTTGCTGGCCATCTCTTAAGGCTCATGCAGGGCTTCCCAAGAAAGAGAGAGAACTGCTTAATCTGTAGGTATGTGGCACCAAAAATGAATGTAGCTTTCAAACCACGGCCAGAAGCTTTATGAGATTCCTCAGTACATGAAAGCTGCCAACGCGATTTTTAAACTGACAGGTGGTTTGAGCCACTGACCTCCGCTTTGATACTGACAGAGGCAAATTGCTATCAGCTCGTGTTTGGCACCGTACCATGCTTAATGAAGAGCTCCTTCTACCTTGGGATTTCTTTGCCTTGAGAATGGTGGAACATCTTTATAGCACGGTGATAAGTAATATACGTTTGCTGCGATCATGCTGTCACTGCTTCATCACACTACTTTAAAATGATTTGTGGCTCCATTTCATCCTCTAGTACTTTTCATGTAGTATATGACTAAATCATAGCAGATTACTTAGTCAATATATTTATATTGATGGGACCTGGAGAAACGTTGATTTTACACCTTCTCCTATTCACTTGTTATGAACTCTCCACCCAGTTCCACTGTGTAGACAGATTCTAGGGGAAAGATTTTGCAGGGAACAATGGCAGCAACAATCAGAACAGATGCTTATTGTTTTCATTAGTTACGGTGTCAATGACAAAGGGGAGTTCAAACAGAAGGCAGAGCTACTCTGGCTAAAGAGAGCAGGATGGCATAAAGGAAAGCATAAGATGGCAAAACTGTCCATTTTTCAATCTATCTATTGTCATTAAATATGCTTTGATTATCATTATTTCAACAGTTCAAACTGGGGCTGACTAGTAACAAATAAATGTTAATTTAATGAGCAACAGAATGCTCCCCAAGTGCTACAAACGAAGGCTGTAATTCCATTAAGAGGACTCTCGTGACATAAGCCACGTCAGCAAAGCTCAAGTGATTTGTCAACGTCGTAAGAACCTGGAGGTAGAATTGCAACTTTAATTTAGGGGTATTTCAGGGGTTTATAACCAAAAATCTGTGGCACCCCTGAAAACCACAAGAGGAGCTGAGATGCTACAAAGTAAATAATTTTTGCCTAAACTCCTAAAAGGTAGCAGTGTAGCTAGAAAGCAATAAAGGCAGAAATGTGACAGTATTGTTTAGAGAAGTGTTTTTAGCATAAAGATACCTGCAGCAATTTTAAAACCCAGTTTCTCATTCATGCATTGCACCAGCCTGAGTGGCAGACGACTCGATGTCTGCAGTAAGAGGCAAGAAATTCAGAGATATTCCTGGTGCCAACTTAATAAAAACATATTTCAACTGAAGAATGCAGTTTATTTCTTGCTGCTAGCTGTTGGGGTGAGCTAGTTCTCCTTGGAGGCCGGCGGCTTCGTGTTCAGAAATGCCGAACTCATGAATCAACTCACAGAGTTACAAGTGCCCAGAAACTTTGTGTCTTTAAACTTTTTCACGACTTTAAGGTTTTAAGACCTTCGGTAGTTAGACTGGCTCTAGTAAAAAGAAACCCAACAGATTTCTTTTTTTCTACTTTTACATGAGGGGTGATTTGCCAAGCTGGCATAATTATTGAGAAGGAATTTTCTTACAGTCAATGAGTTATACCTCTGGAAGACAGTGCCTCTGTGAAAGACCTTTCAAAATACGATAAAGTCTAACAAACCTCCCAAAGTAAAATAAATCCTGCTTGATGGGGTTAGTTCTCATTATATCCCACATTTCCTACTCAGTCAAAACACTTGCTTCAACAAAACCACTGTTCAGTCATGTTAATATACTGGTCACAGAGAAGTATGGGGAACTTTGCCGCGGGAATCTTGTTCTCTGTTGTTTGAACAAAGGAACTATGTTTCCAGGAGAGTATATTATCACACTGGGGGAATTTTTTAGTTAAGGGATTAATTTTGAAACATTTTACTACAAGGACGCTAAAATCAAAACATTACATGTAGTGTTGCCTAGGTAGTAACAACTGATAAAGCCCTCAGTCAAAGAAAGAAGCTAGAAAAGCTTCTTTCTGAAGAGAACCATTCTGTTATAAAAATTCTGTCAGGACAATAACACTGCAGCTGGCTCGATGCTAGAACCAATAGAAGATATGTTGAAGGTATAGAAGGTATGTTGAGCAGCATTGCCAGCAGTACTGAACAGGGCTTGCTGGTAAGAAGACAACAAAGAACTTTTCCTGTTGCAAATATGTACTTTGAAAACACATGAAAAGTGTGATACAGATAAAACACAGACATCTCCCTCAAATGAAACACAGACCAAATCAAAGCCTATCCAGTCCAGGATCCTATTTCCCACATATGGGAAGGAAAATTAAATGACTCCATGAAGAAGGAACCAAAGTACATAAGACTAGAATCAGCTGTGTATCTAGACTGTTACGACTCCCAATTCTCCCATCTGGAATAAACTCAGGAAAATGTAGTCTCTGAGGAGAATAAATGATCAATTTATTATTTATGGAGTGACAGAGGAGAGCTAAGACATCCCAGAAGTTAATGGAAGAACTACAGATATTCCAAAGCTTATGTTGCTTTGTGTCACAGGAGAGAGAAATATGGTGCAACAAGAGCCTAAGTTCACACACCAATACTCAGGTAAGTGTCTGACCACAAGGGGAGTTCAGACAGATTTGCAACTGCTGAGCTAATTCCCACTGCAGAGGGAAGACCAGCTGTGGGTCCTTTCTTTCCCTGGCAGTGAAGGAGAAATGTACAATTGCACTTGAACTCCATAGGAAAAGAATCTGATGCCTCAGCGTTATTTGTGGGGCAACTGAGGAAAATAATGTACATCCATAAACAGTGACACAGGACCTTTGTTAAGATTACCCCAAATATACAGAATCTTGCTGTATCCAGACACATTACCTCAACACTGAGATTGACAAAGGAGAGTCGATCCTTTAGATCTCCCTCCTTGCTTCCCTCCCTCTCTCCCTGAGTTTAACACTGGCCACAGAATTTTTTCCCTTTGAGAAAGGAATCTATCTCACAACTGATCCAGCCTGACAGGATGTGCCTGGACTCCTTACACTGCTGCTGAAAGGCAGTAGTTTGGAATAGAGACTGATGTGGCTTATATCAACCTTTTCATTCAATATATTCTGAATAGTCAATGTTTTAGCCCTTCAACAGAAAAACAACAGCTATGACAGCACCAGGGAAAAGGATGTCATTTAAAGAGGAAGGTTTTTTTAGAGATCAGGCAGTTCTTAAGGCCCTGATTATTTAATTGCAATAGTCTTCCCGCAGGTAAACTAAGAAAGAACAAAAGTAGGATTAATAAAAATAAAAGTCTTGATTTCAAAATGCCTAAAATCTGAAGAACTGAGAATAAATACAGCCATGTATTTACATGGCTGCCACGGAAAACAAAATAGGCAAGATCTTCTCTCTCTTTTTTTCCCCCCTCAGAATAGCAGCTTACTGGCTCAGCTGACACACAGAGCAAATGCATGCAAGGACAAGCACTCGAAAATGATCTTATTTATGTTATAGTCACTGTTACCTACTGCTTCAAATTTAGTCTTGTTTGTGATTTAGGAACAATAGAGAGTGACAAGCATGCCCTAAAAGGTGTATGAATAATATGACCTAATGTGTTTCCCTCTCTTTCTGTCCTTTTTGATTCATGAAAGCACTGAACTAATGAGTGAAAACATTCCTATCTTCAGCCAGATTTAAGCATATACTGAAAATTTATCATTGGTTTAAGTGCTGTATTAAGTAAGGACGGAATTACTCACATGCTTAAGATTAAGCTTATGTTGAATACTTTATTGAAGTGGGACACAATTCTGAAGCTTTAATTTGGTAACACACTGCTTGTTATCCCTTTCATGCTACAAGACTGAGCCCTGCAATTCTATTTATAAAGTCTCTTTGGTAATGTTTCCAGTAAATTAGTGACTAATGGAGCTCCTTACAGCTGCTACATACTGGATATTAGAGCCTTCAGGATGCAATAGTGCATCACAGAACTACATGGATGAAGGTTACAGTGAATGGCAGAAATCTTGGATTAGATTGGTTTTTGGCTTATATTGAATAATTTTTAAAAACAGGCATAGACATAACATCCTCTTTTTTCCTTAGAGCTTGTGCCAAAAAAAATAGTAAGTTTGCAAATGTATATGAAGCAATGCCAGATATTTTCTGGGTTTGTTTTAACAAATTAACCCTTTGCATTCTTTTCTGATGTCCAAATAATTGTATTGGAAGCAGATGTTCTACCAAAATTGACATGATCAGAGACACTATGCTCACTTATTAACATACTGTTTAATATTCACTACAACCTGTTTTAAAGAACAACAATGTGTTAACATTTAAGCCAGGAGGGATTTCTGTACACTACATAGTACTTGATGCAGCTTGTTTATGCAACAGTCTGACAGATACAATTAATCTCATGAAAAGGACCAGAGTACAGCATAACGGCATATTATTTTTGAAGTAATAGAACACACTTTCCCTTTGGAAATCAGAACTTAATTAAATCATATAACTTCAGGATGCAGAGAAAAGCTGTAAGAGAATGAAGCTCGTTCTGAAGGACAGTTGAATGAAAACCCAGTGGATTTTATACCCAGAGAATAACAGGGTAATCTCCAAACAACAGAAAGTAAGAAATACCTCCAACAAACGCATCTCCAGCTCCATTGGTATCCACAATTTCACTCTGATCACTCACCAACACAGGGAAAGTAGTCACTTCATTTTCTGTAGAGGAAGGGAAGAATAAACCATGAGTTACTTGGAAATACAACTCTGAAAAGCACAACAAACAAAAATCAAAACAATTCAAAACTGGAGCTCTGACCTTCAGCATGGTAATTTGGATAAAAATAGATTTGGCTTATAATTCTGTCTGTATTTACTGCGTAGGGATATGGAAACACATTGACTCAAGCTATTTGTTGTGGGCATTTTCATTATTTACTTCCAGCCTAATTTATTTTCTCTGCCTCCTAATGTTAAGGACAAGAGGAAGAAAGTAAATCAGAAGGAACAACATAAAACACCTGGGCATATGGACAAGACTAAGAAAAATCTGTCCTGTCAAAAACAGTGCTTCCTATTGGTTGCAGAGAGGTGCTGTAGCCTCCAGAATGGCCAGTACAAGCCTCCAAAAGATCAACAGAAATTGCTGCACTGTGGAAATCAAAATATACGTGAATTAACTAAAATAAAGCTGTGAAATAAAAAGCAGAAACAAGTGTAAATCAAAGTGCTCTCATATTACAACTTAAAAAAAAAACAAACCTGTATGTAAGAAGCCTTACAACTTGCCATCTGACTAGGTTTGGTTTCAAGATTTCTGTCACTTCACCCCCTTCCTTGGTATTTCTTTAAAAAACCCAACTATTTCCTTCAGCTCCCTGCCCTCTGCTGGCACTCCTTGAACCTATCGCAATAGGTGGATGCTCAACATCTTCACCTTCAGTTCACTGCCACACCACAGTTCAACATAATTACACCACTTAGGTATGATAACTTTAGAGTTCTAGGGTTATAAATTTAATATATGCCACTAATTAATCAGCTATGGCTTTCCAGGTGGTAATGTCATAATGACGTGATAAAAATATAATTACCACCTTGTCACAATACCTTGTTAAAGTGTAAATTACCCCTGTAACGGAGCCAATGGAAGTTCTGCCTCTGGTAGTCAGTATGCATTAAACTGTCTCAGAGCAAACAGATTGTCCTTTGGCAGACAGTAGGAATTACAAAAAGGGGAGGGGGAAGAAAAGCCTGTCAACCAGTGAAAAAGAAAACCATCAGAGCTGTTTTCTTTTCATTTTTGGTAAAAATAGAAATAAAATGGAAAATAGATCTTCCAGTCACTGAAACCTGCAGATGAGTAGGTTCTTCACTGTCCAGCAACAGAGCAGATCATAAAATTCGCTCTTACACTGAGGTACACAGTAGCAAACAAGGAAACCTAGTTTGGAAGGCATATAAAGAATTCTCAGTCTCAAATCAGGCAAGTCTGTGTGTGCTGCAGAGGTACCAGAAGGATCCTGGTTTCTGTGAAATGCAGTGTATCAGCTCTACTGCTCTTCACCATCTGCTACTAAGTGAACCAGGCAGATATAATGATGCTGCCTCCAGAGGGAACTGTTGGCTGGCCCACCAGGAGGGGAGGGGAGGGGAGGGGAGTATTAGCAACAACCATCCATGACAGGCAAAGGAAAAAGGGTAATGAAAAACATAAGATGAATATTCCAATTAAAGAACAGGTTTCAGTCAGTTCTCAGTGCATCCTACTCTCTATCCTGTTAAGAAAGCTATTTAGAAACGTGCCTCAGTGCTGTGTTGTGCTCTTAAGATAGTCTTCAAGAGCAATGTTTTTTAGTAATTTTAACAGGATTCATTTGAATTGGAAATCAAGACAGAGAGGTCTTACATTAAACTCTGCCAGACGAGCAGAGTGTATTCATCCATTTCACAAGAAGGTATATTGATTTGCTTTAGATAATACTAAAACAATGAACAATGTGGTAAGTCTGTTGAAGCCACATTGCAATAAAGTAACCTGCTTCCTTCCCAAGTGTGCACAGGCACACACAGATGTTCTACACTAACTGCACAGCAGACAATTGCATATGCATACAAATGTCTGTGTTTGGGCACGGAGAGTGAATAATGCACAGACATTGTATTTTGAGTGCTGTAAATGGGACTTGGCATCAAATAAGATTCTATTCAAGCAAACTAGCACAAATGAAAGTTCTCACCATCATCTTTCTCCTTTCTTTTCCTCCTCTCTCTTGATTCCTTCCCTCAGCTCCCTCTAGTACGTGCAGGTAAGTATTGCACTATGAGCTCTTATTCTATTCTTTCTGCAGCAGATATAATTTTTGTAACAGAATTAGTCTAAAACCCCAAATACCATCAAGAAATTTGGCTGGTGAACAGTTTTTTAAAGTTTTTTTTTTTCTGATTACAGTTTTGCATCTCTGGGTCTTACATTTTCTCTATATAACTTTATATAAATTTGCAAGAGGAGCATAATCTCCTATTTTGAAGTACTGAAGTTTCTGAAGGAGCACATACCACGTTACAAAGATATTACTATATGCACATATTCAATAGGCAAGTTATCTTTCTTTAACCTTAGGAAAACTTCTAGCATAGTAGAGTCTACCACACTATAGTTGACAATAATTTATACTGAAATATCAACAAAAGAATACTGAGGTTTGGGGTTTTTTTTTTCCTTTCCTTCACAGTAACTGAAGTCAGTTAGAATTAAAGCTGCCATTAAATTACACTGCTTTGTCTGTGTATTAGCACCTATTCCTCTTACTGATCTGTATTTTGTAACAATCAGGCACAACAGGGTGAATTATGATGAAGCAGAAGTCTCCATTCTGAATAGCCTTGCTTTTGTGACTTTAATTTTCCTTTAACTTCATTTTCAATCTATTATGTTATAAAACTCCCAAATCCATCATAGTGAACATTGAGACACCTTGGCTAAGTGCACTGGTTGTCAGTGGCCTTGCTTTTCAAAGTCAGTTCTGATTTCATTCATCATTCTGAGAGCTTATGAAATAAAGAATAATTACGTAAGTGTTTTGAAGTCCAAGTGCTGCTCCTCTGGGCATAAAATCCAGTGCTCTATTTTTAAGCAACAAATATCTCCTATGATACAACACACTGCACTTGGATATAATTTCCTGGAAGCCCAGAATTGTGAGTGCAAATTGCAACATGGTGACTATAACTAGGGAAATTTTAGCAACAAGCATTAATGAAATCTAAAATTTTGGGCCTTTGATTCAATTCTCAATGACTTTACATCACTCAGGAAGTCAACTCTTTCAGAATGATATAGAAATAATCCAACCCAAACGTTAATGTGGTAAATACATAGGCTGAAGACAATATTCACAGATAAGTCAGAAGGATTCAGGTCATTGGTAAATTCACTTATTGCTAATCTCTTGCATTATGTATATAAACATGTGAAATCTATATTTATTTTCCTCAGGCAAAACTATGTGCTGCGTATCTAGCTTAAAACATTTTTGTAGGTAAAACAGTCTGGAGAGATAATAATTGGAGAGCAATATTAACTGAAAAAACCATTGCTCCTTCCATTCTAATACATTTAAGCTCCCAAATGAATACAAGCCTATTTCACAATGTTAACAGAAACAATCGAACTCTGATGATAGCTGCAAATACTACAGGTCTGTCTTTAAACCAAATTAGAATCACAGACTACATGTCTACTCTTAGTACAGTAATAAACACCAGCAAGCAATCATTACATCCAATTAGGCTGAGTACTTTCCTTAACTGGGTCATTTACCAGTCTCTCTTGCTCTTAAAAGTAGATTAAATGTGTAAACTTACATTTAATTACCTGTAACAGAAGTCTTATGGGCAACATGTTGGAGTGTCCTTAATTTTGTTTTAAAATAAAATAAAAGGAAGAGGGGAGACCTAAAATATATACCAAAAAAAGGGTCTAGCTATTTCCTCAAATAATCTTTTCATTTTGGGCTGGTAGTGGTAGTACAGATGCTTACAAGATGGAGTCACAGTCATGTTCCTTTTGTGAGCTTTAACTTGTAAAAAAAGGAACAACTGTGAAACAGAATTCTGTCCCATCTCCTCCCCACCTCCATCCTCTCCAATTTTCTTTAGATCAGGGGCCAAAAAACAGATAAAAAGAAAGAAAAAAATGAGACAGGAAGAACTTAACAGAACATGGAAACCTGAACTCAAAACCTATAAATGTTTCTGGGCAGCTGTAAGGTAAGAAGTAATGAGAAAAGTATTTGAAACTAGCCCATGTCTGTTGGGATGATTCTGAGCTCTCACCTCTCTCCAGAAGGTAAACCCCAGGAGCCTACAGGCTCTGAGTCTGTACCTTCTTCAGCACACCCTTAAAAACCTTAGTACAACAGCACTTCCTCCTGTTTTGTTCTGTATTAAAACATTGCTGGTGTTCCTGTTCTTCACACAGCAATACCACACTGGATGATGTACCTCAAACAGACACCACATCTTCCCTGCCATACCAACACAGACTGTCCAGAGCTGTCGGGCAGTGAGGGGCAGGGCACTGCACGCTGAACCCCTGTTAGGAGTTCTTAAGATCTCCAGGGATCATCTACTTCAAACCTGGCAGGGCTGATTCGACCTGTCACTTCGAAGCAAACAAAAGGAGATCCTGCTTTTTCAGGCTAGGACTTTGATGCAGTGGCACTAGATGGATGGACACTCTGGCCCTCCTGGCCCTTGTGTGCACGTTAAGTTTGCCTTGTTTTGCATGCCAACATCTCCTCCATCTAGGTCTGGGCACCGTTGGCCGGTGCTGTAGCTACAGAGGGCTTGTCAGAAAAAGAAGGAATTTATTTCTGCAAGTCAGTAGAGTCAAATAGCATAATAAACAAGATGCGAGTCAGCTGCATGCTTTGGGATTTTCTATCAAGTATTTTAATAATGCACCACAAACGATGCAATATTCTAATGAATTCAACAAGTACCCAAGAAATATTTGTAACTAGTAATGTAGAGGTTTTTCATCCTTTATCGCTACAGTAAACAATGTTACCCTAAACAAGTTATAAAGCAGCTGTAATTTACAATGCTTTAATGTCTATGGTGTGATACAATTAATACGTATATTAATCGATTTCCATAACAAAGGACCCAAGTAATGGGTCTCTTTAGCAATAGGACTAAAATTCTCTTTGTAGCTTGCTAAGAAAAAGTGTTGGTCAGGATGCAAAGTGTTGTCCCTCAGAGACAACTAGTTCATTTTCAGTAGAAACAGAGAAAGAATATGGTGCCAAAGACTTTGAATCTTCTCATAGAGTAGATATGGTCTTATACCTATTCGTAGGGAGAATGACAGTGTGCAGACCTCATTTTCCCTCTCTCCTACAAGGTAAATGAGACTTGTCTTCCCTTTATAGCTCTCCTCAAACATACACATTGTCCTACTATCTGGTCAAGAGCACTTTTATTCAGAAGACATATTCATAGCATCTTACTAAAGGGTGATTCATAGGATTAGAGTTAACAGGGGGAAGAAGGTTCATCCAAAGGAACTTGTACACTCATACACATCAAATAATCACAATGATGTAAAATTAAACACTATTTTTGCACACAGCATGTATCCTCTGAATCTATGCCTGATCCTGTCTGCACTCCTATTAATACAACACCACTCCTTTGAAATAACTCTTTATTTATACCAGCAAGAGATTGGACTCGGAACTCTCTATCTCATTACAACTGTAACAAATGTAACAGCACCAACTACTGAGTCATCAGCTTCTATAGGCCCAAATGTGTTTTGTTTTACTTCACCGAAGGTGTGGGGCACACTTAAATGGCATTATTCTATATATCATCACTTGCCAGTCCGTGAGTTGAATCTCTCAAATTAAACCTCCTATAATAAACTAATATTAAATAATTCCTAGAAAAAGTAAACAAAACACTTCGTGTAAAAGATGGAGAAGCAAGAGGTCAACAGAAAATACTAGTTCTACTTCAGTTTGTTGCTAATATAACATTTTTAAAATATATATATATATATATATATATATGTGCATACATATATGGAAAAACTGCCCTAAAGAACAAGCTGCTGAATTTTTCTGGCATGTGTCACAATGTTTAAGGTTTAGAATGGCAATGAACTCTGTTGAAAAAGCCTTACAAGCACACAAGAGTATTGCCATTTGCCCGCCAGGCACAGATTTCAGAGGGAGCTGAAACTGCGCCCGCTGAACTGCCAGCAAACACACTCCTCTAGCTCGGCATGGCTGCTGGAGACATAAGGTGGCATTCAGAGCTAAATCCTCCTCCTGGGATTCCTGTCCGGACTGAGAAAGGGGTTGAGGACTTAAAAGGAAAAGGGGTGAAGTCGTAGGCACCAAAATTAAGAAAGGCTTCTGCAGATACTTCACTGATAAACCACAATGAGTGCCTGGGGAGCGCTATGAAGAGCTCAGATCAAAGCCAGTCCTGCAGACAGGAGAGATGGGTTACAACAAATGAGACCCATGAATTGTATGATCCCAGTCTATCGAGAGCAAGCCCTACCTCAGCGAGCTGAGTCACACCAGTGAGCACAGGGCGACACCAAACCAGATCTGGCCTTGGATATTAACGAATATAAAGCATCTCGTTCTGCACTGTAAATCCCACATGTACTGGTTGGACCACTGTACAACTTATTTGACCCTCACATGTAAAAAACCAAACAACATCCCACCCCCAATTATTTTTTGAGCTGTATACAGGCATTGGAAATACAAACAAATCTATTTCTACAGATACACTTGATACCACTGCATAGCTAGGCCATCAAAACACTCTCCTATGGGAGAGTTTTCTGACAAGTATCAACCTACTAGTCAGGTCAAAGCAATTCCTACCCAAAAGCTTATCAGGGCACTGGCTAAAACCAAAACAAAACAAAAAAGAGGGAGAGAAAAACACATTGTAATTTGGTTTTGAGTAGGACAAAAACTGTATTCTGCCTCAGATTTTTCATACATTAAGCATATTGCCCTAGCGGGGTAAACACACCTGTCAAAACTTGCAAGCTTTCTTAGCTATACCTCAGTTTCAGAGTGGTGAACACAGAAATCACATCATTTAAATAAATGCCATGCTACATGACAGCTTTTTTTATGCTACATGATAATCTGAGAAGCACGGGTTGTCAGTGGAGGCAGAAATGGGCCCAGGGCACTTCTATTTCACTTGAGCATCAGTAAGACTGAGAAGAGAAGGAGTGAGCATTAGGTCACTCCAGAGCAGCTCTGAAGGAGCTTTTTCTTCTGGGAGAATTTATATTTAGTTCCATAAACAAAATCAGTCCACTGGAATGAAAGAGACAGCCTTCCCTAGAAATATTACTAAAAATAAGTTAATGTACATCTATTTCTCCTTCAAACAAAACTAATTTGTTACTAGTTGGCCATTTCAGAGGTAGCTATACCATAGAAGTTCTACCCCACTGCATTTAAAAATTCAAATTACATGTAGGATTTCCAGTTTTTCATCCTTTTAACTCAGAGCTAAGCTCTAGAACTTTTACAATTGCATTTTTCTTCTCATTCAGTATTTGTAAATTCCATGTTGGCTTTAGTTATGATCTCCCTAGACTACTTATTTATTTTTCCAGAATGAAACATGCTTATTAAATGAAATTTTTCAGGCTTTAGCAGGTTTTAAATCTCTTAGAAGATGTCACTGCACTGGAGGCTGAAGTTTGTTCTAATCTCCATGAGAAAGTATTCTACTCTCAAAAATCCAGTTAAAACAGAGCAACTTCAATGTTTTTAATGGAATTTTGTAAGGGTTATGCCAATCTAAGAAAAGAATCTGTCCCAAAACGCAGGAGTTTATTTATCCCCTAGGTTAGTTGCAGATAATTTCTTAGATAATTAAATATCCCAAACTATGCTCTCTGTAGTATCATTTTATCAGTTTGAAAGTATCCCCTAACCACTGATGTAAACAGGATGGCAAATCTACCACCCTTTAAAAATAAAAGCAGATACATTTTAACATAAATTATGCAACCCTGAATTTATACAACTATTGACTACATAGTGGACTAAATTCATTTGGATACAGTTACTGTAATGGCAGTTTTGACAAACAGCTTCTGGCAAGAGTTCTCCAATCATATGTTTGAGCACCAAGGCGTTTAAAGCATGGCAGTACGAAGGTATACCTGTACAGGTAACACAACAGGCTTTACAGGGACTGTCATTCCATGCAAACCCCACTAATATCAAGTCAGGCTGCTTGACAAAACCAAAATAAATAACCTAGCAGAAAAATTACGAATTTTCAGCCTCTATCTCTGCAGAACCTTGTCAAACTCCTACCACTGCCTGTCACTCTCGGCTGTTTCCTTTAGAGTATTATTTCTGTAGTATTAAATTGCTGAATAATGCAATTTTAAGTTATTTCAAAATTATACACAAACCATCACACTGATCTTTTTAGAAGCAATAAAACATTTTTAAATGAATTGAACTTTAGTTGGCACATCCAGGCAAGTTCAGCTCAGGATCTTTTAAACTTTATGTGTATTCTTGTATCGTCAAGGTGACCATCAAGGTATGCATCAGAACAAAATAAAAATTCCTGCTCTGAAGGGGTTCCAACCTGAAAAGCAAGACTGGTAAGCAAGTAAACAGATATGTATAAATGAAATGTGGACACTCAGGTGATAGAATGAAGTTATGAAAAGTTATGAAGAAAGGCAAGAAACTGCTTTAAAAGATCCTGCTTTAAAAACCTGACAGATATGCAGGAAAAAAGTTTAGCCCACAGAGTGAAATCATTTGAACTGCAACCTAAAAATGTGGGAGAAAAAATGCTTGCTACTTGTTCCTTTGAGAACCATTTCAGTTGAAAACATATACTGGTTATTTAGACAGTTTGACTGCTTTTTTGATAATTTTGTCCAAGCAGAAATAAACCCAGATTAAAAAAAAAAAAAAAAAAAAGGGTTTCCA
>JAWWES010000169.1:14596799-14624130 GCA_035583135.1 Lophotriccus pileatus
CCTTTTTCCCACATACTCCTTTGAGAATTGAAGAGCAGACGGCTGAGAAGAGCTAAAGTGAGACTTTCTGCTCAAAGCAAAAAAGCCTGGAAATTCACTTAGTACTGGATTTCACTTCCTCCTCTTCCCAAATGTTTAAATATACTGCGCTGTTGCACAGCTGTTCTCAGCAGGCAGAGTGTATTCTTGTTTGCAGCAAAGATGGCTACACAGATAAAATCTCAAGTCATGACAACTCTGAGTAAAACCAACTGGATCAATATTTTAGAACTATGTTATTAAAAAAAGAACTTAAGATGTTCAGAAGTAAATTCTCAGGCATTCTTGTGAAATAGTAACTTTTTAAATTCAGAATCTTAAAGCAATTAAGAGCATAAAAGATGAGAAATACGGACTAATTAAAAGGCAAATGCTCTGACTACCACTTAACAGTTCGGATTTGTAAAACCACAACTTGTAATTGTTTAACTGGAATATTTACTGTGAGTGACAAAGGAGATTTGATAAATATACCTGTAGCCATTACAGTGTCATCTTTCCCTTGGGTAAAGACCACGATTCGCTGCCTTTTAGTGTTCACCTTCGGCAGGGCTTGTGTCTTCCGGGCTATCTCTTTTATGTCTTCAGTCTATTCACGGAGAGAGAGAAAATTCTTGTTACCAGCATACTAGAGTGGGGAGAGATTAGAACTTTATTAGCAGATCAAAGATTTATTTTCTTACAGCTAGGTATAAAATAGACTTTATTGTCAGTAGAGGAAGATTTTTAAAAGGAGGAATACTTCATTCTCTGAAGGGTTTATGTAGTACTATGAGACCACTGTTTTTAATCTTGATAATGATAGTTCAGCTCTTCCAATTGCTGCAAAACTGCAAAGCTAACAAAGGAATTAAAGTGCATTTCTTAATGAGCAATTAGTGGGTTTCTTTGCTGCTGACTGGATTCTAACTGTACTTATCATAAAATTAAAAATACAATTGGTAAGAGAATACTTTGGATAAACTCTGAGCCTGATTTTCATCCAATTTAGCCAGGTTTTATACTGCTCTAATCCCTCTGATTTCAGCAGGATTACAAATTCTGTTTCTCTAACTTCCCTACAATAACTGGTCTCATCAAATAAACTGTGGACTGCAGCACCTGAGAGGATGTGCCCACTGGTTGCATAATTGAGACGCAGGGAAGCAAAGGGCAAAAGGTACATTCAGTGGGGCACAGAACATCACTGCTTTCTGAAATAAGGCTAAGGTGCCAAAGTTTCCGAAATCTTCACTTTAAATGGATGTTGTACTTCCCTGTGCATCTGGGTAGGGTGCAAAGAAACTGGCCTAGTGAACCACATGTCTCGTCCACCTGGTGTCTTTGACGGCAACAAACTTGGAATGTTAGAACTGATGCATGAAACTCTAACAACACAACTTGTCATTAGATTGTAATACCTTCTATTTATCACTGTTGCCCTATGATCTGAAACATAAGAATTTCAATTTCTAATTGACTTAGTTTTCAATCTTATCTAAATACAGGTATCCCTATATTTACTTGTATTAACATCAAACCCATTTATAATGCTATATGGGAAGCTTTCGCTGTCAGATTTACCTCAAGTCAGTAAGTTCTACAAATTAACTTTGGTATATGTAATCTATTTCTTTCCGTAATTTATGTATTTTTCCTTTTTTTCCTTCTTTTATTTCCTGACATTATTCTCTGTGCTACTTACTGTGTCCCATTTTATTCATATCTGTGTTAAACAACACCACACTATTTTCCCAGTTTGCTCTTGAGTACAAGGAGCTGTAATGAAACATGGTGAAGGCCCAGTGTTGAATATATGAAGATATAACAATACTTTCTCATTGTTTTGTGTACTGTTCCTTACGAATCTGAACTAATTTTTTAACACTATTACAGATTGAATAGAGTACATTTATAAAGCTGTCCAGAGGGGTTTCAAGTCATTTACCAGAGTTGTTACAATTATTTTATATTACTATTAAATTGATTTGTATCTTTCAAAACCAGCATATAGTGTTGTTTTGAAACCAGGTATAGCACGCACCATCTTGATAAGAGACTGATTATTTTTCATCAGAAGGTCAGGTAAATGCTTCAGGAACTATAATCTACATATCACTCTGTCCTGGTTACCTGATTTTTTTTTTCTTCTTTTTGCTGTTTTTACAGCACTTCATCTTTCCTATGGATAGAGAAATGCCTGGGCTATATATTTACCAACACCCATTGATGTGAAAATGACGTATCTCTTCTGCAACACTCTTGGCCACCCTTTAATTTCTTCCCCAACTTTGGTAGTCAGAGAGCCCATTGATTTATACACATTTGGCAAACACGAAAATAGTTTCCCCTTACTTATTGGCCTCTCTATCTCTTTTTAAAATTCTCTCATACTTTTATTTTCCATATACAATGCTCTCACTTGTGTTATTTCTTCTTTCTTCCTGCTTAGACAGTTAACAAAGCTTTCCCAAGGCAATGTCTTCCACCAGAGAAAAGAAGAACCTTGAACCCCCTCTGTGTGGACTGAGGACAGTAAAAAGGGGCCACCTTACCCCTAATTCTCAGAAGGTGATGAGTCCCTTAAAGATGTCAGAGAAAAGCACTGAAATTGCTGCTCCTGTGTTTTGAAATGTCTTTTTAAGAGGTTTAAGAACAGCAGGTATCAGCTGGCAGCACAGCCTGTTGAACAGGGGATGCATGGAGAATACAGCCCTCCAGCTTGGTAATATGTAGGCTTCTGAATGTTACCCTAAATCCTGAAATATTTCAGGCCTTGATAATTAAGAGATCCACAAACTAGAGACTGCAATAAATCATCATGAATATCAAAGGAGAAAGGAGACAGGAGTTTAGTTTTTGCTGAGTTGGAAGTGGCTACTGGTGACTTTATTAGGCACATTTACAGTGGAGTAAAACAGGCACAGGAATCAAAGAGCTGGAAGATATCTGTGCAATGTATTTACATGCACGTTGAATTTTGAAAGGAAAATGATGAAGTTATAATAGGAGAAAACGGCACGATCAGAAGATGATTTCTTCAGCTTAAGGAAGAATAAAGATTAACTTACACGAAGAGAGGACCCTGAGGAAAGAGATTAGTGAAGAATGATGAAGGATGAAAGAAAACAGACAGTGAAAGAAGGTAAAAGACAAATGTTTTCAGGAAGAATTAAATATATAATAAGGATCTAAAGCATAGGTACAAGAAAGGTATTTAGGAGGAAAAGGTAATTTTTTAAAAAAAGCAGAAATTTCCAAACAGAGTGATTTGGAGATTTGTGTCTCAGAAATTTCCAAACAGAGTGATGTGGAGATTTGTGTCTGACTGTGCAGACTTTAAAAGTAACTGAACAGCATTTTCTGTGAAAATTAACTTGAGCGTTTTCAGACAAAATCACTTTCCATACTAATTTGTTTCAAAGGAAGAGATTAAAATAGAGGTTATATGGTGGAAGAGCTTCAACATCAGTGTTGAGGAGGCTTCAACTTATGCATAAGATATCTCCATTTTACCATTATGTTGTATTTTGAAGGTACAACTGTGACCTTATACAATAGGTGAATATTTACAACTTAAGACTGCAGAGGTACTATGCCTCTTATTTCACTGTCAGAAAAGCATCATGAAATGTTGTCATTTGCTATTTCTGTTCAGAATATATGCAATATTTTCAAATAATATATTTATGTATAATATTTATTTTGCACTGACTCGTACCCACCCACTTACTGAGACTTGGACATCCTGTGTCTACAGACATGGCTGATAAGATTGGACTGGTTCGTGGTTCTAAAGTCTCCAAAATGTGCCCCAAATTCACAGGATACTCAAGCATATCTAATTATATACTTGAATCTGATTTAACAAACCTGTCATACAAATCTCACTAAAGCATGATTTGCCTAGTGATGCTGCAACTGAAAAAACTCACATGTGGCATTCACTCCAGCGAGCAAGTGGAATATGTGCATGTGAAGAAAGCACATCAGATATCCCAGGATCAGACAAAACATGTGAAAAGCTATGCTAGACAAACCTTGTCTTCTGATTTCTGCCTCTGAACGGACACCCAGTAGCTGGGACTACCACAGCCCTGACCTAAACAGGCCACTGAAACCATTTAAAACAGAGGACCTGTGCAGTGCACCTTGTTAAGTTGAAGACCTAAATCTGGTTCACAGTACCAAGACTCTGATTTTGTTCCCCAGCCAATATGTACGTAGGAGGAGGCCTCTACCTCCAACAAGAGAAGTTATTTTACCTGGCAGCTGCTACCAACCCCTGAGATACCTACTGTTCCATTCACTTTGTTTTCCTTCTTCGGTTGACAGACAGAATTGAACCCTAAGTATTATGTTTAAAGTAGGATTTTGCTTTCCTAATTCCCACACAGAAGAAACAGCAAGTTATCCTTTTGTAAAAACAAAACCTCATAAACCTTTGTTATCTGAAATGTATTAGAAACATCCAGCTAAAATACACTGACAGCCATTCTACCACTTCAATGGAAACCAAGTCTGAGAGCTTCCCTGGGATAAAAATTGTGCCTGCTATAATGGATCACTGAGAAGACTGCAACGTACAATTAGGATGAAGCACTGTCTTTGCAGACATTATTTAATAGTTTTAAAATGTCACGGAACGTGGAATTCACAAAAAACCCCTCAACCCCACACTGACGCTCTCCAGGAAGAGACTACATCAGAGGTAATGTTCTACTTCTGATTATTACAGATAAGTGTTGGTCAGAAGACAAAGTGAAGGAAATAACGGTCTTCAAACGTAGTGACTGATTTTACAGAAATACCTCGTATTTCAGAAAAGTACAATGGAAAACTAACTGTTGGTAAGGTGAAACACAAAAATTTCTTTCAGTGGACTTTCCCTTACAAAGAAAAAAAACCAGATTTCCCTCACTGAAGTGCTTTCTCCTGTCTATGACAGGATAATATTTCTTCAGATAAGGAGTATATTTTCCTGCAGTTGTCTTGATTGCAACTTTTTTTTTTCTTTTCAAAAACTGTTTCAGATACACTTATCTCCATCCATGTTTAAGAGATGCATTTAATACACAAAACTGTTGAAATTACTGTGAGGTAGAACAACCGATTCTCTAGGCTAAAATATTTCTGATTAAAAAATTCCAGGTGGCAATTCAATTGCAGCCACCAGGAACTTTTCATCACTTCTATGATAAACATCCTTCTTATTTTTTGCCCTGGTCAATCAAGTCCTTTCCTTTACTTTGCCATTTTCAATAGTTTTCTATTCTCAATATAAATCACAGAATCAATGTTTCAAGCTTTTGAGAGTTGCTGGAAACTTTTCTTGGGTTTACTTGAAAGGCTAATTGAAGCTTCTCTGAGTTTTTTGTAGGATACTTTATTTAAGTGTGATTTTTTTTCCTTTTTTTTGCCTCCACAGCACAATGGGAAAACACAACTGTGGATGCTTATCAAGTTTTACACATCTCTGTCAGCAAACTTGACATGTGAGTCGTTGCCAAGCAAGGGGGCAATAAGAGATAAGATCATAATCATTGTGCACTTTACTGATATGCTGTAATCAAATGTGGCAGATTTAGGATGTTCAGGAGGAACTATGCTAAAATCTCTAAGCAAGCACTAATGGAAAGGTTAATATGATGGTAGTTAGCAGACACCAGCAAAAGCAGTTTGTCACTAGAGCTGAATTTAAACCAGGCACATTCAAAGTCTTTAGCTCAGGGGGGCAATAAAAATATAGAATGGGTAGACTTAATACACTACTTCCTTTCTTTTTATTGTCTAGCTACCAGAGGGCACCAATAATTTCTTATGCTTCATATTTTGGAGGCATCTGTGAAATTCATTCATTTGCTAGTATAAAACTCCAAGTGTATTTTTATGCTGAAGAATACAGATTATACAAATGAAAATTGACAGTGATAAAAAGTCTTGATTTCTACAAAGCAGCCACATGAATTTGGGAAACATAAAACGAAATGGGACAGCCCACAGTTTAATATCTAAAACAGTGATGGCATTGATGTACCTGCTGGTGTGTGGTTCTAAAGAAATCTAAATTGTAGAACAAAAGCTGTCAGTCTTTCCCTCTTTTTTTTTTATATGCAACCATCCACACACAGAAGTGGCACATTCTTAAAGTGAGGCAGTTTGAATTGCGCGGCTTCTATTATTTATGCAAAAAGCGTGTTGAGCAGTCAAACTCCTATCTCTTCTCTTACACTGCAAACAAATCAATTAAGGTGGGTCTTATTCCAGTGGAAAAAAAAAAAACAACAAGTAAAAGGATTTATGTGTGTGCAGCTCTGCAATTTAGATTTCAGTAAGATCACTTACTATCTGCAAAATTAGCACAAGCCTTGTCACATTAATTATAGTATTTAAAACCTGCCTATTTGAATTCAGCATGAGAGACCAATAGCTGAGGGCTCTCCAGATTAAGCTATCTGAATGTAGCCAATGGGTGGTACTAGTCAAATAAATACCTTGAGAAGCTGAAATCAAAAGCTCAGAAAATCACTGTAAAATCAACAGTGTTTACTTCGAGAAAGTAGAGGATCAGACATTTTTAGAGCACAGATGGAAAACACCAACTCGAATATGTTTTGAAACACAAATTCCACACTACCCTCTCTAAAAGAAGCTCTTTGTAGAAGCATGGTTTACATTAATCAGTACCTAACAATTTTATATACAACCTTTCTAAAATTCATTTGCATAATGATAATCCGCATATGGCAGGGTTTAAGTTATTTAAGCGGTGTTATATTTCACTATTTAGTCTTGCTTCACCACTGCTTTAGCAGTGAATCCTTCTGGAGTGTAATGCAGCTAATGAGGTAGCTTTTTAACTGAACAAACTGACAGGTCCCATATCTGCAGAGGCAGCTTGAAACCGTGCCCAACCTCTCGGCTTCCCAAGAGGCTTTTCAAAATTCAATAAATAACATCTGTAGGCGATGTTGGGTGCAGACCTAGCAGAGTGCGTCATAACACTGAGCTGGCAGAACAAAGAAACCATGACGACTGCCAAGTTTCCATGGCAACCGCTGCGAGGCTTGGAGAGTATAATAGCACATCAATCATTGTCCAAAAGAACTTCATTATCAGCAAGAAAAAAACCTTTAGGATCTGTTTAGTGTGCAATTGTGGGTTAACTCACCTCAAAGCCTTGCTCTCTAGCAAAAGTGGCAGCTTCCTGAAATAAGAAAAAAAGAACAGTTAATTATAAAGTGCTAGATAATGAAGAAATAACACATTTTGAAACTCATTCAGCCAGTTTTCCTTTTACACGATTATCTCAATATAGCCATGTACAGTTGTTCGATTCTGATAGTCGCACCAAAAGCTTCCCCCTCCTTCCCTCAAGCCCAACAACAGTACAATGTCAACACATTTCACAAGTTCAAATAAAGAAGGTACAATATTTTTTTTTCCAAGCCAGCAAAGTTACTTCTGGAGATAGGACTTTGACTATGAAACCACTACTTCAAATCCAGACAACACCCTTCAGACATATTTTTGACTGAAATTGTATCGTATCTCCATTTATGTATGGCACACATGTTATCAAGCCGTTTAAAAAAATCATTTGTCATCTACAGTGCATTAAAAAACCAGGATCACAAAATGTGCTCAAACCCTTGTGGTGGTAGAATCAGATGAACATTTTAAAATACTCTTGATGTCTTAATCACTGCTTTAGGCAATTTAACTATGTTCTTCTCCTGAAAGAACAGAGGAAACATCAGGGTATCAGAATGTCCTCATGTCTTATTTATATTAATTGGAGCAATTAAAATCGGTTTTGAAATAAAAGCAAGGGGATGGAAGACAAGAGCAATGTTTTTCCCTTACTCACTTCCTACCTTAACACTGGAAAAATTGCAGAAACCCCACAAAGTCTCTGTGTTTTAAGTCGCATTATTCCAGATTATCTTTGCCAACTGAGATATAATCTCAAGCTAAAATGGTGAGTTAATGCAACTAAACAAAAATAGCTACCATACCAAAACAGCCCAGGGTCCCTACAAGAGGTTTTAGTGCTGCAGAAAATACATACTTGTGGACCTATATTATCTGTCAATTTGGGGGCAACAGAAGAATTTGATGTGGGTACAATTGATTATACCAACAGTGAGTTGAGGTTAATAAAATGTGATAAGCTGAAAAGCACAACTCCTCAGGCTGCTTCACTGCAGAAACATAAGGCTGACTGGGTTAGCCTTAGCTGATGTTGACAGAAAAACTGAATCATGGTCCTAACAATTGGGTGCGGGCAAGGTTAGCCACTTTGACAATTTACTTACAATTGAATCCCTTCTTGTACATCACACAGGCAATGACATTTGCTAGCCTGGCTGTCAAGAAGGAGTGTAGGGTTCAAAGATATCATGCAGTGTTTTCCTAAACCAGCATGTGATTAACAAAGCCTATGCTCATATGAAAAAAGGAGCCTGCAAGCTTCCACTCTGAAGTGATGCACTTACAATGAACTGCAACACAATCAAGAAAGCCTCAAATGGGACTGTGACACAGGGGGGAAAAAAAAAAAGAGAAATAAAGGAGTGATAAGGGGGAAGAGAAGAAGAAAACTGCCTAAAAATTATGTCTTGCAGCCAAATAACTTCTTTAACCGCAGGTTTTTGGTCATGTAATTGAAATAGGAAGTCACACTGATTTGTCCTAGGGGGATTTCTTTAAAATTCTAATGCAGCAGGACATTAACATCTGTGTTAAAATATTGTCTGGCCAGGAAATGGGACACTAGTACATGAAATAAAAATAATTCCAGGGAAGTGGTGCTTTTTTGTGTGTAAAACTTTGAGAGAATTCATCTTCATTTTCTGTACTGGGGCACCCACGCATAGCACATGTGGTTGGAAAGACCCGGCTCTTCCCCAAGAAAGGATAAGTGATTGCACATTTGTTAAAAAGTATCTTGTCTTCAGATTCTCCTGTTAGAGCGTCATCTTTTAGCCTGGTCTGCTGCCTGGCTACATGAATAATGGCAGCTAGCACACAATCATAGATTTTCCTGCAGTTGACCTTTAATCTCAGGGTGTCTGAACACGCCAAAGAACAACAGCAATCTTAATTTTCTTCTCTCCCATCAACTGAACCTTAGAACGACTCCTGAGCAGCTTATTTCAGTAAGGGCTGTGCCTACGGCCCCCTAAAAATCACCCTCTCAGAATGAGATCCCTTTAAGAATTAAGGCCCTTCCAGTAAAAAAAAGCTAATAAAGCTCAAAACACACATTTGGATTCCAGTTTGCTGTTTGCAAAACGCTGAGAAATGTGCGGCAGGCTCTGAATGCCAGGGACAGTTCAAAGTAAATTAACCAGATAAAAGCGATGAGAACCTTTTAGTATCTATTCACAATAACAGTGAGAACAGGAAACAAGCAGAACCCATCTGTGCAGCCCTAGGGCACCTCATACTGAGCTCCACGTCTCTAATAAAGTAGTCAGGTTAAAATCTAAGTGGCTGTAACATGTGGAGACTGCTCGGGTTACAGCGGCCAGCCGGGGCGTTCCCTGATGCAGGTGATAATCAGTATGATAATCACTATATTTACAGGCTTTCCATTTTATATCTGACACTGAAAATCACGAAGAAGGAGGGATTAAGGAAATAAACAACCTACACAGAAGCTTTACTGCTCCCCAGAGAATGCAGCATTTTCATTCATGTGTGACATGCGACAACAGCAAAGCAAAACAGCGACAGAACAGAATTTTCTTAGGAGGCTTCATTTCTCATCAGGAGTTCTTTCAGTTTTGATAAACTTTAAACATTATTCATTCATTACTCCAACTCAGCATTTTCAGAGCTATTTTCTGTTATTGTCTACAACTGAACATCTCATTTCATAAAACCCTCTCCCTATCTTTTCACTCTTTCATACTAAATATATTAAAAACTCACACTCCTTTTTCTATATAATCTTTTCACTAACCGTGACAGCAAATTTATTGTTGTACCACCTAAAGTAGAAATGGGATTTGGCTTTAGTTGTGAAATGTCATTTGACTCATGCCATCTGGGGGGGAAAAAATCCTAACTAGAGTCATTCTGAAAGAACCTGTGTGCAATGTTACTATGTCACCAAAGTTAACACACACCCTCTCTTTGCATAATAGTGAGCAGTTTACACAGGAAAGCCAGACAAATTAAAGAGATAACAATAAAAAAGACAACTTCCGTTAGTGCTGGCCTCGCTGTTATGTTGAATTTGCTTTCTAGCTGGAAACTATTTCCATTTTTGCATGTATTTTACCGCTGTTGAAGTCCCAGCTGAAAACTATTTCCATTCTTGCATATATTTTATTGCAGTCGGAGTCCCAGCATTTAGTAAAAGGAGCTGTTTATAATCTACATACAGGCTAACTTTAACAGGACTTGTTAAAATTCTGAGCCCTTTTATCACCAGCAATACAAACTATTTGCTTATAAATAAACAGAAACATACCCTCCAAACACAGAATCCATCAGCATCTGCATTCCTAGGGGTATTTGTTAGCCCCCTGAGTTAAGAGACTTTTATGATTATAGAGTTAGGATGGCTCAACTTCAAGAATCTCATGTTTGGTTTGCCATGAGACACAAAAGGCATGCCATATATTAAATATTCTTGACACGTCCAAAAACCAAGGTTTTATGATGACTTGATCAAATTAAAGCCAAAATGGTAACAAATGCATGTTGGGTTAAAATTAATTCGTGGAGGCCAACATAAAACTCATGCAGTTGCATTGAAGAGCATTTAAAACCATGTATTGCCAAAATTAGCTGACAAAGGATGTTTCTAAAGCACCACCAACATTATTATCTACAATATGCATTTTAACCTTTATATGGAAAAAAAGGGAGCACTGTAAACTAAATTTGCATTTCATTGCCGAAATCAACATTATCTCATAAAGAAATGATAAAACAGCAGGACAGCAATGATACCCTTGTACACTCAATGCATTTCCCATAATTACAAATGAAAGCAAATGCAGGGGACACTGAAGCTAATCCCTCCCTTGTCATCCTTCTTGGTAGAGAAAACATCTCACAGAATAACCTCAACTCACATATTACAGTACTACCCCCTGGATTTGATTTACTGATTTTAATTTAATTGGGAGATTACTGACAGGTTTTGAGGGAGTTCCTACCGCATTAACTGTAAACTTCCTGACTTACCCAAAATATACCCTATTCAGAAATATCATCCTCTTTCTCTGCATAATAAATCTGTGACTCAGTGGGTTCAGGGCAGCCCATTGAAATAGGAGACTAAGCCCAAAAGAGTTAACTGCTAAAATCTTCCATAAATAAACCTTAAACTCTTCCATGCTTTCCTACATTTCAGAAGTATGGATTGTTAGTTTTCTTCCATTTATATTGTTTCCTTGAACACACTTAAGGCTACGATAATCTCCCTCAGATAAGTCCCTTTTTCTTCAGTATAATCATTTACTACTATCTACCCCACTCATGAGTTCAGCTCCAATCCTGGTATAACTTTGTGTTCTTTACATCCTCCCTTGCTTTTTGACAGATTGTGTTGTTTGTGGCAACAAAGTTAGTTTCACAAATCTCTAACACTAAACCCCTGTTATTTAAATGGGTGGCAACTGAAATAAACATGAGGGAATATAGAGATAGATGCTGAAGATTTTTATATCTGACATTTTTTTTTTATTATTTCCTAAAGGACAGTAGATTTGTGCAACAAAAACCAAAACTAAACACTCCCCCCCACCAAAAAAATGTATTATTTGTCTCATTGCACTATAGAGACACTCAAAGGTTACCTTTCCTTAAGCAGGCACATTTGTCCTTTGTATCTCTTCATGCCTTCTATCATCTTTCCCTGTCCCTAACGAGGAGCTTTCTCATAAAATTCCCTTGTTTTATATACTTCACAGGTACTGGAAATCTCAGGTTTCAACAGTATCTGTTGTGCCCAGTAATTCTGAATATGGGTCAAAAAAAGACATCTTTTGTTAAAATCTCCCTCTTTTTTTTTGTTGGAAGATAAGTCACGAAGAATGAAATTTCAAGATCACCACGTGCCCTTCTTTTGGTAATTCCTTCACAAAGCACTGGTCACAGTGCAGGAGGTAAGCTAATTTTTAAGGGGACTAGTGAGTTGTGCCAGTCCATGTTTTCCACTCTTCCAGCTTTAAGCCAGTTTATGCTAAATATGAGCCTGGAAACTGGGCTTAAGGCACAGACAGGACAATGGATTTTTAATTGCTGCCTTTGAATTATAACAAAGATGTCATAAACACACCCACTAACTTCATGACACAGTTGGTGGGGTGCTCTTTAATCAAGTCCAGGTATTTAAGGAAACTGTAAATGTGCAACAATATGATCTGCCTTTATACCACTCTTTCCTGCATATGCTACACAAAGCCAAACTAAGTTATATCTGATTTTATTACCTGTCCCAAGTTTAAGAGAATAATACATGCATAGGTACACACAGAGATAGGTATCATAGCAAACCCACAGTTCTTAACGGGATGAATTAGCAGCATACAAGAACTACAAGCACTTCCATGTGATGCAAACAGGGGTAATGATGATCCTGACCTACCTCGGGAATCAGAGGCAGGTTCTGCTGAAGACCCTCTGGTGATCAGTTGAAAATAATGACTTCAACAAATGGCCTCTATTATTTAAAATGAATGGGTGGAAAGTCTACAGGACACAGTTCCAGCTGGATCACTAACCTTTAGTGCCAACAGTACATTTATTGTGGTTGGTGGTAAGATACATATGTCCCTCTTCATTCAGTGCTAAATAGTTATCAACAGTTACTCAAAAAAACCCCATCCAGCCTTTTATGTCACTGCAGTCAGATTTAGACAGGCATTGCCTTAAGGTCAACTATTACTACATTGCACTGTGTAAAGGCAATACAAGCTCCTATGCCTTTATCAAAAAATGGCCATTTGTAAAGGCATTAAGGGCTCAAGAGGCAAATGCCATTTTATGCTTTTTCTTTTTTTCTTTTCTTTTCCCCAAAGACAGTTGCTTTAATATGGGTCATAAAGAGTTTGAGAAACAGAAGACAGAAGAACCACACAGCATATTTTCTGAAACAAGTGGTGAAATTCTGCTACAACTGAGCAAGTTGGTCCTATACTTGGGGATGTGGTACATGGATGTAATACTTCAATATAATTGCTGTTTGACAAGCACAGAGGACTAATCCTTGATTCAGTCAGTAGTGTACACCTGTTCACATTTCAGAGAAGATCAATAAAAGTGGTCACAGACTCCACACACAGCTTGAGAATCAACACTGAGAATCAGCAAGTATCTACCCCTCACTGGTTGTTACTGAAGAAAGCACAGCTGGCATCAACTGGATGGGCAGATTACCATAAAGGAACACCAAGGTGTTTTTTCCCCCTCTATCTTTTTCCCATAAGCACTATCAGACCCGAAAACTGCTTTTCTTCATAAAGGACAGATAGCAAGAATTTGTATCATATCCTAAAATATTATTTCAGCTTGCTCCAGCAATCCTAAAGACACTAGTAAATACATGTACACTGCCTTCACCCAGTAGGTGAAAATATATAAAAAAAATAATAATCAGTTCAAGTGAATAATCAGAACAAATATAAATACCATATGGGGTTAAAATTGAAATGTTCAGATGGATTCTGGCAGAGTACCAGAGGGTTTTGTCTGAAAAAGCCTAGTGTGAAAAGTATTGAAAAAGAAACGTATTTCCTGTCCTGCTTGGGTTCACCCCAGAGTGTCTGTATCACATACAATCCATTAATATTCAAGCTATTTATTCTCCTATTCAGGTTATTGCCAGAACTATAGCTCCTGCTAGAATCTTCTACAGTAAGAATCACCCTGAGTCAGAGCTTAATGCCATTACAGGGTCTGCAACAGCTGCAGCAGGGATATGCCTCTGAGCCATTTTGAAATTTTATGATGGATAAAGTGCTATTACTTGTACCTACCTTACATCCTCACCTAAAGAACTGAACTACCTGTGCCTCTGCATGTGTGTCTCTCCTCATGCATCAAATGAGTGAACAATACTCACACCATTTCTCCATACAAATATGTCTGTCTCTACCTTAAAAATAAATGCATCATGATCAGAAGAGAGGGAAAAGGAAAAAAAATCCACTCCTTCCTTAAACATCATTGAATCAGGAGAACATAATAAAAATGAAAACAAATATCTTAAAACTAATAGCTAGGAGAGTTTTAAATGCATATAAAAATAAAAGATGTGGTGGTCTTTTAAAGTCTTTATTGCTGTTCATTGGATGCTCCCAGTGCTAACTTTCTGGCTGGAGGGTGACAAATGGAAATAAAAGATTGCATCATTTTCAACAAGGCCTTCTATGATTGCAACCACTCAAACTAGCCTGAAATCAGACAAGATATTCTCATCTGGCAATTTCAGATGAAGAGAATAATCAGATACTGTGCTAAAAGTGCTGGGATCCAGCAGGACTTGTCTCTAGTCCAGCTAAAGGGGTAACACATTTTTAGCGGTGAAACTGAGTTGTTTTATATACTTTGTTTAGTGTGATGTCATGCACAGCCATTTAGAATTACAACTAAGGCTCTGGCATTGGGAACCCTGTAAAAAGCAATCATCACATAACACTCTTCTTGTGCTGGGCTGGCTCTGCTTGTTAACTCTAGAAAGAAAATAAAGTTGCTCACTGCAACCTCTAGCAATAACACTAACTTTTAACTGATCTTCAAAATACATATTTTACCCTTTCAATGAATTTTGAAGCCAGCTGACTTTAAGATTGTTACTGGAGTTTCTTGTGCTGTTTAGTGTTAATTCAATGATGCATTTATCTGTGTTCAAGGTATGAATACTCAAATGTTTTTCCCTGCAATTTTCTGCAGCTACTTTTTCGAAAGAAAAACCTAGTTCTCAGTCTGTACTAGCAGTGCTCTCTCACAACATGCTCATTGCATGGAAAAACAAAATTTCAATCTGACCACAGTTAGATCACTGTGGTCCTGACTGTAGAATATGAGCTCTAATTCCAGATGTGACTAAGGAACCATTTATCATCTTGGACAAGTTGCTAATTTCTTGCACCAATTTTTAAAATATCCATAAAAGTTAGAATTTAACTGCCTCTGACCACTAAGGAGTGTTTAGGATGAGTGGTTTTTTTTAGTATGTTTGTTCTTTTTCTGTGAGAAGCCATCCTGCACATGAGACCAGCTAAAACAGGAGTGAAGATTGAAAGATTAGTCAAATAATGGAATTAGAGGCATATGATTCCAACATATTTTAGTGGTCTTACAAAAGCCACAGAGTGCTTGAGTTTGGAAGGGACCTCTGAACATCATCTAGTCCAACCTCACTCCTCAAGCAGGGTCAGCTGAAGCAGGATGCCCAGCACCATAGGATTTTGAGCATCTCCAAGGATCTCCACACCCTTCCTGGAAATCTCTTCCAGCATTCAACCACCATTGCAGCACAGCTTTTTTTCTTATGCTTAAGTGGAATTTCCTGTAGTTGAACTCGTGCCTGTTGCCTCCTGTCCTGTCCTGTCCCTGGCCACCACTGTGAAGAGCCTGCCTCCATCTTATTTACTGCCTCTCATTAGTATGTATTGATAAGATCTCCCCGAGTCTCCTCTTCTGGAGCGTCTCAGTCTCCTCCCCTCAAACAACAAACACTCCAAACCCTCAATCATCTTTGTGGCCCTTTGGTGGTATCACTCCAGTAAGTCCATGTCCTTCTTTCTCATGCTGGGGGCCCAGAACTGGACCCAGCAAGGCAGATGCATCTCACCAGGAGAAGGATCACTGCCTCCCCCCTGCTGGCAATGCTCTTCCCAATGCAGCCCAGGAGGCTTTGGTGTTTTACTTCACTGTGAAGACATATTGCTGGCTCAGATCCATTTTTTTTTCCCTCTGGGATCCTGAGGTCCCCTTTTGCCATGCTGCTTTCCACCCAGCTGGTTCCCAGCCTGTCCTGGGACCAACATTCCTTCCCAGGTAAGAGGATGTTCCATTTTCACTTGCTGAACTTCGGGAGATTCCCATCAGCGCATTTCTCCACACTATCAAGGTCTTTGGAAATTTGATATTATCCTTTGTGTTGAGATAGTAGCTACTAACTGCAAGCATAGGATAAAATCCATGCTGGGGCTAGGTAGACAGGGAGACTTTATCAAAGACTTAGTGATAAACACAGAAAAGTTAGGATGGAAAAGAAAGAGCTAAAGAAACCAAGCAGTTAACCACAGCCATGGAGCAGGTGAGGATAGCCATGAACCAGACCAAGCTGCACTGACAAAAAATAAGCAGTGTCTTTCAGAGACTTGGAAAAATCCTCCCTCCAGTTTCTGCGGGTCAAAGGACTGCCAGCATCAGTGCAGAACACCAAAGATGAAGGAAACATGGAAGTTCCATTAATGGGTTCATGTGGGTTGGAATATGCTTGGCAGCAGACATTCAAATTATCCATAACCAATTGCTTCATGCATTCAAATCACTCTCATTTCATTATAATTGCTTTTTCCTTTAAAATCTGGCTTAGATAAAAAGATCATGGCTATTCTATTGGTTGGGTTTGTTATTATGCTTTCAAACACGAAAGTAATTTTTTTAAAGAAGTTGGATATAGGATTTCTATGACAGAAATGAAACTATAAGCATTCTCAGCACTCCTTTTTACTTCTAAAACACCATGCTTGTAAGAAAAAAAAAAGTTAGATGGGGGAAAAAAAAATGTATGAATATGCATTAATTCCTATAGAAAAAAAAATTGAAATTAGATCATGTAATTATGGTAAATTACATTCCTGCATCAAAGATCAGTAATCTTTCACCTAATACATAATAGCATAATTATGACAACAACTTATTTGTTGAAAGTGCTCAGTTTAGCAATGCATTATTACATGGATAACTACACAAACCCCTTTCCTTCAATGTGATCATCTGCTCTGAGATGCACTGGATATGTAGCAGTAATACTGATAAGATGACTTCATAGTGGTTTTGTCTGTCAGGCATTTGCCTTCCCTGTTAAATCAACTTCATGCACACACACATACACAACTTTCACAAATGCATATCCAGATCATGACAAAACCAATGTGATCTCCCTCTCTGCAACCTTCTGTGTTTCAGTTTTCTGTACGCCCCCCTTCTCCAAACCCTTCCAGGTTAAATCAACGGGTTTTGCAAGCATTTCTATTAATAGACCCCTAACTAGGGAAAACAAAAAGGTGCCTAAAATGGAATCACAGCCACCAGAATACCACTTATCAGCACTTTCACTCTTCCTGAGCACTTGAAGGTTATAAAGACCTACAGCTCTAGTTTGAGACATACTGGTTACATCACCACTCATGTCAAAGAGTACTGATGGATCTTTTTATTACTGTGAAGTTATTTTGCCTTGTTAATATAATTGCAATGACTTATCTATTCTCTCTTAAAAATATCATATTCACTAGTTACAAAATATTGAAGTATAAATAGATTTTTCTTTCAGCATAACGACTGAGGTTGCTGCACAATTTGATATTATGTACTATTTTAGTTCAGTTCATAACTCACAGAGATAACTTTTAAAGCCAAGCTGAAAAGTAAAATTTGGACTCAGTCCACACAGAGAGAAAAGAAAGATTTGGTCAACATTTGAATGAAAGAAAATTCTGAGTTTCAAGTGTGCTCTTTTCACAAGAGCTGTTCTCTAAATCTCTGCTAAGCAAGGACACTCTCCCAGTGGCACCAGTGGTATATTCCAAAGGATTATAAAAATCTATCATAGTTTTCAAGCAATAATGTTTAAAAAACTTGGTACATAAGCATACAAAAAATTACCATCTCCAATTCCTCCATATGCACATTCTCCACATACTCCCTGACTCAATGAATATTTTATTAATCCTCAGCTATACTTCAGAACAGTTACCATTTAACCTCTACTTCTGTGTCTTTAAAATGCTACACTTATTTTAGGATTTGTCTCACAACTATTTTTTAATTACTGAGATAACAGATTGACATTATATTTTAATATACATTTACATATTTGTTAACCATTACTATATGTTTAGTATATATTAGCATATTGCAAATGAACCTGAAATTGCACCTGATATATCTCTTATTTTATTACATGACAAATGTAAGACTACATATTACTCTGAAGCTGAAATTAGTAGTCATAGTAATAGTAATTCACTTTTGGACAGGTTATTTTTAGCTAAGTACTTGCTCAAGCCCTTCACTGAAGATTTCTCACACCTCCTAAGTGTTCAGAAGTATAAATATTCTTTTTTTTTCCCTCTGCCTGTAGTATTACATTTGTGTTTAAATATAACAGAAGTTATTTCAATCTATTTAGTTTGCCTCACACTTTCCAACACAAAGAATTCCTGTGATTTCTTCCAAGATGCTGTGTCTCTTCCATTTTATGCAAAATTTGAAAAGAGCTGTGGGGTCAAAGCAGTGCTGTTCTTTTGTTCAGATTGCACTCCAATTTGGGCTCTTGAAAATTTATTTCCTTCTCTTATATTAGTAATAATTTTTTTGGCCAAATACCAGATAACAAATGAATGGGAACATTCTAAAACAGTAGTGCCATGCTTTCAGAGAAAAAGCAGTGGCAATAACAGCACACCAGATGCTGCATTGGAAGTTTTATTTTAAAAGACAGCTATTTAGGGATTTAGGGAAATGAAGAAAGAATAGCCTGTGACCTCTGAAAAGTGGCACAAATTTGTCGAATCTCCTTGAAGTTTAGTTGGTTTTGGGTGGCTTTTTTGTGGTTTTTTTTTTTCCTAAGAGAGCTACGAGGAATGTGGTGCTCATATAGTATAGTAAAATCTAATTATGTTATAAACAAGCCAGAACAGATATTGGGCACTAGCAGACGTGCATAAATCCTTCTAATTCCTTATCTCTTGTCAGCTTTTCGTATCATGCATGTTCCTGTTTCACTCAGGTTAATCAACTCTCCTGAATTATGCTTCCAAAAGTCACATATGACATCTACCATGCCATGTTTTGAAAATCACCATGTTCTCAAAGGCATTTTGATCTTAGGTTTAGACCATGAAAATGAACAGTTTATTTGCAGCCTGGCTGGTTTACATGGCGAGTGGTGAACAGTTTGCAGAGGATACTGTGCTAAAAGTGTCACTTTTAAAAATAATATTGAGGCAGCTCTTTACAAACATGGCACTTGTCCAAAGCACATATGGAACATAAATATAACCATAAAATTTTATGCACCAGATTTGACCAAGGCCTTGAGTGTTAATTTATATTTTCTCCATTTTGCTGGAAGACTAGCTGCATTTGATAAAGCTACTTCATAAGGACTCTGTTCTACTAACATTTACACATCACACATCTGGACTTGGAAAAGGACTCTGAGTAAAAGAGCCAACTAATGCAGATCTTGTTTACATTATGTGCAATTACTCTTGTGTCATGAATCTCCCTGGGATATCAGAATGTGCTGAAGACACCCAAACAATATGTACTTCAAATAAAAGTGCAAAAGCCTGAGTGTTTCTGTGCTATCACTGAGCTTGGTACACATGATCATGCATAAAAATTAATGGTATTTGTATTTGTAATAATATTGCATTTCATTTTTATTAATTATTTGTAAGTAATTAGAGCTGCCCTCAGCATGTGAAGATCCCTGTTTGGATTGTTTTTCTCTCACAACTCGCTCACTGCAGCCAAGGGAGCTAAGTGATGGCAGTTGCAACACTCAATTCAGTTACATAAACACATCTTCCTTGCCAGATTCCCCTGCGGTGTTCCCATTTCATGAAGTCACTCTCTAGCATTTAGTAATGTACTGTACCAGCAAGTTTCTTTTCATGTCACAAAAAATTAGGTCCTCTGCTTCTGGCAGCAGAGCAGCATGTGTGTGAGCATCACACACATGGAATCCACCCCACACCGGGTGGCTGCACCAGCAAGAGAACAGAGAAGAAATACAATGCTCGAGCAGCCACAGAACAAGAACTGGATGTCAGATTTTAGCAGGAGAAAGGCAGCCTTCATGCAGAAATTGAGGCAGATTTATTCCTAAGGCTGTTGCAGAGCCAACAAATATGAATGCACATTACACTTTAACCATACACAAGATGCATGTGCTTCCTTCTGTACCGAGTGTATTTGTCAGTGATGATAAATAACACTCTGGCCAGACTATCCCTGTAGGTGTAAATGGAGTTACACTTTTTAACATCACAGCTGGAACAAACACACCTTTGACTATGAAAGCAGTATGTGGTAAAAGAGGTGAGACATAGACAGAGTGACTTAATCTATTACACAGCCCATCAGCTGCAGGGACCAGGGGCTCTCTGGACAAAGTTTCCCACCACTCCTGCCCATCAGTATGAGGCTGGGCGGTCACGCTCCACTGACGTGATGGAGCTTACCCTCCCCATGGACAGGTCACTGCTGAAGGCTACCTGGTAAATTATATAGGGACTAGTGGCTGTAGGTCTGTGCAAGGGTCAGAGACCTTAAAAGTCTTTGGGCATGTTTATAGAAGGCAGTGGAGCATCACAGAGGTCTCAGAGCTACCAGCCTGCCATGGTAAATCACGCCAAATCACACAGCTTAACGTACTCTTGAAGCACCAGCAAACTGTATCATCTAGTTTTGCAGGTCACCTGTCCTGGGTCAGTTCAAATGTCTTTTCTTGAAGAGTACACCTATGCACTTAGAGGATTATTTGTAAATTCCACTAGCTTCCTAGATAAACATGAAAATACCACAGGGTTTTTTTTCTGAGAGAGAAATAGAGGAGAACAGAGAGAATCCAAATAAAAATTGAAGTAGTTAGAATTAATTAACGGTTAAGAATTATAACACAATGAAAAAGGCTTTAAAAAAAAATCACATACTTTTCAGTCAACAGTGAAGCTGTGTAAAAAAGTGTCCTTCTTCCTAATTTAAGACTTAATTTTCCTCTGGGGGTTTCTGATCACATTTAAAGAGTCTAAACAGCAGCATTGCTAAATAGAGCTGGAATCTGAACCATTGGATCTCCACCTCCAGCTCAAGGACTTAAGCAGGTTGGATCAAACTTTAACTTCCCAGTTAAAGTAGTTTTCTAGCTCTTCACTGCAACTCCTACAGATAAACGTAATACCTAACAGCACCATGTGCACTTCCCTACCCAGACAAGTCTTTATCAAAGGAGAATGACTGAAATGGTGGATCAAGTCTGCAGTCCTATAAACTGCTTTTCTTCAAATATCTGTATTCGCAATCATTACATGTACATGTTATTTTATGTTAGCTCACATCTCACAAATGAGAAAACACAACTCAACTATAAGAAGAAGCAGTCCAGATCTGTGGTAAAATACTTTTCACCTTTCACTTGCCCAGGGTCACAAGTCATACTGAGGTAACTTACCACTGTGGATTTGGAAAACCTAGTACTTGGTTTCTCAGTTCTACTGGTGTTAATGAGCTGCACACCAAGGCATAGAAGTTACTACCTAAATGTTTTCTAAATTTGCCATTTCTAAAGTCAAAGAAGCAGCAGATAAAAATCACACCACTTTCTGTGATGCTATTTTATCTAACACTAAGAACCTGTGATTAGTCAAAAGATAGATTTGTTTATGAGTTCACACTTAAAATCAGATAAAATATCTTCCTGAATATCCCGCATTATTTTCTTGAAATATTGCAGGTAAGCACCAATATTTCACAGAAGCCTAGAGGTTAAGTACATACCAGTGGAGGTTCTGCTGTTAGAAGGCAGGGAGGCTTTCCTTCAGCTTGGTGGCAAAGGATTTACAATATTAGGAATGCTAACGACCCGAGATACATTTGCAACATAAAGCCTTCTGTAAATCAGTGTGTAACTGTTTGTTTAGAAATGTGTGTGATATTCTCAACTTCTCCTTTCAGCCCTTGTGCAGAAAATAATCACGGTTCAGGTGGCATTTGGGTATTTTGTATTTCATAACTAGCAAAGCAATCTGGTGACATGGTCATTGCTATGGTAACTATACTTTTGTAGTGAACATTGAAGTAAATAGGTACATAAAACATGCATAAGTTGTCAGTATGTAAGTTACTGTTGCCCTGGGGCTGCAATAATTTCCTTCCTTTAAAATCGTTAAATCTAGCCATAAATACTTGGTATCTCTCAATGTCTTATTATTTCAATAAGATGACAAGGCTCCTCTTTCATAATATAGTGCAAACACACACACACATCAATTTATCAAAATAGGAACTTCTTGAAGAAGTAATTTAGTAGCCTGTAAGTAGCAAACTATGAACAGGCTTCCAGCCTGGATAAAGAAAATCACTCCCAGGTTTGCACTCAGGCAAGGTTGAGCTGCTGTGGAAGGTTTGAAAAGCTAAGGAAATTTCTCCATCTCTGGGAAATACAGAACCAGTTTCAGGAAGAGAGCTCCAATGGATGTTCTCAAGTCTTCCCCTTATTCTTTGTCTCCTCTTTTCCTCAAATAATCCACCAGTGGCTGAGGTGTGCAATTAAAACAGAACTCCTTCAGCAAATATCAGTAATGGGCAGAAAAAGGTTTGGGTCTCCTTTCATGCTCTGTTCTTCAGCATAAAGCAAGTTTGGCCTAAGGAGGTCCTCCTTTTGTCCCAGCAGCACGATAAAACACCACTGTTACTCATTTTGGAACAGTGAAATGCCAGCTTAACAGGTAGCTTAACACAGGCTTCTCACTCATAGTGACAACAAACTGATACTCAGAGAATAGGAGCACAGTTGTCTTCCAGTTTAGACCAGGACTGTAATCCTGCTGAGCAGAGAACCAAAGGGACTGGTCTACCCGTGGAACAGAATGAAGGCAGCACTCAGGGGTCAAGTGGATCCCTTGGGATCATTTCCTTGGGTTAGATTATGTATGTGTCTTGGAAGTCTGAACTTCTTGGAAGTTTCTGAAATAAAGGGGATAGTGTTTTATGACAGCTGCATTATATCATCATATCAGATGAATTAGGATGGTCATGGAGACTGGAAGGCCTGCACAGTTATCAGTGATGAGGAGGTACAGCTGAGTAAGTCTTCAATAGAACATATACCAATGTATGCCTAGTGACTGGATCAACATCAATAGACACCTTTTTAAACTAGAGAATCCAGTTGCTGCAAGACAAAAAGAGAAAAGGTCCTGATTTTACGTATGATGAGAAAGCATCCACCTTAATGTATCATTGATGTTCTGGTCATAACTCTAATGTCAATATTAAGTTCAGTTTTCCACTGAAAGCAAATATTTGACCTGTGTTTACTATGAAAAATACTGTGTCAAAACTGTACACGTTTTGAATGTACTTTCTGGGAGTGTACAAGAACTTCATTTATGAATGCATTGGCAACTAGGTCCTTTACCACAGATACACACTGGCTGTACCCCAAAAGAGTTAACAAATGTCATAAGTAATTGTTGCTTGAAATTTGACATTCAGGCTACATTTAAAGCTGGAAATTTACACAAACTATTCATGATTGTTTTATCCAATTAAATCTAGAGGGACCACAACAACAGTGCAGGTAGCTCTAATATGGGACCTCTAAAATGCTAGTTACCTGTCAGTCCTTGATTTTATAGACTGTAACAATTTTGTTCTGAAAAAAGAAGCTCAAGGACTGTATTTTGGTTTTTGGTTTTTTTTTTTCAGATGGACTGCCTCAAATTACATCCCTGTTCAAAAAAACCATGTGGCCTCAGCCTCTTGGGCCTTTACTTTAAAACATCCTCCATGTCTCTGCTGCCTTAGCTACAGTGCAACAGGGGGAACCTGAGACAGAAGCTACAAGTCTGAAAATGGGGGCCAATAGGGAGCAAGATCTCCATCTTCCTCCAGCAGCAAATTCCTAGATCAACCTGGCTGTAATGTGCAATTTCACATTAATATAACTCCGCAAATCACCTCCTCAGAGGCTCCATTCATCAGTAGTGCTCTCACTTCATTATGCTATTCTGCTGACAGAAAAGGTACACAAGTGGAGGTTAACAGGTTGGTGTACTGCGGCTGTTTGTCTTCTGCTCTGTTATATTTGAAAACCTGCTCGTATGAGCCAACGCCAATACAAAAGGATTTAAGGTTGAGAGAGGTAGAATTTTGCATTGTTATGTAATCCTTGGGTTTTTTGTTTGGAGTCCATGTGTGGTGCTTTTAAAAAGCCATAATGATGATGATAATGATAATATTATTATGGTATAATATAAAAATTATTATTAATAATACATTCTATAACTAAAATTATACATAATTATTATATAACAATATATTATTACTACTAATAATGGGAAAAACTAAATCAAGTCAATAATACAGCAAAAATCAGGGTATGAGCCAATAACCTCAGTACTAAGAACTGCAAGTATGCTATAAGAATTTTGAAATTCATAAGCACGAATATAAATTCAGAAAACCCAGGGTTAAGTTTAAACTGAAAAAAATCCAATTACATTAAAAGATAGACAATCAAGTTACATTAACTCCTACCTGTCTTGATACTGCAGACGAAAGCATACATGAAAAAAGTGCAACATTCTGAAAACATAATTCCTAGATAATTCAGGACCCCACACAGTAAAGTATTTAAGTAACAACAATAGTTATTACGTAGTTTTACTACAGGATACTCTATCATTACTATTCTCGGCAGTAGGACAGAGACACCTCCCTGACACACAGCTCTTTCATGGTGCTCTTGACAGAGGACCAAGTCAACAAAGAGCAACCAACCTTTCACAAACCTTGCATCACACAATCCCTGCTGCCACATTAAAGATTAATGTGGCAATCCAGGGAAGCCCAACCTCCTTTCCCCTTGCTCGCCTGCTTAAGACTTAGGCACAGTACAATCCATGTGTTCTTAGCCCACAATCTTTCGCTCTGTTCTGCTAGAATTCAACAGTTGTTTTAAAACATGGGGACTAGTATCAAAAGTTGCTGCAAGTATTCATGCAGAAAGCTGAAAAGATTGACAGTGACTTTTTTTTTTACTTATACAGCAAAGACTAATTTGTATTTTACGCTGTTTCAGCAGTCTTTAACTGTTTTCTTCAAAATCACCGGCTCAGTGGCACCATATGGAGCATGTTGAACTTAAGATACCAAGAATGTGTCCAAGATATATCTCACTCCAGTGTGTTAAAACATTCCACCCTGCAGCTGTCATTATAGGAATATAATTCATACTCTAAAGTTTAAAGAAAAACAGGGTAGCTTACTATGCTTACAAAAATATAAGATTCTTTTGGTTCCAAGTAACAGTCAGTAAATGGAGAACAGTTAATCTTAAATACCGCTGTCTTAAATATTTGAAATTTTAACTGATCATGAACTGTTTTAATTCTGCATGATATGTAAGACTATGGTATTTAAGAAAACAAACAAAAAAACCTATAGTGAAGGGACTCGTATATCTAGCCTTAGCATAGTCCATCATTACTTTTTTTTTCTGTTCCATTCATTGCATTTCTTTTAAAAATTGATATATGAGACTACAGAGCAAAAACCTTAGCTACAATGTGTAATGGGAATGAACAAGCATATCATCATTATTATGACATTTCACCTCTCTCTGGTCATTACTTCTCCAGTCTTTTGTTTGATATCTCTGTTTAAAATGAAAGTTTCTCAGGACAGGACATGCCTCTTACTCTGTTTTGTACAGTGTATAGAGCTCCAAACATCATCTATAAATTAACTGCTGTAATAATAAAGGTAGAAGATAGGTAAGAAAAAAAACCCACATGATTTCTTAGAAAAGCCGTCTTGGGATGGACACATTATTCAAATAGTCAATTTACAAACAAGATGCCTTAGAAAAATGTGCAATTAAAATAGGAAAACATTGCAGAGTTATACCAAATTTGCACCCCTGGCTGTAGCTGGCTATGATGTGTTTGATTCCAGACAAATGAAATGCAAGAAATATACAAGAAAAAAAAAAAAAGGAGTTAAGTAATGTTACGAAAAGGTTAAGCATTACTTGGATGTTAATTTAAATTAGTAACACTGTTGGAGCAGCTTAACATAGACAAAATTAGTTACATTTCAAACAGTTTGCAGGATGAGTTGGATATATTTCAGATCTACTTTTGTGAATTTTATCTACATAAGTATAATTCTTCTTACTCATAATCCTGAACAGGGATTAATTGCAAGAGATCTTATTAACAGATGAACAAAACAGTAGCACTGAAAACATGAGACACTGTTCTAAAAGTTACCTTGAACAACACAAGACAGAATGTCTGCACAGCTTACTCCTGAATTAAGCATTTTCCTGGTCTAAAAACACTGCTCATCAACCTAGTACATAGTCTTCTCTCGCTCTAAATCTATGCAAATGTCCTCCAAAGTAACTCACTTCTGTTAATTTATGTTGCATTTTTAAATTTCAAATAAAAATCAAGAGAAACTGTTGTTTGAGAATGGTAGAGGTGAAGGTGGGTTAAAAAGTGATAACTGAGATTAAACTTCTTAAAATAAACAACTCCAATTAAAGATGTGCAAAATGAATAGGTATTGTTTGAATAAAGTCTGTTACAATGAAGACTCTCCCCTAAAATACTTGATATCTTTACCATAAATGAAAAGATAACTTTGGGATGAGGTACACTGTTATTTCCATGCCAACTTAAAAATTTTCCAAGAACATATCTGCAACATATTAAACACTTTGATCTTGATTTTAGCTAGCTCTACCTGAAGTTTATACATGCACCCCTCATCCTGAGACAGAGTTCTTATCTGAAATAAGAAATTCATCTGCAAGTAGAGCTACTATGGACTCCTTAAACTCATGGTTTCCATGGTGTGCTCTAAATAATGGCTCCACCTGCCACCATTCAACACTTCAGAACACCCACCTTTCAGGTAACACAGGTTCAGAGATGGGTTACAACTGGCCAGCATAAGGCTGGGTACTTCTTCAGTTCTTTTCATGAGTTTAGATTCTAGAAGAAAGATACTCAGTTCCAGATGATGAGTGTTCTTTTTTAAGCAGTGAGATTCAGTAGTTTGACTCATTATCGTAATTCACATGTACCAAGATGCAGCTCCATCCAAATCTGGCATTTACTTTGATGTTCAAATCAAATGCATCGTGTTTGGCAACTATATATGCAGAATTTAAAATTGACTGATCCATTTATCTGAAACTGGTATGTGTCCAAGACCACTCACAGATGTATTTCCTGCTCTAGCAGAAATTCCAACAAGAGGAAAAAGACATGTTAATCATAGCTGCTCCAAAATAACATGTATATCAAAT
>JAWWES010000169.1:14624230-14680397 GCA_035583135.1 Lophotriccus pileatus
CCATCTGACTATCCATCCAGATAGGTCATACATGTTTCAAAAAAATTTAGGGAAAAACAGGTAAACTGATGGTAAAAGATCCTGCAATTCCACAAATTTTCAGATATTTTTCCATTTGCAGGAAGGTCCTCCTTACAGAGCAGTCAGGACTGCCCCAACACATTTTATGGCTACAACTTCATTTCTCATGAAAATTCCACTTCTTTCAAGAAAGAATCTTGCACAACTTGGAGAGGTCAACAGTCTGACAGACAAGATAAAAATACTCTGGTCTCTCAGAGGAATTCCAGAGGAGAAACACACTGCAGTAGAAGAGATCCTAAAAAAAGCCTAACTCTGTGAGGTCTCCTACCTGCCAGGGATCAAAGATATTGTCCATAGCTTGGTCTCTCAGATTTACAAAAATAGAATCCTTCAGAAGGACAGTCACAGGGTAAGAGAAATGAACAAGCTCTTGACCTGCAGACTGGTTCAGACTCAAAGGACAATAACATCAAGATAAGGAAGCAGAATTTCTCAATTTCTCAATAAAAATAAGGAGTTTCCCTTGAATCAAGATATCAATCTTTAGCATCAGAAAACATTGAAATAAAACTTCTAATTCCAGAGATATTTGGGATATCTTCAGACACCCTAGCAAGGCTGTACCTTGATAACAGAAGAACAGCTTGAAAAGCATCACAGAGGACATGTTAATTGGGTATCCCAAGGGTCTTCCATTGGAATGTGTACCACTTTCCCATTGCTTGCAAGTGGGTCTCTCAAATGCTAAAGGTTTTTGCTTCTTGACAAGGACAGCCCATGTCCTTACGGAGCAGGGAGAACCAGCTGGCTCTAAGGCTCGGACCAGAAGCAGATGCTGATGGCCAGTTCCTTTGTAAGGATGGATGGGAAATCCTCCTCCTTAGCTGTGGGTGGAAGGAAGAAACTTTCTACTTGTGAAACTGTTGCCTCCAAATGAAACGAAGAGGAGGAACCCAGCTGTTTGTTTGTTCAAGTTCAGAGCAGGGAGCCCCCCTCTGCACAGCTAGAAAACTAACCAACAAACAGACAGTTTGATATATTACAAAATTTCAATTGTCCCAACCATTAGACTGCTGCAATTCTCTCCCTCAGAGGAAAGTTCCTTCACCTGGAAACCACTTTAGCATGGAAATCAAACTGACTCGTGTATGTGTGTTTCTCTAACGTGACTGCATATATTGCTGGTTTTGACACAGAATATGAGGAGTCAAAGGAAGGTTGACTTAATGTTACTTATCCCACAAGGATTAGCAGCAGTTTCATTAAAGTAAAGGTTTTGTGGATCGTTTCTGCAGAGAATTAAAAAAATCAGAACGTAATGACTAGGAGGGATAAGTTCTGTTAACTTAGAACAAAAACCTACAGAGCAAAGCAATTTCTGCATGATGCTTCCCTGGGAGGTCAGTACTTAAACAAATGGTATTTGTTATAACGTAAGTCAGAATGTGACCACCAAACCTGAAAATACAGCTTAAGGAGACACTTTCATGTAGCTGCAAAACTATCACCCAAAGGCTGTTGTAAATGGGGTGGCTTAAGTTTATAAATAAGGCAAGGTTTCAGACATCAATTAATGCCGTTGGGAAAACCATGGATGCTTTTATGTATCTTTCAGATATGTTAGGTATGTGCAATTGTATCTTTTCTAATTCTTTTACAAGCTTATTTCCTGCCTTTATGACAATTCTTTGAAAAAAGTTTAGAAATTAGTAAAATATTTTTGCAACTCCTATATGACCCATTGCATATGCTTCAGAATATATTGCACACTTAGCTTTCCATTTAATGTCATTTACAAGAGGGATAAGTTACGTTTTAATTGTATAATTAGTATATTTAATCAATGAAAATGTCCCTCTAATGTCTTTACTCTAAATTCTAATTAAAATTAAAATATAGATTTTAATCAGTAATGGTTTAGCATAAGTCAGGTCTAAATACCTTCAACATACATGTCAACATGTGAAGGAAAAAATCTTTTTGCGTTAATTTACTTATACACAACAACTTTTCAGTAGTCTTAAGGAAACACCAATGGGTTGCATTTATTCTTATAAAAATCAACAGTAGGAACCCCAGTGACAGAAGGCTATGCAACTAATTAGAAAGAAGAGAGGTTCAAATGCCTGGTTTTTCTCTTTTTCGTTGAAGAAAGTCAGAAAAATGAAATTAGTTAATAGATTTGTAATCAGATGTGAAACAGTCTGGATGGAATAAAAATATTACATGAGCTACATAAACAGAGTGAAGGAAGGTGTTGACAGAGAAAGATAACATGATAAAAAACCAAAGTTGAAACTGTAGTTTTGAAAAAATAGTGCTATGTAATATTATAGAAAAATAGGTTAACATAATAAAGATATTGCCAATTCTATTCCAAACCCCCTAAAGTAGGTTTCCAAGATTTTAAACACCATCAGACTTTTTATTGGCTCCCTGACTATCCTTCCCTCTTCTCCCCTTTCAAGAACACTTTGTTCAGAATCAAATTTATAAACAAAGCAGGCATCAATACACACTCTTCAGGTAAAAAATGTCTCCTGTATATAAAACCCACTGTCCAAGAACATTTACAGCTAATATCTGAACTTATCCAACCATAATAACATTCAACTAAATATCTGCAGATAAAACTATTTACACTGGCTGCATATATAGCATAAGTCAGAATAAAAAAGGATATTGCTGAAAATACTATGCATTTAAGTCAGGCAATGACCCCAACTGTGTTTCTTTGCTGTATTGCTTTGGAGACCCTAACAGCATTGCCTGGATAGATGTGATGAAACACAGAAGTTATCAAGCTTTCCCTTTCAAAGGGAAAAAGTACCACCATGTACAGCACCACTTCGTACCACCATGAACTACCCTCTCATCTAGTCAGATCTAATGATGATGTTGCTGGGAAAGCTGGACCAGCTCAGTGATTCAACAGTAGTCCAGCCCACTGAATTCACTGTTGCCATGGACATAAAATTGCTGAATCTGAGTAGAGGGGGCAGATGACATCATGTGATGAGGGCAGGTGAGAGCTCCCCTTCCATGGGGATAACGTGGCACTGAATGGACAGTCCACTGCAAGGACTGTCTGTAACAAGGGGAGAATCCCCAGTACATGTTGGCATAAAAGGCTTTAGCATGTCCTAACAATACTCTGAATCAGAAACTGGCTACAGTTGCCCTAAACAGAGCTTGAAATGTGGAGGCACTGAATTAACCTTAGCTGGGTTGGAAAACAAACCTTTATTATAATTTAAGTGTTTCACCTGCATTGTTATCTGCAAATATCTGTGAAATTGTATTGTTCTGAATTTATACTGATTTAAAGAAGTTTTCGTGAACATTTCTGCCTCCATTCTTCTAGTTCTGCATAACTCAATTTTATTCATTCTCTTATTTTTGGTGTTTCTTAAATTATATTAGAAATTACATATTACACATTTTTTGCCCTAATGATCTGATTATTGGAAAGGCTTATGCAGTTTACCTTCAAAAGGTTGTCAGAGACATAGAGCAATATTACATTGAAAACTGAAAGCCAAGTTCTACACCTCTTTTCCTCCAGACAGGTGAGTGTTGTCCAAAATGTAGCCAGCAGCTGACAGCACCTCAGGACACTTAACTGAATTAAAAAGTTAGAACTCAATTTTGCTTGTTCCTGGCTCTGCTCTCGCTGGGTGACCTTCAGCAAATAACCTTTCAAATGTCCACCTGTAAACCAGTCGAGACCACACACCCACCTTATTGGTTTATTCTCAGCTTTAATGTTTATGAAGCGTCATGAGACGCTCTGGGAAGTGCTACAAAGTGAAAAGGGTTATCAATCATTGTCAGTAAAACACAAGCTGCTGAAATACAGTGGAATCTGCCTGCCTTCCTCACAGGACATGTTCTCTCTTGTGCTGCCAGATCTCCACTATGCACAATCTTAAAAGTATCTCAACACTGCATAGTGTAAGGAAGGATAAATATCCCTAAGCATTCTGAGAGACCATCAGGAAATATTTTTAGTTTTAAGAACTGAAGTCTGTCAGAAAGTATAAGCTCTGCTTCTAAATACCTGCTTGTTTTCTGTAACAGGAAAGCCATTTTTGAGATAGGATTCCTAAATTGCTTTAATATCTAGACATTAGCTGAAAGCAGCGCTATATATAAATTTAAATACTTGGCTCTCAATTTTCCTTTCATTCATAATGTACTAAGTAAACTGTACTAAAATAATTACTTGCTTATTACTCATGAATTTCAGTGCAGCAGCTGAGACAATGTAGATAAATAAGATGATTAATTGAGACAGAATGAATCACAACAAAATATGTTGTTGTATAAGGTATGATTAACTCCACAGTGATTCATATCATTTCAGATAACAGGGCTTTTATCAGAAACGGCTGCAAGGTTGGGAAATGATTTAAAAGCATTTTATCTCAGAGAGCCACTGCAGTTCACATGGGAGGGAAAAAAAGGAAAAAAAAAAAAGGGAGAGGAGAGAAGGAGAAGCAGATTCAGTGTCTGCAGCTGAAATAGCCTTGGGCTGTTTCAGCATCCTTCCCACAGCACATCTTTGCAACACGCCATTGACATTATCCTCCTCCCTTGTGCTAGAGATGCTCTCATTTTTCAGATGGCCACAGTTTATTAGATATTCCAAAACTGAGAAAGTTAATTCTAGGAATTAAGGAGCAATATTACAATGCCATAGCTGTCCTATAATTGAAAACACAACACCTGCACCAGGAAACAGGCTTCCAAATTGTACAAGGACATCAAAGAAAAATAATATTTATCTTTCCTCCATTTAGAGTTACACTTTTTAATTCCCAGGCTCCCTCTAAAGACTGCAGAAATCCTAAATGTAGGATTTATAAAAGGAAAATACTATCTGTTTACTGCAGTTTAGAAAAGCAAACACCAGCAGCAGCTGACCTTAAAAACCTCTACCTGTTAAAATAGAAGGAAAGATGAGATGTCTTCTTACACAATTTTTTCCCAGGTGTATTTAATAAACTGGGTCAGAGTATCTGACTACGATTTTTAACTGAACCTCAGACTTCCTGTAGGGAACTGTGCAAACCTCAGTCTCTCACCCAGCCTACCAACTGAAGATAATTATCCTCACCTGTGGGGCAGGTTCCTGAGAACTTCTGGAAGCACAAGGAAAAAGAAAATATAAACTGAAATGCAAAACACTGACACCCAACTTAATTTCATTTCAGATGATTAATGTTTCTGAAAAACTTAATTCCAAATGAATTAAGATGTAGAAGCTAAAGGTAAAGGTTGAACTCCTAAGGATGACAGTTTGCAAACTGACTGAAAATAACTGCTCAATATGGACCAGGTTCAGCGAGCTAAAAAAATTGTTTTTTAAGGGCTCCTTACATAACATACATGCAAGTTAGCAGTACAGTAAAATCAGCCTCTCTGAGGTACTCAGTGTCAAATATGATCTAGTATTTGCCTTCTACTAATAACTTCAAACATTTAAAAATAATTGTAAATGCTTAATTGTAAACACTTCAAACAGAAATTTGGTGATATTTATGGCATGACCAGCCATCCTTTTCTATGTTTGTTACTTTTTGGTCCCATCTGATACAGAAAAACAGACTGAAATGTTGGTCTCTCTTTCATTATTGGAAATCAAATCGTATTTCATTTTTTCCACACACCAAATTACATCTGCCACCTGTGTTGAACATAGTTCATGCTAGAAAATTTAGCAGCATTTCCATTCACTCCCTTGGTTAAAATAAGCACGAAACTACAGACTGATTGCAGGTTTAAAATCAGGAGCACCTTACCTCACCAAAACCTCAGTTTTATATTTACTGGTTTTCTCCTTGCCACTGCAGAGAGTTTTCCATGTCACTAAAGAGACTTGCCTTTCCACAGGCTTACAAAGGGTCTTAAAGGCTGTGTCCAAAGCACCTACATTTGTAGGGATCTTTCTGTTAGTATTTGATACCTCACTTGAAAAAAATTTAAATACAGGAGGCACAACGTACTATTTCAGTATAATTGTGAAGAGGAAATGATAACATGACCTGTTTGATATCTTATTCCATACAAAGGCACCCATCTCTTTAAAGCCCAGCATTTCTAACTTCCTAACCACCACTAAAGCTATGGTTACTGCTTCTTAAAATGTACAAGTCTTGCACACAACCTGCTTTCTTTTCAGAGCATTTGCTGTCACACCAGCATCAACTTCCCAACAAGCTCGCAGATGCATCTGTCTTTGCAGAACTTCAGCTTACAATCCTGTAATTAATTTGTTCAGAAACTGGGTGTTCAGAAGTAACAGCTCTTTACAGTGCAGAGGATGAGGATCTAATTTCCAAGAATAACTGTTATCTTAGTTTTCTTTATTATATTTGTACTTTTGAAAAATTCACAGTTTCTCTTCTGCATAACCTCCTCAACTTCCACGGATGGTTCTACCCTGTGCACCACAAGTTACATCGTTGGCTTTTGCCTTTTTAATGTAAAGCCCTACATGAGGAGCTTGGCATATCTGTCATTCTAAAGTTCCTAAATTCTAAAATTTCTCAGTGATGCCCTGCCCACACATAGCAAGAGAACCCAGAAGATCTTTACCACATCAATATGAACAAATATTCCTCTGAGTCATGAATTGGTGCCATATGCAGGGATGAATCATGTGAAAGCCTTGCAGTGTCCCTTGAATTCTGAAGAAACTGCTATCCAGTTGCACATCCAAAAATACACAGCCTGTTTCCCCCAAAAGTAGTTCCTTCCCTGAGGAGATGCCACTGTAAGTCACGTCTTTTGGGTAGACTGGAAATTGAATTCAGATTCCTGTGCCCATTATCGACTTTGATGGGTCAATTATATCAGAGGTATCAAGTTTTAGCCCTAACTGGGAAAGTGGAAAGAGGTCTGGGAAAGAAATCTATACAAATTTAGTCTCCTCTACTTTCCTAGTATAATTCCTGTGTAGGAGACATTCCACAACTCTGTGTAATCATGTCACTTTCAAAGCTTTCACTCCTTTGACCATTCTGTTACTGAAAGTTACTTTGAGTTGTAAAATATGTATTCTAAGGTGAGCTTTTACAGCCAAATTAAGCAGCAACTTGTGACAAAGCAGTTATCATCAGGAGATAATTGACCTTATTTGAGAGTTAAGCATCCTAAGGCAAAGTAGAGTGTGCTTAATCCTGGCAGGTTAATTATCCAGTGATTATGGTAGCTTGGAAGGTATTACTGCTAAGAACTATTTGCAAAATGACACTATTAAAAAAACCTTAATTTAATAAAAATTAAAAGCAATGACAATAATCAAGTTCTCCAGTCATGTATCGCTACATAATGACTGCAGAATGACCCTCATTGGTTAGCAGCAATGACCATATAATTATTCCTTTTCTGAATGTTCTGTACTAAATTTATTATGTGAAGTACAGTTAATCAATATCAAAAATCTGAGACAAGATGTTTAGGTAGTTATAAAAGCGATTTAAATAAATTATCAAAACACCAGTGGTCACTGAGTTAATGCTGAGACTGATACATGTTCTGAGTTGCTACCACAGCATTCCATGACTCCACTGCAGTAAAGGGTATGCTGGCATTTACATTCTAAACTAGAACATTTATTCTGAGAGGTTTATAACTTGCCCATTTTAATTACCATCTGGCTGAAACTTGAAATAACCAATCTCCATTCAGATGTAAATTTTTAAGTAGAAGATGTAATTTAAAATCACTTTGCCAATTGTTCTTAGTTTAGGAATGGCAGCAATTTGGAATTTTGCTGCACTTGAATGTTTTTGTATTACTCAAAAAATAAACAGCTCAGTGCTTAACAACAGAATTGTATTGGTCTACAATGTGGAGTGAAGATAAATATAGGGAAGACTAAAAATTGTGTCTAAGAGTATTGTTTGTACTAATAAAGTAACAACCACAACACTTTGTAAGCCTTGCTTACATGTTAACTTCTGCGCTTACACTGATGGAAACTTTAAGGGAAAGGAAATCACACTAAATGGGCAAAAATTTGGTATTGGCTGGCTGAAATGGTTCACTGCCCACCAGGACACAGACACAATATAGTTCCTGAATGTACCTGTAGCTGAAATTAACAAAGGAGGAAGCTAGTAGAAGGCAGAATGTGTCAGCATGAGCTTTCTCTTGAGTTTTGCAACTACTCTTTACCAACAACCATATGCAGAGAGCGGAAATACTGACAATCAGAAAACACAGCAGCTACTCCAAACCAGAAGTACCTTGTGCCAAGAGTGTGGTTTCAAGTCACACATAAAGACAAGAGAATAAACCACCGCAAATAGCATTTCAACAGCTCAAAAGCAGCAATAGCCAGCTTATATGGCAAGAAGTAGAGACCAAAAAATGACAAGGGTTTCATGATTAGTATAAGTAGCAAAGAGGGTGGTACTCTGAAGTATTTATATATATTGTACTGCCAAATTTAGGGATGTTCACTTAAGTTTAAACAGCATCTAATATCCTGAAAGACACCAAAATACTTCAGAAATTATCCACAGAAAATACAGGGAGTCTTTCAACTTTAACAAACACAACAGTCCTATCCAACATTTTATGGCAGCAGGGGAATAATATCACAACAAACTGAAACGACATAGGAAACTTATGTAGGCTGAATATAATGTCTAATATGTGAATGTCACCTTACAGTGCACTATTGTCTATAAATAACACAAATACACAAAATGTAGCAACCTATGAAAAATAGCACCTAATGCACCACTGCGATCTGAATTATCCTACTAGGTCAAAGCAGCAGTGTTTATATTAAAGACCAGCAAAGTTTAATCCCAGAAGTTTCTACAAAGCCCATCTACCCCAAAATTGGCTGGACTTAGTATTACGTAATTTATGAAATCTGATAAGATTTTTTGTGTCCCTATTACACTGTTATTATATGAAAATATTCGGTACCATCTTTGTGAGGACTGTATCATGAAAGATACATAAACGTAATAGTCAGGAACAGCAACAGCATGTCTGAAAAAAACCTTTTCTGTGCAGTTGACTATAGTTAAAAAGATTTCGCTCATCCCAATGCATTTAAAAACACTGCAATTTTCTTCATTTTAAAAATACTAATTTTTAAATATTTAAGTCCTGTATCTGTAACAGTGCTAGTCCCTAATATGGACATGTGGACAACAGCCTAAAGACTGACTTGTGTGGGTGCAAGTCCCTGTTGTCACAATCAGGAATAACCACTGGCAGGAGTAAGTCGCTGTTCCATAATTTTCCTGTACTCATGAAGTTATCTCCAGCGACAAACCCACATTTCATTTAGGTGTGTCACACTTTCCAAGGCTTTTTTCAACCTTTTCCTGCTGAGAAAACTAATAAATATTTAAGTACACTTTCTAAAGTGGAAAAAAATTCAAAAAGTGATAGCACTACGGTGAGTGAAATCTGAATTAATTTTGCCTATTAACATGGACTTCCAGGCAGAATTTCATGCAATCAGTTTGCCAACTTGCATAGCAAAGATAAGCCCTCCTTTGATGGACTGCCAGTGCATCTACCATAAAATCATTGAGAACCTTTTAAACCAATTATCTATTTCTTAGTTTTCTCCTTCTGCTTCTCCCCAAAGAGTTGTCTTCATCACAGAAAATGCAATGAACAGCAGCAGTATGGGTACGGAACCGAGTTACAGAACCTCAGTAGTGGCCCTTCATGTGTTTCCTTCCAGCGGACTTAACCTCGGGATGAGGCACACCTCATGCACATGGGCACTTATTCCAAAGTAGAGAATAAACCTCTAACAGGTCAAGTGACATCTTGGACATCTATTGAAATATCCCAGCCCAGTGACCATAGGTGTCGTGGGTTCACTGATCACCACCCCATCAACTAGACCACAGCACTAAGTGCCATGCCCAGTTATTTCTTGAACACTTCCAGGGATGGAGACTCCACCACCTTCCCGGGCAGTTCGTTCCAATGCTTGACAAGCCTTTCAGTGAAAAAATTCTTCCTGATGTCCAGCCTGAACCTCCCCTGGCATAACTATGCTCTGGGGAAGCAGCCTCTGAGACAAAAACACCTCGGTGCAAAAAGACATGAACACTTCAATGAATTTTTTAAGACTCACCGTTTCATTTCCAAAAAGAACATCGACATAAGGCATGACTTTCATCATAGGCTCTTTGTAGAACTGGCTAATAAACGGTGCAGAAAGATTCAAGCTGAAGATCTTGTTGTTGGCAGAAGCCTGAGTAGCCACTTTTAATACTGCTTCCGGTGACACCGTCAGGAAGAATCCCTGCAAGCATCCAAACAAATCAATGCATGTTACTGATTTCATATTAGGTACCACATCAAACATGCTGTTCCTATAAAATCTCCCCCAACCAACACACATTTGTCATCCAAGTGCACGGATAAAAACTTCTGGGAAATACTGCTTTTCCATTAAGGTATTAAAGAGGTGACAAAAATCTGCACATGCCTGGCACAGACTGCCAAAATTCAGCATAACTCCCAACCTCTGCACTCCATGTAGTACACTCTCCCGTGGCAGCTAAGACTAATGCTCGTATTTTAAAACATGATACAATTCTAAATGCCCCTTTATAGTAATAGAGACAATCAGACTGTGCTGCTTCATTCTGAAGTCCAGTATGATGGCTCTACACACAGCTGGAAGAAAAATGAAATCCCTTGCCTGAAAAATTGTTACCTTATTTACAATAAAGGTCTTGAATATGCTGACTTTGTAGCAGGTGTTATTGTTTTGCAGGAAAAACCTAGGGGTTTTCCTTTCCACATATGTATTTTATTTGCCCCCCTCTCCCAAAAATATTTTTCTTTACTCAGAACATCAACATTCAAGCAAGTACCGACTGTGAAACAAAATAAACAGAACTCAACCACAAATGACTACTTGTCTACTAAACAGTGAACGCTGATTTCAACTCTGTATGAACAACAGTTCAAGGCTTCCATTTTGAATTTAGCATTGCAGATGGTTACCTCAACTTGGAATGTGTTCCAGGAGCCATGTAAAGATCCCCCACAGTTTCATTAGTCTGCTAATTAGACAAAGGCTTAACCTCTGCACTAATTAAACAAGTTTTGTATGTTTTGTTTAGATAATGTCTAAGGCACAGTAATAAACAATTCTGAGGAAGGTCTGACAAATAAAACATCATCTCACTATGTATAACACCACCAACAAGACACTCTAAAAGGTGTAATGCTGAAACAGTGTAATTTTCCAGTTTTTATCCACATGATTATGCCTTCAAATCACAGAATATCTGTATTTTTATCCTGCACACTTCAGTTACCAGATCATCCTAGGCATCCTACTTACTGGAAAAAATAATACAATGAAGACTCTACAGATTAAAGACTGTGTTGAGAGTGTATTTATTTATTTCTCCTTACTCTACGCTCTCCAGTCTAAAATTGATGTCAAAATCTGGGCGCAGTTCACTACTTGACAATAAAGTCCAAAGGGCACAAGAATCCTGTGCAAGTTGTGGAGTTACTTGTACCTTTAACAACTGAGAGCCTGTAAACACCCAAGCTTCTTTGGTATTTTTACATTTCGAAGAATTAGAACAAACAGTTTATATAACATCTTATCTCCACAGCAATATCTGCCATCTTTTACTTTTTCATTTAATGAACAGAGACGGATTTTGCAAAAACTGTTCCAAACACAAAATAGAAACCTTTCGAAGGAAACATGTTGCCAGCTGTGGATAAATGACAGATTGCTCTACAGTGGTCTACGTAAACAGTAACCTGGTCAAATAATTAGGCTTCTTACCAATTTTAGGCTAAAAACTTCATCTGAACTAAAATACATCTGATTGTAATTTAAGGTACGGAACACTATCCCCATGGAATCTAACTCAGGCCTGCATCCAACTCCCTTTTCTTTGGAAAGGCAACATAAAAGTACTGAGATACAGATAGGAGAGCTTGCTTTTCAGATCCTGCAAAGTAAAGGCCAGGAAATCTCAAAGGCTATAGCTCTGTCTTCTGGGTTTCCTAAAAATCACTTCTGCCATTTAATTGCATTCTTCCATGACTTTATTTATATTTTTATTTAAATAAGTGTTTGACATTAAAACATCTATAAATGGTGCGTATGAGAACTCTTTGCCAAGTATAACACTGCTTTGCAAAATGAAGTTGTAGCAATATAATCAACACAGTGGAATTAACAAAGTAGAGAAAAAATGTATAAAATCTGACCTGAAGAGATCTGGGTTTAAAGAAACCTAATTCAATCCCTCTCCTTAAGTATTTAAATTGAATTTGTCTCTATTTTTACTGGAATTCCAATTGCAGCTATAACCAGGATAGTTACAGCAACCCATCTCCAAGTTTGAATTACAACTAGGCAAGCCACAGACTACCCTACTTCAGCATGCTACAATTGTGTCCAGGAATGAACTCCAGTAAAACAAACAGGTTTCCTTATATCTCACTGGGATTTGGAGCAAATTGTGACTTCCTTAGAACCTCAGTCCATAGGCTCTTGCAGTTGCCACTGCTTTTGTCCACACAGATGTATACAAAGGAATGCCTAACCCAACTACTCCTGCTCTAACATAACTGTTAGCCAACATTAGATTTGAGAGGGAGAATAAGTGTAAAGACTTTCTATTTCACTAGCAGGAAATTCTATTCCCATTAACAAGAAGGTTAAGAGGCTCCTCAGAAGATATTCTATACCTACCTACACACACCCTCAAAACCTCAAAAAGAGGTACTTTAAAACAACTACGAGGAAAATACCTGTGATCAAAGGATGAGGCAGTTAATATACAGATATTCCAGAAGCCTGGAAGACTTGTGTTGCATAGGAAAATGAAATTACTGTGGATCTATCTTAGTGAAAGAGGGGGTTGCTAGCTGTGGTTTAGGGGTTACAGTAATAGTGCTGGGTTGATGACTGGACTTGATGATCTTAAAGGTCTCTTCCAATCTTGATGATTCTAAGATAGAAGGCCATGTGATAATTGGGCAGTGCAGGCACAGAAAGTGACAAGCAGCAGTACTGTACTAAGAAAACCTATTAAACATTAAAGGCTATCAGACATATTAGCAGCACACAGCATTCCCTTGCTGTGCACTTATTGAGACTGAGTATACCAGATGCTACTGCTTCATGATGTGCCACTATTTTCTGCTGCTCAAAATGTAATGAGTGTCTTTTTTATGCCAGGAGGAAAGTACCATTGTACAACAAGCCAGAGAGTAAGGCTGAACCAATACATACACCAGGCAAATAGGATGGCAGACTGAATTATCTGTATGCATGTTGGTATGTACACATGCACAACAGCAACACTCTTCTTATGCACTGTAAGCAGTCCTTCTATTTAAAAACAGTCCTTTGGTGAAGAACAAAACATTTTACTAATGGGATGAAGAGAAACAAAGCAGAAGAAATAGGAAAAATACACTGCTGTATTGCAGACACGTGGCTACGGGAGACACAGTCACTTGTTCATAACTTAAAAGCCTTCAAAATTCAATATTAAGATGCACATGACAGCAGTGGACAGTCAATAGAGAGTATCATCTTAATCTCACTTTTACACTATTTAGGAATTCTTTGATGCAACTTTTAAAATGTGGCAAGGTACTGTGAATATTAGATAGGCTTTTACATTCAAGTCTTTTTTTTTTTGTAGACACGAGCATTACCAGAAGGATTTGGTGAGTTTACACACAAGCAATTGAAAGCCTTCTCTCTCATTTTTATCACACACAAACCTAAAAGGTTTCTTCTGACTACACTAAGCTCTTACAGCACTAGCTACAGCAGATGTGAGGGCAGCAAATTAAGGGTGTCAAAAGTGTCAGCAGCAGAGAATCAGAGAGTGTTGAAGAGGTGACCTCATGAAGCCAGCACAACTCTGGCTCTGGTGAGAGTCATTCTGCAGAAGGTGCTCTGCCCAAGCTGAGAAGCCTGGCTTACACTGAATTTGTCTGGATTACATACATGGAATGTTTGCACAACAAGCATCAAGATTATTTTTTTCTTCCAAGTCAGTACTTCCAAACAAATTCAGGGCAAAGTGATAACAAACAACTTTGCGGTTTGGGATTTATTATTGTTTAACAGCACAGGAGCAGTGTTGTCTTTAGAACATATAGGGATAATAAAAATTAGGATTGCTTTCAAACCTACTACCTGCTAAAATGCATTTGTCCTCTCTTCTTTCTAGCTCTTCCAGTTTCCTCACCACTCCCAGAGTGGGTTACATGAAAATAACTTTGTCATATGAATGACAGGATTTTAAACCATGGTATTCTGAGCTGATTTTGGAATGCCATTTGGTAACAATGTAAAATCAATAAATTGTGAGTGTGAATCAAAATATTTAACTTTCGGGAAAACATATACAACAGTCTGCTGCCATTTAAGACAAATTATATTCTGCCAACATGAAAGGAACACATCATTTAATCCAGAATTATTTTATAGCAAGCATTTACATAAAAATGCCATTAGGATGACATCACACTCTCATCCATCTCAAAGGTGGAATTTTTCAGGCACACAGAAAGTTTGACAGTTACGTAGTGACAGTCCTCATAAATACTGTGATCCAGTCCAGCCCTACAGAAATCTGACTTTAAGTGTGCTGGCAGTTCCAGTGAAAGAGTGTGACTGCTGAGGTGCCAAAAAAACTCGCTCCATTACATGACAGACACAACCAAGTCAGAGCTTTCGGACCTGGCTAAGGTTCCTATATTCTGTAACAAAGAGAACTTCCAGGCACACACACTTGGGCAGAAGAGAGTTCCCTCAGCTCTGCTCTGCCATCAGTCTCATCTGTAGCATTCTAGCAGAAATACCAGGGCTTGGAAAGAGTGAAGCTGGACCACATGGCAATTCTTGGGATGGAGAGTGAACCAGCAGGTAACTGCTCCAGACAGAAGATCTTACAAAAGGCTTCCAGGTGCCCTTACAAGCACGAGAGGCTGAAAGACTTTCATATTCCAGCCCCTGCACAGCCAGAGCACAGACGGGCTGCAGTCCATGTCCCACCCATTGTGAGACATGGCAGTGAAATAATTTTCCTTCAGAACAGGAACCAGAAGGAATCTTTTTAGAATGTTAGAGCAGAAGCTCTTCATCTGAGTACTTAAGTGGGTTTAAAAGAGCAGGGAATAATTTAAGAACTATATAACATTGAAACATCTGAGCAAAGTATTTGGAATGTGCAACACCGTCAAGTTAGCAGATTTATTGACCCCCTTACCTCTCTGATCTCATAGTTTTGAGCATTTGTACTTGCAACCTGCTCCTGCTTGAAATTATTGTTACATTATTTTCCTTACTAAGATACGATTGAATAGTCATGATGATACAAATATTAAAATACTCACAATATGGAGAAGAATACCTCCATAAATAATTAACAAACCCCCACACATTAAACAATCAACATGAACTCTACTAGTAAAGCTGCTTGTGCTTTAGGTAACATTTTACTTTCTCTAAGAAGGACAAAAGCTTTTTATAACCATCCACTTGGGAAATGTTCGGTCTGTAACCCGGCAAAATACGTGAACTTTATTTTAATCTATGTACCTGCTCTTCCTGTAACGGGTAATTTAGGAACTTGGAAAGTACCTACACAGTATCAATTGCATTTTGGAACTATATTTTATCTCATAGCGATCAGCAAGCAGTTACTTAATGAAACAAAACCTGCTGTTTTAGTCCAGTTCCTACTGGAGACAGTTGTTTTAAATCACGAAGCAAGGACAGCAAGAATGCAACAATTTCTCTGAGTAATTGTTTTGGCTTGTTCCTGTATGCATTGTTTATTTTTATGAAAGTATTGCTGTATAGCTGGAAAATTACTAAGCCGTAAACTATTGTTTTATCATTCTGAGTGGCCAGTGTTTCTGTTTTTGATAAAAGCCAAGTTTCAAACAGTTTTCAGAAACATAGAGAAAAACCTAACTGTCAGTAAACGTGCTTATATTGACCGTGACATTTTCCTCTATGATGGTGCCAACATGTCAGGAGGAGAGGATTGCTTTCAGACTTGAACAGCTTCTTTGTTGCTGAAGTGAACTCTGATTGCTGCCATATTAGTATCTGTTGGTAGCAGAAAACCTCCAATATTTGGCATTACATGCTAAAGAAAGCCATTATTTTACGAATATATTAGCAATTTATTTTTAATTTTAATCAATTTGGAAATATTTTTCCATTCTGATAACTGTTGACTAAATTGAGCACTCTCCAGGAGTTCTTCCAAAATATATTTAGGACAAGATAATTGTGTGACCTTTCCTATGAGATGTATACTCACAGAGTGTATGGATAAGAACATTAACAATGAGGCAGAGGTGTAAGCACACCTGCGAGAGAGCCCAAGATACCCAAATTTGGTGTTGGCAAATGTCATCCCCAATAAAAAAATTCTCTTATTTCCTTGAAACCCACAAAGTTAGTTAAGATCTTGCCAAAAATGAGCTTAAGAGGATAGTTTGACGTAGCTCCTTGAAGTCAGCCTCTCTGTGAGGAAGCAAAAACATTTTTATATACTCTCTCAAGTTCAGCATACAGTTTTACATGAGTTTATTAAGCTCAGGGAGGGAGATGTATATATTTAATTTTACTGAATTTATAACAAAATTTTGGAGGAAGTACTAAACATCATCTGGGAGAGAGAAGCCTAGAGATTTTATTACTTTGATTAATAATTCAATCTCTTTTGCCTCTGTTTACCCACTTGCAAAATAGTTATAATGATAAATACACCTCCATTGGCAGAAGCAGTGGGAGGTTTAATTACTTAACATTACTGAAATGACTGAAAATCTGTGCTGAAAGGTATTATAGAGTACAGGGTATTACCATCAATAAAATATAAGCTGCAAATCAAAAAGGCTATGATAAAGAGCAAGCCACTTAATTTCTCCTAGTATCCCAGAATCACTTTGCCACACTTTTACTTCACTGAAAACCTATTTAATCCTTACTGAGAAAGGAAAGCACCTTGAAAAATTTGTGAAATTGCTGATTAAAGAAAGAAACCATTTGTTTCATCTTTCATCCTTCTAAAATAACTCTTTATTGGGTTTGTCTAACTCATATATTAATATGAGGATAATGTTGTGTTTACTCCAAAAAGGAGATTTAGTCATACCTATTATTGTTTGATGAAACAATATCCACAAGTCTAAAAATTTGCAGCAATACTATTAACGTTGTTTGGAACAATGAGATAACTGGTTTTCGACCCTAATTTCCACATTTTTGAGCACAATCCCAGGATCCTTGTCCTGGCAAATAAGCACTTTAGAAAGCATAGGGTAAGGTATGGTTAATTTAGGCCCTTGACAATTGTGCAACATTTGCTTTTTTGTATATGGCTAGTCCCATTAATATAATGTGGCATCTCATTAATTATGTAAACATCAACCATATGTTGAATTCATTCAAGTTTGGTGTGTACATAATATTTACAGTATATTAGTAAATTGGGAGATCCTATGTAACTACAAATGCATAGAGAATTTCTAATTCTCTAGACAGTTAATCCTCAGTTTGAAAGCTCTCTAAGCAAATACTTAAAACAAGCCTACTTCTTACTTATTCAAATAGCCTTGAACAAGAAGAGAACAAATAGGAGTATCTGCTTAATTAAATGAGCTTATATCAGCACAATGGTTTGTTTTATAAATACAGGTTAAACACCCAAAGAGTGAAACAATGACTGACCATTGATGTATTAGTAGATAATCATGACTGACTGGGTGTCTTGTAAAAATGCAGACTATTTGATATGCTTACACAAAGTCCTGGGGAGAACTATCCAAAGCTTGCATACCAGTACTGCTTACTTGGCAATTTTGTTTTTAATATTCCATGACCTGAAAATCATAAAAATTCTGCTGTGTACACACAGGAGAGTTTTGGATTGTGTAATTATGCCCACAAATATTGTGCCTTTCGGAGTGGAGGGGGAAACTAATCTGGGCTTGCTCTGCTGTATTTATAAATATTTGTTTCCCCACTCCCAAAAAAAAGGAAAAAAAAAGTCCACACCAAGCTCTTGCTCTATGTTATATACACTGCTACACCTGTGCCCTCAGAGTGTCAGGATTCCCAGGTGATGCAAGGAATGCAACTGTTACGTAAAATAAACACAAGAATGAGTCCAATGGCTTGAAAAATAAGTCAACTCCACAGGACTTCGGCATCTTACAGGTTTCCCTGTCAACAATGTGGTCATGCTATGAAACATTTGACTTAAATTCAGCTTTCAAAGCAGATACAAGGGATAATAAAATGTAGGTATGTTTCTCCCTAAGCACTCCAACATCGAAACACTTCAGCAGAAACCTTTCTTCCCTCCCCCCAGCTACCTTTGAGATCTTGTAAATTATAAGAACATAGCAGCATGGGGATTAAATATTAATCAAAGTCATTACCATCATCGTTAGAACGTATTTCAAGAGCCCCAAAGAAAGAGTGTATTATTTCACTAATAAAGATCATATCATCAGAAAGACTACACTAATACTGTAGCATGGTAGGTATGAAGAGGAAAAAGAAAAGAAATGATCAAGAGGTAACTCCAAAGCTTACTCTGCTATTCTGATGCTAACTCATCCTTTCTCTGAGTCTGTTCAAACAAGGCAGACTCACCATGGGCAAAACAGAGCTCTGCATAGAACCACAGAAGCACACAGTATATTTACAAAATATAATTTTGCTGGGGAAAAAGAAGCACAAAAAAATAGAACAAAAACCAAGCAACCAACAAAAAAAAAAAAATAGCCAATAAAACTCCCCAACAACAACAACAACAAAATCCAAACTCCATCAGTGAAAATGTGGAGCGGCTCCAAAGCTTCTGTGGAGATGTGGATTCATTTACTGTTTGAAAGGGCTGCCCAGTGCACAACCAGGGCACCTGAAACGAGCATTGCTGTTCACAGGATGACTTATTCTTTGCATTAAAGGAACGACCAGCTTCATGGAATAATAGGACTTCCACTGCCTGCAAATTAAGGTGTAAATCATTAATAAAACAAATACCTCTCCCACTCCCCGAGGTATTTCCTAGCTGATTTTAAACAGCCTACATATCCTTTTGATACATTTAATTTCATGTTTAAGCACCACTAATGTATAAAATTAAGTGCACAGTAAAGTGAAAAGCTCAGAAGAACTAAAAACATAATTGGCAAAATAACAAAGGATGCATTTCTTTCAAATTCTGACTTATCAAGTTAAGAGTGTGTTAAATATTTCGTTTAAATATCGCTCTTCTCACAACTCTAGCCTCAGAACACAATTCCAAAAAATGTCTTTCACAGCAAATATAACACTTACTATGAACATGCAATTAGGTCCTAATCACTTGGATTAATTACCACATCAGGCTTTACAATAAAACATTTATTGCTTACACTTCCAGACATTAAAATTAATTATTTAAAAGAACATTAATGTTATTGCTTGGCCTTTTAATTTTCATTATAGAAAGATTCTTGCATGACTTTGTTTCTGAACACAAATAAATGAGGGTCAGGATCTATGCTAATTCTAATAATTATTAATGTAGCTGAAGTGTGGACAGTTGCTAAGCTCTAAACAGAGATATCTTCACTTAAATTAATTTGGGTAATAAATGCCTGTAGAATACTTTGATTACAACGAGCTTTGTAAGTGTTTCAAATTATATTCTGAATGAGTACTTTCTTCAAATACAAAGGGGGAGGGGTAAATACCCATAACTATTATCTTTTTAGAGCCAAATAATACTTACATTAAGTTTCTGTTTCTAATGAACCTATGAGCTCACACCTCAGAAACCCTCTTAATAGCAGGACCACCACTGTGACCAGGGAGAGCAGTGTTAGTCTTTTACTTCCAGATTTTATCATCTGAGGGGAAACTTCCCTGCTAAGACATTATTTGCTGTAATGTCATATTATTGGGGGAGTAGAAGGTTTTAGCAGGGGCTTCACTTTGCACTGATATTCAAGGTGCTTGAACACCCTAAGTTTTAATCTTCTACTGAATATTTTCCATACTTCTCCACCTGAAACTGACTCCACTCCTGTCACATTATTTGCCCATCTTCAGAGAAAATCCCACTCCAGATATAGGAAATATGACAGAACAAACATTTTTTTCCCCATGTAATTAAAATGTAATATTTAGATCAATAAAAGATCAAGTTCAGTGGTCAGCCTACAACAGAAAACTAACCTTCCTTGAGGCAGAATATCTCTTGAGTTTTCAATGATTTTGAGAACAGGAAATCCCTGAAATTTAGTGAGCAAATACTTATGTGTTCCCCAGGAATGTGTGACAGCAGCCCCTTTTTACCCACATCCACAGACCTTCCCAGCCTCCATAATTAGGTATCCGAGTTCAACAGGGTGCAGGTCCCTTTGGATATCAGGGTGTGTTTAGTACTACATGTTTATGTGATGCACAGCTTCTGCAGGTCTCAGATACTCCCTTACAAACAAACAAATGAATTCCATAAACAGCCACGTAAAATGAGAATTTATAGTTCCAAGTCAATTTACAGAATAACCACGCAGAATACAATTAACAATTAAGAAAATCACTGGGTACTTGTAATTAAGTGACTCTTTTGGACATATTTGAATCTTCAAAACTTTTACTTTATTCAAGAAGATATTTTCAACATGGCAATTCCAGTTCTGGAAGACAGGCCTAACCTCTTGAACCAATGTCTCTCCTATTTGTTAGTGCCTAAATTAGTTTATCTGGTTTAATTCAATTCCCTTTTTCTTGAAATGTTGACGTGTATAGGGAGAAAGAAGAGAGATTTATATGAGTTCATGTCCTTAAAAATGACATTTAAAATGAGATAAATCAAACTGCTTTATTATTGTAAAACTTATATGAGTTTTAGAATATCTGAAGAAATTTCAAATGGAAAAAGAATTTTCGTTGTAGGAATCCAACATCAGAACATCCTGAGAAATACTCAAAATGACTGAACATAAAGCAACTGTGTAAACTTCAAATTTGCTCTAACAAACTTCTGGGAGTCCATTCCAACTTGAATTATTCTAAAAGTCTGTGATACACAAGATCTGTGCATATTTGAAAATATGGACCAAAAATATGTGGATGAGCCATACAGTCTCCAATGTTCCATCAGCTTCTAAGAAAGTATTTCAAAGCAGAGCATCCCAGGTACTACACACACCTCTCACAACCATGTAAGAAAGCAGCTATTTTACCCTGAAATAAACACCACAAAATGTAAACAATCTGTAAATGAACCATGTAAATGCATTAGGAGTACAACAACACCTTAGAGGTTAAGATTGTTCTGCAGCCCTTCAACTTCACGTGGAACATCCCTGAATTCCAAATTATGAAGTCAGTGTGATCTTAATAATGCCTACAACCCTATATGCAGACAGTCCTTTGAAAAGGAATGAGCTCTGCTGCAGAATATTAATTATGAAAAAATGTTCCCTGCTCTTTTTTACTTCATACTTGAATCTTTGCCCATTCAATTTATGTCCTTGAAAACAGAGAGAATAAGAAAAATAGATAGTAAAGCTATGATAATGTATTTAACAGTGATAACTTATGTGCTAATTTATACACTATAACCATGATTTTCTGGATTAGACTATCACTGAATAACTTTGACATATTAGACACACATAACAAAGACAAATGAAAAAGAACTCCATTTAAAATCAGCATTTGAGCTCATGTTTCAGTGCTGTAATAAGAAAATGAAGTTGGGATCTCTCAAAATCACCTACTTCGCTCTGAGAGTTTAAATCCCTTCCTTATGCTAAATCAACATAATTTCTACTTTTAAAAAGCCAAACAAGAACATTTTGAAACTGTATAACAAAACAACCTCATTTCAGGGAATGAAGGGAATTGGTCCATGACAAAGTAAAATGCAGCACACATATTTCAAAGCAAACACAGAAAGTCTCTGTCTCAAGTTTTTGATATGTTTTTATGCCTCTGTATCAATGACACGCCTTCATTTACAGGAAAGTCTGAAGATTTGGTATTTATTGGAGCTTGCTCTCCACTCAAAACAGCTAACTATGGAAATAAAAGATTTCCTCTTTACTCCTGTCCCTACAGTGCCTCCTCTTCTCTGTCTATGATCCAACCCACTCAGGAATCTAGTAAGAAACCAAAGCTGTCAGAGTGGAATCAAACACTTCTACAAAACACAAAATAAAAGTGATGATGGTACTTCCAAACCAGCACTCAGAAGTCATGGATAAATCCTTTACATTTCTACAACTTTCTGAAACCTAGAGGTCTAACTTTCTTCAGGAAAGGCAGTGGAGACACAGATCAGCTATTTTCCCAAAACCTTCCCTGGAGAGCAATATCTATACTGCACTACATAAAGCACCTTCTGCAGTCCAAAATCAAGCTTAAGAAGCTTCCCTCTGAATCAGTTGTTCAGAAATGGTACAAATCACAGAACAACTATTACAATAGTCACGTTTATCCAACTGTTGAAAATCAAAGGGTTAAGTAGTTGGTAATGACATGAACAACAAAAAAACCCTATTTAACAAGATTCCACCCTCATACCAATCTCTACCAAAGCGTCAAATGTAATTATAAATTTTCACCAAGGATGTCAGATTCTTACGTTAATCTTTGCACAATCTGACACTGCCATTCTTCTACTTTTATAGATGTGAACAGTTATCACTTTGTTTGTATGTCACCACAGACAACATAATCAATAGTTTTCATATCTTTCTGTTCATACTTTTTGTTAAAATGAATTTCGTGAGTGCTGCTTACTTTTGTTACACCATGAAACTTGTTACTGCTTGAATAGAGAGTGCTTAATCTCAACAATAAACATTATAATGTGTGATAGAGCAGTCAGGAGAAAAAACCCAAAGTTTCAACGTTTTTTCCAGTCCCCATTCTAACACAGTCTGTCCTTATCAAATTAATATCTAACAACAGTGGCACAAAAGCAACACAATGGATGGCTTTGTTCACATTAGATGTACTAATCCGAAGCACAAACTGCCTTTCACTCCTTTCCCTTGAATGCTCTGCATTTCTGTAGTAAGGAAATCTTATTCCATGAAACTCAACGCAAAAAATTTGTAACTGGAAATAACTGGTTTGTAAACATTGCATGTCAATAATTTAAAGATACACAAACAGACTGATTGTTTATTGTTCCTAACCAAAGAGCCACCAGGAAGGCTGGAGAGGTTTTCTTTCTGACCTGTCACCCAGGAGAAAGCACCATGCAGGCCCCTTCAGTTCTTCTGCAGTTCTACAGCAGAACTTCAGCACAGTCAGCACAGTTGCTCCTCTCCAGTAACAGACACTGACAGATTTCATAAAAGCTGCAAATGACACTTGTTGAAAAATTGTTCACCATTGGAGAGTGGCTCCTGTGAAGGTAAACTTGATCCTTACTGTCCTACCCATCCACCTGTTCCCTATGGCTGCTATGAAGCACCAAGACTTTGAAAAAGATAACTTTTTTAATCAGCCACCAGGGCACAGAACTGAAATGTGAAGAGGAGAATGAATTTCATGCTGGCATAGGTTTTACATTAGCCTTTACAAATGAGCACCACTGTGCCAACAGTGAAACTGGTCTGGATTTTATAATATTTGCTGAACTTGAGTTTAGTAATTGACCTTCTTGATATGCAGTCAGATGGGAAGTTTTCATTCCAGGCACCGAAACAGAGCAAACTGCTCCAGCAGAAAGAACTTTTTTTGGATATGATGATTTAACTAAGGCTTTAGGCTCCATCTTGACCAAATGAATACTTCAGACACTTACGACCCAACAAAGAGAGTCAGGATTTTCTATTGCCAGCACCCAACTAGCTGACTTTTTCCAGTGTGAACTAGAGCCAGTTAAGAGTTGGCTTCATCCACATTTACTACCTTAAAACTGATACCCATAAATCACGGAATATTTTATATCATGCAACTCTTAGGTTTAGCCAGAGGTGATTACTGTTATGTATCAGAAAGTACAGTCCTGGCCTTGTCTAGAAGCAGAGAAATAACAAGTCCTTCTTGAACGAGAGCCTGAGGTCTGTGAGGCTATCTGTAAACAGTACTCAAGTCTAGTGTAATGCACATCCATAGCTCTGGGTAGTAACACCACAGTATGCTTCAGGCTGCTGAAAAAGCAGATTTCAGAGAGTGGGTTGCAGCACAGCAGTACTTCTGTATCTGTGTAACAAACAGTATCTGAAGTGTCTTCTGACCCTATTTACTCCTGATAAACTGCATAGAGGTGCACAGGAATAGCAATCTACTCTCCACAGCAGTGACTGCTAATATCTCAGTACCCTGCCATATCCCTGTCCACTCTAATCTCAGAGCAAAGGAACTTTTGGAACACTCACTGTGAATAACAGTCCTTGGAAAATATTCAACAATTTCAAGACTGTTATACATTTTAGAATTCAGACATTTAACACCACTGATGATTAGCAATTTTCTACAATTACCACTATAATCATTTAATGTCCCAAGAAGAGGAAATAGATGACAAGGAGTAGTTTGAAAAACTAAACTTTCATAAAACATCTTCTGAGTGTCTGGCATTTTGATACAGTAATACTTGGTCTGCTTTTCTGGCTGCCTGTTACAAATTTGTATTTGCCTTTGGATATTCTTATGGCAAAAGAGTCTGTTCTGAGGAGATTTGTACCTTGGTTTTACTACAGTGAATTACGTATCTCTTCAGAGATCATGTTCTCCCGAACAAACATCCAAGCCTGTTAAAAAAGTCTGCCAACATACTGTGAAGATCTGGGAAATGGCACACCCTCACAAATGCCAGATGTAATTCTGCCCACAAGAAAAGTCAGATGGATTCCTCCAATAAATTCCTACTTCTTTTGTCTGCCTCTTGGTTGATATATGATACCACTGCAGATGTATCCAATTTTATTAAAATTTGTCCCATCACCTCCACTCCAAAAGGAGAATTTTCATATTTACCCTAAGTTTGTGCACATTTTGTTACCAGTTGTTCCTAAGCTGAAACTCAAGTGTTAAGTTTTATTCCACTTAGTTCAGCAAGCTCCATATCTGGTAAGGCAGTCTTCTGTGTTTGTGGTCCTTAAAAATAGCTATATTTCACTAAGAGTGCTTGGTTATTGGGCTCCCATCTCAGTAAATTTTTAAGCCCTGAAGCTGGGATTATGATGTCCATTTTGGCTGAATTTGAAGACAATAAATAGCAGTGGAGTTCAAGCAAGAAAACATCCCACAGGACTACATCCAAGCTACAAAGACCTCATCACAGCCAGCTTTTCAAATCCTAGCAGAAGCTTTGCTAAAGAACTGAACTGGAACAAAACATTCTCTAAAGCTTAATATTGAAAGCTTTTCATTGATGAGGGGCTAATAAAGTATTGCACAATGGAGATACTGATAAATCTGTAATTAAAGATGTCAATTTCTCCATTTCAAAGACATACCTAATGTTACAGAGTGCACAAGAAACTCCCACAGGTGTCTATGATCTCTGCTCATTTGACACTACTAAAATTGTGAACTCTGAAAACCTCATAGCTGAAAAATCATCATGTAATAGAAAAGTATCCACTAGAAAGTTAGAAAAAGTAGCAATTCAAAGTAATTTTTAAAAGGCTTTTTGAGTGAATATTTACTATGAATTTAAGCATGATAATGTACAAGTAGTCATGAGAACAACCGCACTTGCTACACATTCAAGATTTTCCTAAGGGGGAAGACAGGGGAGGCTAGATCAGAAGTTTGTGAATTGGGAAGTATTAAGACTTGACATTGAGCTAATATAAAGAAATCTCGCACTGAATTACTCATACATTTAAAGACTGATGAAATAATCCCATATAATTAAATTCCCCCCCACGCCCCCAAACACAGGTATACAAACCTGCTGCTTGTTCTGTATTGTTTCATGTACAGAAGCTAAGCTTTTAATTCAACTTGTCCTGTGTAGTATTACCACTACCCTGCAGAAAAGCGGGTGTTTTGTTTCTGAAAATGACATTTTTGGCATTATGCCCGAATTACTTGGGATTCTGAAGATATTGTCCACAGTCATCCTCCCACTTCTAGCCATTCATTTCACTAGTGTTTGCAGAGACTGATGATCTAAAACGTCCCTTGTGGTAAGATCCTGTATTCCACTTTCTTTCTTCCCCACTGAGGGTATTAAGCTCGATTCCTTTCGCATTTAAGAGAGAACAGAGTGTGATGTTAGTGATGCTCACGGGAAGATACTTTACTGCTTGGGATACAGAAGAGATGAATATTGTGTGAGAAACTGGGAGATGAATTTTAACAAAATGTGAAAATGAACTGGGGTTACCATTTTTGTCATTGTGGTGTCATCGCTGGCCTCGTGATAGATGAGTTTTAGTCTGCACATGAAATTAATATACACAAAAAACTTTATTAATGGAAGTATTAATTACTTCAAGACGATAACATACCTTGGATCTAAATCAGATACTGCTCAAGAGCACACTGGGGATAACTAAATATTGTTATATGAGTGTCTTTCTCACATGAGAAAAATACAGTAAAGATTCTGTACATTTCAGTTCTTGCTGAAAACTATCCAAAAGCATACTGGGGCTTCCTGTAGAAACAGAAAACCTCTAAAAGGGGCCTTTAAGGTTGGCAAAATCAGTAAATTTAATCTATCCACTTTCTTTTGACCTTTAAACCTGACCTGAAAAAAGTGTTCAGCAACATAAATTTGATCTCTAAAGGCCTGCTGCAGATCTCATTTTCTGCTGTTTTTCCATTAGGCATTTATGGGACTTGCTGGTGTTACAGGGGACTAGTAAAATGTCGAAGTAATCCTGCAGTTCCTGTGTATGAATTCAGCTTTTCCCTACGAGATGACAACATTTTTTTTTTGGTCTGCCAGGGTTTTTTCAGATACTGGAGTATAAGACTAATACCATAGGTGTAATGTTATTTTTTTTTTTTTTTCATTTGGTAACATTAACCAGATCTAGCAGTTTGAGTGTTGAAACAAAAGAATTCTTTCCTGAGCCAATAAGGTGGCTTGGTGCACATCTGCACTAATTGAAATCACAGCAGGGCTTTTCAGGATAGGAACTGTATCCAAAGCATACAGAGGATTTGAAGATCTTGGTTGTGTGTTTGTACATTCTCGTAAGTGCAGAGGAAAGCAGCTGCTTCCATTTATGAACTGTGCAGATACATGTGCCTCCATGTACCAGTGACATAACGTGCAACTTAGCAACCTAAAGATTTGCCAATTGTTTTAACGAGGAAAACGAAAGGATGGGTACAGAAGGAAGGCAATAGAACAGAATTTATAATAAAGATAGCTAATTTTTAAGTAGCACATTCTGTAATTCATGCTATAATTCTCAAGGATTAGAGTTAGATGATAAAAATAACAGGTTATTACATCATCCCGCCCTTTCATCCACTGATAATGGCCCTTGATTCTTTCCAAGTTCCCTTCTCCTATCTTTTTGGCTATTGCACTGTTTTTCCACAATACAGCCATCAACTTCCAGTCCAAACTCACTTTCCACTCCTTTTATGCTGTATGAAATTTTGATGCAAATTCTTCTGTCCACAGTGTTCTTTTTCTCTTGACTTAGCTAACTTTTCCCTTTTTGATGCTCTTATCTAATAACTCCTTCAGTACCTCTTTGGAAAAATCCTCCCATATACTTCTGAACATGGTTCTACAGCTGGGTTTAAGATATTCCTACGCTGTTTTTGGCTCCAGCCTATTTTGAGGTAATTACCAAACATATTTAAGCTGATGGTGGAAGGACCTTTGTTTCTTCCCCTCCCTCTCTGTTCTAGTCCTGCTTTATTCTGTCCAAGTTGAGATTCCCTCTTTCAAACCACATTCTCAATTCAGATCTTTATTTTTAGGATGCCACTTGAATTCTTCTAATAGTTTCTGCTTAACATTTCTTTTACTTTTTAGTCACACAGCTTAAACTGAGCAGACATCACCTGATTCCAGCTGAGCTTGAAAAAGAAATACAGATCACTTTCCATTCCTCTCGTTCCTGAATCAAGTATTTGGTACTTGGCTCCTCTTCCAGGCTTTCATACCCATCTTAAACCAAATTATCTGTGAGTATTCACCACTTGCTACTTCACCTTTGAAACAATTATCTATGTCCTTTTAACCCATTCTGTTCCACAAGCAGGTGAAGAGCTTCCCATAAGCCTCTCCTTTTCCAGGTTCACTATAAAACTTTTAGGATTGGAGATTCTGGGAATACTGGGACACTCAGAACAACATCATTGCTATGTTCTTATTCCTACAACTTTCCCTACTACACTCTACAACAGGAAATACTTCTTTGAGTATCACCCCAACAGAGCTTGGATCTGTCACTGGGCTCCATGGTGCTACAACAATAGAATGAAAAAAGAATAAGCTTGTGTGAAAGGTTATAGAGAAAGTTCCAGGGACAGACAGGAGAGAGAGAAGGGTTTTATTGTGTTTTACTTAATGCATACTCATGTAATACTGACCACAGTCAGTCCTGTCCATACTCTGCAATTGTAGTAAAACAACAGAAGAAATGGAGAGGGGGTCCAGTTGCAACTCTTTTGTTAAACACTGAAAATAAAATCACTCATTACTGACTGACTGACAATTTGATTCTGGAAAACCATAAATGCGTTTCCATTCTAGAACTAAATACTGCACAGCAGAGGGAAGTTATGCCAAAGACAGGATCCTGACATTGTCACAAGAGAAGCAAAATTTGGTTCAATCAATGACTGAATTACAGTGTCAACAGAAGAAAATTAAGATTGTGGCCACATACAGTCATAAGCATTCCTTTGGAAAAAAAATTCATATAATTAAAGGTGCTAGTTTCCACATCAAATTCCACTTTGGATGTGGTCAAATTCCAGCTTGGTTAAGTATTTCCTGTCTATTTAATTTCATCCTGTAGATCCAGCTGCACATAGTTATTCCACACTTCCTGCTCCAAACTATCACATAGTGCCATTGTGAGTTATTCAGCAGCTTCATTCTTTTTGATTCTTTATATGATGTATCGATTACATCATCTAGAAAGTGCTTTGAGACTCTCTGGGAAGTTACCAGAGATGTCAGGTTGTATCTCTAACATACAACATGTCGTGCAAACTTTAAACAAACCAAACTTTTAAATGTAATATAAGTCAGGTAAGAGATATTAGATTATGGCAAATTCTGCAGAATGACCAAAAAGTAAAAGCCAAATAAAAATTAATTCAAGACAGAGTTTTCAGAAAAGTTACCTCAATTTCATGATAAATAGGCTGCAGCTTCTATCATGGTATTAGGGAAAAAAAAAAATCAAGGAGATTTAGAAACAATACAAAAGTAAAAACCTGATAAATATATTTTTCTGTATTTTCTCTCTTTCATTCCTCTTTTTTTCTTTATATATATTTATTATACAAAAAGTAGGTGACAAAACACAAGTATGCCCTGTCAATCACTCAGTAATACCCCAGCACACTTACCAGCTCACAAAGGACCAGAGAAGCTGAGTCCTCAGATAACACCTGAGGTCTAACAGCCTTAAAAGCATTTAGAAACACTGATCAATATATAAAACTGAACCATATATAATCCCCAAAGGGAATCAGTCACTTTTATTCTACAGTAAGAAGTAGAAATAGAAGTCCTTGACTGTCAAGCTCCCACAGATTTGGTAAATCTGGGCTTACCGAATAGGTTGCTGCTACTGACGTTTTTTAATTTGGGATTCAGTCAAATAATCCAGTATCAATTGTTCATACTATTCTTTTATTTCCTCTGTGAGTAATGACAGCTAAGACCTCTCTGAACTCAACTCAGAAATCAGGATTCTTTGACAAGCAAAATGGCACAAGCCATCTTTTAAAATCTTCTATGGTTATACGTGGGGGAAAGAAAAAGAAATAGCGCTCTAGCCACGAGCAGGTAAAAGGTGGCACTCAAGTCCATGGCCAGAATTTCTGGTGTTTCTAAGTGTTCTCTACAGGCACCTCAAACACACAGTACTTGCTCAGTCACAGGCACCAAGTCTCTGCACGAAATAAGGAGAAATGTTTTTGGAGGACAAGAACGTACTGTCAGTACGGATAAAGAAAAGCAACAATAAATCTGAAAGACTGATGAGTAAAACTTTCATCCACATGGGAGTTGTCCCACAACTCTTTTGTTGGCTACAGCCTGAATAACCAGTTCCCATTGCTTCAAATGCTCTAACCACACAGTCTGCTTGATGGGCAAGTGATTCTTGTGGGTAGAATTTATCCTCCTGATGTTGACTGTTTATTAAAATGAATAAACTCTTCTTAGCACATATACAGTTGGGAGCCACCTTTTTCTCTTGTAACCAACATATAGGAGCAAGTAAACTCCTTAATCTAGTTTCAGCTACTTATATAAGGTACATCTACATGGTCCATCTACACAGCATTGCCATTTGCTCAAGAAACCTAGTTATAATAATTTCACACTGTAACAAACTGAGATTTCATCATTCAAATGGTTTGAAAAAAAACATTTTCTACCAATACAAGGGACAACATGTTAGTAAGATAAAGACTTGCTATGATTCCTTCAGCACATTTCAGACTAATGACCCACAATAGTGAAAGACCTATTGGTTTTTCAATGCAGATCAATGCTTGCATGTAGTGAACAGCTTCTCTCGACTTTCATTATACAAATTACCAGTTGCTCTGGAGAAATGGTAACAGCACACTAAATAAATGTAATTTCTCTTTTGTTTACACTTCTGTAAATCACAGCACTTTAATACAATAAAGTTCCTCTGCTCAAGTGAGGAGAAATAAGAGAACTTAACATCCAAAGTTGCAAACATGTAAATACATGAGAATGAATTCCTGAATGTAAAAAAACCCTGGAAACATAAAGACACAAACTGTGAGACACCAGGTAAGCTATTTTTGCATTCAGCCTGAAATCAATTTTACTGTAACATACACATAATGTTTTACATCAGTATAACTTAAAATAAAATTTACTTTATTCTTTCTAAATGTATTTGCTGATATAGGGAAACACGGCCAAACAATGAGTCTCCATTTAGCAGTGGAAACACAGAAATTATATTTGCTTTTTTATTAAAATAACATGTGAAAGATGTATTACAGATTGAACTTCCTTTTGGAAACTTTAGCTGCCCTGGGAGACAACACAGCCTATAATATTTCTTTACTAAGAATATCTGTAATAGTTTTGGAAAGGTCTTAAAATAAAATCTAAAATATGCATGAAATATATGTTTTTCATGAGTTTTTCCCCCCCTCTCTTTTCCTTATGACCTCTAAACTGCCAATTTCAATGCTTTAATATTTAATTCAATTCAGTTAGTCTTTTCACCCTTTATCTTGTAGAACTTAGGAGAGAAAGGTTGAAAAGTTAAAGAAAGGGGGAATTTATCTAATTAAATGGAAATCTTTTAATGATGTTATGAAACCACTCAGAGCAATGTTTTAGATTTGCTCCTGCTGTTGTTTGAAGCTGTGGTGTTAAAAATGCCCTGGTTAGAGTTACAGACTGTTCTAAAAAACTGTGAGGAATTTATGTAGGATTTAAAACAGACACATGCTTTTAAAGTCGAGAACCTTCAAATACTACAGCTAATCCACACAATAATTCAACAACCAACCATGCTCAAATTCCTAACAGATACCATATGCAACCTGTAATAAAAACTGCATCAAGGTATTTCAAGCAACAGGATAATTTCATTTTCCACTTAAGAGCCCTATTTACTTTTAATTAACAAACTCTTATAAGGTGCATGAAAATTATTCCACCATTTTGCATACAATGTTTATAATGAAAGGCTCCCAAAGATATTTTACTTTCTAGGGAGATTGAGTTATTAATAGATTCATTATGACAAAATTAGCTATCACTTATCTTAATATGCTTGACAACCATATACCACAATGACATCTTCTGATTTCTGAAACTACAACAAAAAGAAAGATGGGACAAAGTGGCCCATCTGGTTCAGAGTTAGCAAAGGTGTAAGTCAAAAAGCAATAAGAAAAGCAACCTCCAGATTTCAATGTCATTTATCCTCTAATGGAAAACGGTGCTTTGGCAATGAAGGAACAAACTGTAAGGATACACTGAATTTAATGGTTTAGCCTTTACATTTTTCTATCTACTTTTTCATTCTAATGTTTCCTCTCTCAACATGTTCCTCTTCCCCAAGAATTACAGGTCTTCTGGAACTGGACTTTCTCACAGGAATAACTGCGAATAAAGCTGCAGCCAAATTCCTGTAGTAGTTAAAAAAATGTACTTCATACAAATAACAGGATGTAATTCCTCTTTTGACTGTCTCTTTGGTTAAGCAATATATTTAGTTGGCTAAATAATTAGGCCATTGCTAAATGTGAAGATTTTCCAAATGTGAATCTAATTAAGCCTAAGTAAAGAAGGTATTTCATGGGAAATTATTTTTTTGCCTTCAAGGAGATGATTCTACACTCAGTGAAATTGTGTCATCTTATTAATACTCAGTTTGTCTGGCATAGGTCCTGAATGATTTACTCTTGTACTCTGTTCCAAATTACAGATTCAGTAGTTCCTTAATACCAAGAATCTCTACCAAATTTCTCAGGATTATTAAAATGCTAAACAAAGCAAAAGTTTGACAATGTTAATGTACTTTAAAAAACCCCAAAATCAGTAAGAAATTCCATTGTGTCAAATGAAAAAATTCTTCAAATAAATTAATTAATTGTTCAATATCATGATGGGAGCTTCGTGTTCTTGAGTGAGGAGATTCAACTTCAGATCAAGGAAGTCCATAACTGCTGACAGTCACAAACTACTGGGATCCCACAGAAGACAGCCACATTTCCCCCCCCATTTCATCAAGTATTTAAGGAGTATCTGACCACTGTCAGATACAGGATATGTGCCTCGATGTACTTTTGTCCTGGTCTATGATGATGCAATTTGTTTTGCAGATACGAACAGTTGGAAAGATTTTAATGCATCCTTGGGCGTAGCAGCCTTTTACTCTATGAACAGATTATAATTCAACACAGCACAACTATTTAATAAACACAGCATGCGCTAAACAAAGTATTTAAACTCTTCCATAAAACACCAAGAGCGTAGCGGTAATTCCTGAAGAGAAAATAACAAGATGACAATACGACTCCAGACAGCAAAAAAATCTCACACAGTCCACCTGAGGTAATCACGGTTTTTTTCAACAATGCTCATGGCAGTACAGGAAAAAAAGAAAACAAAATGAATACATAAACCACATGATAAAAAAATAATCTACCCTGATTAAATCACTTTCTGATTTTGGGTGCTCACTACTTCTGCTTCTGACTGACCATATTCAACAATTCACAAAGGTTTTCTGAACTGCAGGGTATCATTTCCTCTGTATTAACACAACCACAAACTTCAACAACTTACTGGTGTTCACTGAGTGGAAGCATGATCACTCCCTCCTCAAAGTCTGGTGTGTATTCACATATCTTAAACAAATTATTTGGCACATAGTGCTGTACTTCAGCTGTGACTTCCCTTAAAGAATTACTTTTTGGAGTCCAGAATAGAATAAAAAAATTCTTATTCTTACAAATTAAACATCCCAATTAAAGTATTTCTAAATTATTGCTTAATTCCAGGTTTAAAAGCTGTGTTTCTATGTATATACAAGCTACTCAAAAAACCAGTGCTTTGTCTTTCTTCTGAAGTTGTTTTATGAACAGATGAAGCAAAAATGATCACAAAACGATGAAGTAAATTCTAAAAGCAAAATTATTGACTTCAACTGAAATGCTTTCTAAAGGTTTTTAATTGCCCTAAATTTGTGAAAAACTACCCAGGAGATCAACAAATTCATATCAATGAACTGCATTATACTATTGAGAGAACCCTTGGCCTCAAGCCAGAGAGAACAAATAGAAAGGACCATTTTCACTTGGCTGCAAATTATCAAAAAGCTAAGAGAAAGCTATGGAGTTAAAGTGACATGTTTGTATGGTGGGAAAAAGATCAAATATTGATCGTCCAGGCTGAGGTAATTAGAGCAGTTGTCAAGGAGATGGGATGCATGTCGTTAGCCCTACAGAAATGCATCTTTGTTTTATATTGAGTGAATTAGCTGTTCAGCAGTTGGCAGCGATTTTTTCTTTTCTTTCTTTAAAAGGCCACGCACCATTCAGTAGTAACATATTCCTTCAATTCAGAATTTAAAAAAAATAAACACACACAAATACACTTTAAAAGCTTTTTCTAAATATTGAAAGCTTTTCCATGTAGACTTTTATGGATATTTTGTCAAATGGATATGTAAAACGTGCACCTTCCCATGCTTACACCGGTGTAAAATATCAGGCTGTAAATGGAGAGAAAGATGCATGGCGTGGAAATGAGGCGCCTGCTGTTTTATCAAAACCCTTCAACCTCACCCTAGGTAGTAAGTCCTTGAAGATTAATGTCAGTCCACTGAGGACTGGAAGCTCACACCACTATGGACACCACAGAGACCCATCTGCTGGAGCTGGTGCCGCTCACGCATGTCACTCAGCAGCCAACTGCTGCCGCTTCTGCAACAGCCCAGCCCGCGCCGTGGAGATCTCAGTGTGCCTCCCCTCTCCTACAGCAACTAGAGCTGAGAAGACCTTAGGCCAGCAGCAGCATCTTCTGCCGTGGCTCTCACTTTGTCGGTGATCTGCCTGGGAAACTTGTGCAACTGAACACGGGAACAGAACAAGGCATCTCCCAGAAATACGTCACTGCCACATCCCCACCCTCCCCTGAAAGATTTAGACCAAACTGCCAACAGCTGCAGCCCCACAAACTGGATATGCACACTTCAGATATCAAATCTATAACTGCATCAACAAGGGAAACCCTTACTGATGGGACACGTAGCCTTTGTGACAGCTCACCATGTTGGGACTGCTGCATGTGCCAGCTCTAACCTCTTCACCTAAGAACTTGTATTGAGAACTTAATTTCCTATCTCAGGATCTTCCCTTCAGTGTCACACAACTATTAAAGTGGTTTCATACTTCCAATTATAAGAGTGTTCTCAGTTATGTATGGTTTTGTAAAACTTGCCACTTGGGCCAAAATTTGGATGCCTTCTTAAAGCTAAAATAACAATCTTTCCAGGAAATTTTAAGCAGAAGACATGAAAGGGAGGCATGACTTGAATTCAGTTATCCATAGGATGACAAACACGGCAGGGATATGCTTTATCTTAATGTGCTGCTAAAATATGGTTTTAAATAGTAAAGGCTGAGAGATATGAATTTGATCAAGTCCAGCAATTTATTTTTCCAAAGGCAAAGTCACCTCTACAGTGCTATCTTGCAGACATTTCTCTCACAAAAATCTGGTCCAGAAATCCTCTGAAGAGAGTACAGCAAACAGCCATCTTTCAGTAGAACACTGAACTAAGCCTCAAAGCCTTGTTTCCTTACTGTGATGATCCCAGATTTTTATTTCAAATATGTATCACTATTTCAGAGTTTCAACAGTAAGCACTAATCATACAATTTCATACTGTTTTCAAGAATTAAAAAAAAAAATTATAAAGAGAAAACAAAACACAGCTGCTCAATCCACCAATAAAAAAAACCCCAAACCCTCAGCACATTAAAATACATATTAAAAAGCCTGTCTTTACTGTTCTGCCATGTCTTTAGTTTATTCCAGGTAATTCAATAAAAATAACTAGCTTTAAAAAAAAGCTAACCAGGTACTGGAGTTGATACTTTTTCAAGAGCTTTCGTTCCTTTTAAGCAGAGCTGTACAGAATGAACAACCCTTTTGCTTCCTTTGGTCATTTACTCTTCCCTACACAGAAACAGATTCCTGGAATACCTCTTTGCTGGAAAAGGAACTCATTATAACCATTTAGTTCGAATAGTACCCTTCTTATGAAAGAAAAAACCTGAGTCAAGTACAATATTTCATCAGTCTGGATGCCGTGGGGCTCCATAACATGGCAAGGCTTTATAAAAACCCACTAAGCACTCAGAGCTGAGACTGAGGGACTGACAGCCTTTGCTCTGCACATTGTAATGGAAACTTCCCTGCCCAACCATCCAGGAGCCACTCTGGCAGCCCCCACCACACCACCCGCGCTGGGACCGGAGCCTCTTTGCAGCAGGCTGCTCCAGTGTTCCCTACTTAGACCAGGTTTCCCTTAGCAGAGTCTCAGGTGTCCAGATCCTTCAAATAGTTTAATCTTGGTGGCAGTAACCAAATAACAAAATAACAGTGAAAGCTGGTGGCTCCAAGGAGGCAACGGGTACAAAGGCACCCCTGGGCTTTTATACCCTCACAATTCACGTGAGGACAAGTCTGGGGGTGTTTTGCTCCTGCCATGTCCCTCAGTGCCCAGGCCACAGGTCCCCAGGCCCTTTGTTGTGCAAAGGGTCAGCAATTCACAGCAGCCTGTCTGGGGTTCCCACACAGAGCTCAACCTGCAGCTCCCACTGTGGTTGCACCCCAAGCTCCCTGCGCTGAATGTATTCCTTAACAATATCCCAAGCCCAACAACCACTCTGTACAGCTCTGATATTCCACTTTCTTATAACACATACTTGGTCAATACTTGTCACACATCAGAGTGTCTTGTCAGAGTAGTCTTGTCCTTCTAGGACAATATTTTTATGAACTATAGAGTAAGGTGATAGTTATCCTTAAAAAGACATCACCATGTCCAACAGGAGCAATATAGTGGTGAGAGAGCCAAATCACCAAGAATATTGTATAGATGCTGTCAGCTAAATGTTGAAAGGTGCTGAATTTTTAATGTAAGCAACTGCATATTTACTGTGTTGCCATCTTGATCAATAATTAAAGTATACTTGTCAGAATACATAAACAAGAGACATGATTTCAAATATCTTCATTTATTATGTCTATTTACTTTGCTTAAATATGATCCAAAACCTGATCATATTTACCCATTACTGAAGCTAAGAGTTTCAACTGCACATAAATACCACACATTGTGTTTGGTATAATGAGACCTTTAGATCTGCCCACTATTTCTGCTTCAGTACCAAAACTGAAATTATGATTCCTCTTACAACATAAAACAATTTTTGGCCAACAGAAATGTTGTTCCAAAAACAATCAGTTCTTTTACTTACTATGGGCACAAGGCAGTTGGCCTCTGACTGGGAACAAGAGAAGGGCAGAGTTTTTCTCTTCATGCCTTGCTCACAACAGTAGACCTTTAATCTTACATGCTAAAAACTGCATCAAGCTTCCCCATCTCTCAGTAAAGAAAGCCCAGCAATGGGCTCTATCTCCATCTGCCTAACAGCAAGGACAGACAGTTCAACAGCTGCAGAAGAGAAATCATAAAGTGGCATGCACTGCCCTTTAGTGGCTGCAGAAATCCTAACCCATACAGAACACAACTGCTAGATTATCACAAAGAGGAGCATAACTTACTGTGCTTTTCTGGAAGAATCCCAATACGTGCTTCCCAAAGCTAAAGATTACAGTAACTTCCATTTCTCAACAGCATGAAAACTGCTAGTCTCATTTCAATGAAACAAATACTTCAACAGGAGTTTTGGGGGATATGCCTAAATGTGCCACAGTTTCCGACTCATCAAACTGCAGGATAAGAAAGGAGTAGGCTTGAGAAGACAGGAAAAGAGAAGAGCTGAAACTAAAGAGGAGAACAAATTTATTTGTTAATCTTCGTAACACTGGGCACTCAAGGATTTTTTAAAAAGTAAGATACTTCCATGTAAGAAATTAACAACTTTTGAACTACTCTTGATGACCGTCAGTATTACCAGACAAATAGCTTTCAGTACTGAACCCTTCAACTTCTTCATTTAGGTAACTTCACATTTGTTTTCCCACTTATGCTTTTAAATGGCCAGTGATGACTGCTGTTTGACTTCAACACAGTGTGCAATGTTTCAGTATTCTTCCACAGTTACTATTTGTACCACCTCCAATTCCAAGACCAGCTATCGCAGCAAACAGCAGCATGAGCTCTGAAAGACTTGATCTATGCAGACTTTGTCTACAAGCCAATGGTTGCCACTGAATTTCCTCAGGTTACTGTGAAAAACTGAAAATTTTAACAGGAGTTTCAAGCTCATTTGAGGGAAACACTACCACATCTAGGCTAGTAACAGCAGGAATTCAATTGGGTTTAATTTTAAGGTCTTCTATGGACTAGCTGGCCACTCATGACTGCCATGTAAGTTTTGCTTTCTACATGTGAACAATATTTCAAAAGTGTACTGAAATGTTCTAACAAAAGGCCTATATTTATTATTCTGATGCATCATGCATAGCAGATCTTCAGCTCTGAAAATAAGGGCCTTTATATTAGTTATCCAACAAATTAATTTCTAGGACTGCTGAATTGTTGTCTAAAGTCTCTCATTAACTTTGCACATGATAAATGGATGAATGCCATCCAATATTTCCTCAAAGCTATGATGAAATATTTTTTACTGTGAGAATTCCAGATACACATTCAGAATTACAGAAGATGGCCTGTTGGCCCTGAAAATACCAAAATTAGCACCAGTTTCTAACTTCAAGTATGTTGCAGACACAGAACATGAAACTGCTGCATCTTCCTGGTGATTCTTGTATTTCAACAACAATCACTTAGTCTCAGCACATTTCTCCTGCCTTTATCTAATCCGTAAAACCACTCCACAATTCACAGAACACCACAAAGAAGGGTGATGAAAATACAAAAGTGTATCACATGTAATTTTCACTCAGAAAAAGAGAGGACTGGAGAAGGAATGTGTGTGTCAGATTTAAGTTACGACTACACAGTAAATATTTATTACACTATTAGGATGGCACACAGTTAAAAATATCAACACTTTTCTAAAAGTTCTTGTTATTTCTTATTGTGTGAATGAGAGCAGATCAGTACTCAAAGTCTTTGCTAAAACATCTCATACTCTCCCTGTGACCATGCAGACCATGAATGCAAATTCCTTGTCCCTGTTAGGCACCAGTCACCTGATTTCTTTTGGTATGTCAACAGATTTACCCATATTCTTATTACACAGTTATTTCATAACTTTGAGTACAGAATGACCTTCCATGGTGTTTATTATTAGTTTGGTAAAAATGGGATGCCCTGAGAATCCAGTGTCAGTTGAAAATGATGGCAGCTGTTCATAGTAACATGGTGTACTAGGAAAAGACCAAGTCATAAGAAAGCCTTCAAACTACTCTTGCATCCTCTCTGTGACTAGAACACTAGAAAATGCCTTAACTTCATTAGGTTAAAAATCAGTGTACTAACCCTACATTTGTCACAGCACCTTTCTTAGGTGTGTAATACATGTTAGCAAAATGAAAGCATTTTCCCAAAGGAAGAAGATGCATCTCCTGTTTACAAAGAAAAAAATTTTAGACTTTTACAAAACACGTATTTTCTCCAACTCTCTCTCGTGCAACAAACCCTTAGATGCTGCAGAGAAGGGTTTTTAACAGCATAGTCTTGTTCAAAGACGGAATGGAAGTTTGGTTGCTTTTTTCTCTTTGAACATCTCCAAAAATAAAATTAGGAGAAGCAGCCTAGTGAGAAGTACAGCAATCTTCACGCATTAACAAGCCACTGACCAGCAGAAAAAGTAAGAAAATAAGATAGCATGGCTAAGTAGTCTTTTAAACATGCATCTTAAAAACCATTATTACTTAAAATACTTATTTGTACTTCAAAAAATTTATCCATTCAGTTTATTTTGACTATTTTCTCAGAGGTAGCGTATTTGAAGTCTGTAAAACCTGGCATCCACCGTGTTCTACTGCACAAAGCACTTGTGAAACAGAGGCAGTCAGCTGGGAATACTAGGCAGAATCTTTGGCAAAACTTAGTTAATGAATCTGGGCCATGACATCCAGTGGAGCTCTTGGAGCATCTAAAGAATACCAAGGAGTTAAAATTCTATAAACTTATATGTTATTACGGGCTGCATTCCAAAAAGCATGACTTCCAGTACTTGAGCATGCAAGCCAGATTTCAGTTCTGGCTTCATCTCACAATGCTGTAATAGTTTAATTCAGCTGAACTAGAGAGTCTCATCTACTATTAAAAACAAGAGCTAGAACAATATAAGTGTTTTATAAACTGCAGCAAAATTAATTAGCAATTGATGAGAGAGAGTAAAATCAATAGTGTTCTGCAGCAATTTTGCATCTGTGCTGGCTTTTTGCAAATTCTGCTGGCTGCTGAACCCCCACCATATTGATAGAAAACACATTATTTTTTGTTAATAACATATTATATATTACTAAGAATTTTCTTATCTTTATCCAAAATATGTGTTAGATCTTGTGTGTGTGTGTGACTAGGAAACAAAGCTTGCGCTGACTTTCTCTGTGAGTACTTTGAAGTCTGGGAGTACCAAATCTAACATTCTCTAGTGTAAACGTATCCCAAGGTAAAAATAAATGTTATTGTTCAAGTTTGAAAAATTATTTTTTAAAGTGGACTCACACTTCTATTATAAAAAAGAAAAATTTGAAGTCACGGTCACAACAAACTGTAGACTAGATAAAGTAGATACCAGCCTGGTATCTTTAGGAAAAACAAAGTTTGAGACTCTGAGGGCTTCCAGTTATAACAGAAAGACAGACATATCTCAGTCTTGGGATAGCAAAGATGAATTTTGATTTTTAATAATATAATATATTATAATATATAATATTATAGCTAAATACAGTTAGACTTGTACAGAACATATTCTTGGAAGATGCCCCTAACTTCTTAAGAAATAAAGTTCATAGTTTCCTTTCTGAGCACACCCCAATCACAAAAGGGAGCAATGGGACCCATGGGTATATAATATATATAACACCTAGCGAATACAAATGGAAATATTTGGCTGAAGAAGTTATCCCTGAGGCAAACTGTCAACAACAAGGCAAACAATACTAATAATTCGCACTTAAAACAAAAGCTGAGAAGGTTCCACAAATGTTATTGAATTAAACCAAACAGCAAGTTTCCAAGCCAAGGTTCTGCAAAAAATTCTAACTGCACAACCAGGAAGGAAGGTGTTTTTCATGGATCCAGACTCTTCACCTCAAAGACAAACTTGCTCTCATTCCCTCTCTGCCTCCTAATAATTCTGCAGAGAACACTTATATTTTGCAATTAAGAGAAGACTCACATTAATTACTTGATTCCAGCTCTTCACCTCTCTCATCTTTTTCACAACCTGTCACTGAACATTCGGTCACATTGGAAGTATCAATACCACACCAGTAGTGGTTTGTGAGAACTTTGTACATGAATTGAGAAATGCAGTGAAATAACTCAGTTTTTTGGTAAAAGTTAATCATAAATGTCCATCAACAAAGTGATGGTCATCCTGTAGAGGAAACACGTCGTAGTTAAATATTTTCAGCTCTCAAATGTCATAATGAGCTTGTGCAAAATACACTACTTAATGACATACATAAGCAAATTTGGATTTAGAACTATAAAAATGGCCTTTATTTCTAGCCCTCATGCTTTAAATAATGCAGTAGTGATCTCCTCAGTCAGCAAACAGCCTTGGCCACCAGCTCTGCTCAGAAAACTTCCATCTTCATTGAGAGCTGGCTGAAATGTCATTACCATAGCTAATGACAGCCTGATCCTTTTAGAGGAAAAACCTAGAAAATGTGCTTGAACCTAAAGAACATGTGTGAAATAGCAATGCTTCCTGCTCACTGTGGGAAGTTTTACTCCTCCCCCCAAAAAAATTACCTTATTTTTTCTCATTTTTCTTATTAAGTGACATTAACATACCAATTTTATTCTAAAAGAAACCTTTCAAACAAGCAGACAATCAAGTTCAGTAATTCCACGGAAATTCACATCCATCCCCAAAGTAAGTTACTGATAGTTTATGGAGGATGAGGAACAAACCACAATATGCTTTTGCATTCCAAGACCACTTTGTGCCTCGATTCCCTGATTGGCCGAGAGAGGTCCATGCCTGGACAGCTTCTCTCCACTGTTCTGATGACACGTGGGAAGAACTGAAACTAGTCTGATGGACAGGCTATCAACGTGAAAAGCCCATCTGTTACGACAAACTTTCCACGGATGCTGAGATGTTGTCAGCAGCCAGAAACAGGAAGCTGATAAACAAAACCTTTTCTACTTAAGACAGCTTTTTTTTTTTTTTTTTTTTAAATAAGAAAAACCTAATTGTATTTTAATAAGATAAGCTTTTTAGTGATGAGGTAAGAGGTCTGGCAGAAACAAGTGTGGGTGAAACAGCTTCCCATTGCTTTTTCAATAGCATTCCATTTTCTGGCATCTACTACACACAAAGTGAGCCCACAGATATTAACTGAAAATGACTGAAGAATATGTGTTGCAAAAAACACGTTGAATAACAATGAAACTGATTGCCGTTCTTAGAAAACGGAATAGGAAAAAAATACAGAAATTACCAGATTTTTCTTCAAAAAAACCTACTGGGCACTCAAGTCATCTGCCTCTAAAGGATGAAGAATTTAATTTATAGTTCTAAGAAACTGCAGTTTTTTCAGCTGCATTTTAATAGCTTAAGCAACTAAACCAGTTCCTTATGTGAAGAACAATAACAGTCTAATTTTGCCGAAGTTAAATAAGACTTTGTCCAACTTTCAATGAGGCAGAAACAGATACACACATTTTGTGTAATCACTTTTAACACAAAGATAAAATGCACATGGATTTTTATCTATTCTCTTAAGTAACTCTATATAAATAGATATTTTACTAAATACACAACAGGATTATTTTTTTCTTTTTCATTTACAAAGATACTAAATTGCAAAACTGATATACTCACGTACTTATGAGCAAACAGTATTATCTGCATTTGTTAAAAATGGGCTACTGTTTCTGAATCTGTTTTACATTATCTTTCTTATCCTGAAAATACACAGGAAGAATTACAACACAGAATTTTCTCCTGCAAACACACAAATAAGGTGGAAAATCTTCCCCTCCCCATCCCCAACCACAAGTTTCATTCAATCACAGATTGAGTGAAAGAAGCAGATTACAATGACACAATTAACAATTAATTTTAGTAAATTTAACAATAATTACACTGCAATCATCACTTATTTACCAACATGTAAATGCTTGCTTCAGTTATGTAATTAATCATAAACCAACTAAGATGTGTAATATTGTAATTAAGTATAGATTTATTAATGACACATAACACTTGTAAGTAATTAATGCACACAGTCAATCATTAAGTATCTTGCTAAATGCTTATTAGGGTGTTTCTATCCGTGGATATCTGATATTTCCCTTTGTCAGCTGCCTGATATCTTCTCATTTCAAAACAGCAAGGGCCATAAAGGAAGGTAAGACCTCTGAGTAAATTATTTTGTACGATGAGTATTACTTCAGATTTCATTGTGCTACTGCTTTACAACTAGAAATGACCTAACAGCTCCTGTCTTGGAATGCCTACAATCTAATAATTTAAAATCTCAAAAGCAGGAAGTTCTGCTAGACCCAGATAACTTGTATTTTTTGTCAGAGTATGCATGTCTTTTCTTTTAATAGGCATTTGCATACCAGAGTAGTTCTTAATGACCAAGTCTTTTACTGATTAAGGAAATTTTCTTTGCACCAGAAATGTGCACTACCTCAAGAAACTCAAAGCTTGGAACTCATCTACACTTGACATATATAGAATTTAGGGTGGTTGTGCATCCTGAGCAGATGGGCTGCTGTTTCTTATTAATACAGTTTTATTATTTATTCATGTTGCGGTAATGTTCAAAGTCTATGATCTGGATCGCAACTTCATTACAGTACAAGTGATCTACACACAGAGGCTGACTCAATTCCTACCCTAAAATACTAACTTCAGAAAAACGGCAAGTGAACGAGATACGAGAGACAAGCAAAGTAATTAAGATCACAAACTTTCGATTAGTTACCTACTGCTGTTATAACCTCCATAAATTCCCTACTGCCCTTCCATTTCCTCCTCTGCCACTGTAAATAACTCCATAATTATGTCTTTTTTCTCGATTTCATGTTTTAGCTACTAGAACAAAAGGAAAAAGAAAAGAAGCATACTGCTGAGCCAGCTGTTGCTCCTGGTGTCTTGCGAATCCAGCCCAACCCAAAGAACGTGTCTCTGCCTTGCCCCAGTGGGGCACACCCTGCTAAAAGTTATTAGGGGTTACACTTCTTTCTTATAACACTGAGGTTTTTTGGAATGTTTTTTAAATGTCACAAATTTCTTCTTCTTTTTTAAATGCTTTCTAAGTGTTATATACTGGGGTTTTTTGGAATGTTGTCTACGTGTCAGCTTCATCACCATGAATATTTTTGGTGTAATTTCATATTTTAAGCTGAAGACATACCCACTGTATTGCTCCCCATCCTTTCCCCTCGCCTTGCTCCTCAGCCCCGTCTGTACGTCTCCTCTTTATGCCTTTGTTAGTAAATAACTAGTCAGCATTTATAAAACAGCACAAACATCTGGAAACAGAAAACAAAGTTCAAAGATTGGGAGCACAAAGAAACCCCAACATACATTAATATTTCCATTGGCTCTGAAACCTGCACACACCGTTTTTCTGCCTTATGAAAGTAAGAAGTGTCCTCATGAACTAATTCCACTGGTCAGTGAAATCTTCACGAATATCTTAAAATACCAGAGAGAAATTTATAACCAACGAATTACATATCTTTTACCAATGGCACGAGACTGGGTTCTAACCTGCTAAGATTATTTTATTTTAGTTTTTAAATTAATACTTCTCTAAGTTTCCCAAATATTTAAATTAAACCAGTGATAAGTTTTTAGCAGAAAGCTGGATGAGATACATCTGCTTAGTATGTTTAGTTAGGTACTTTTTTAATTAAATTTCTAATAATATGGTACACATCCTATATTTTTTAATACTTTATCATGAAGGGAACTTCTACTACCATATACTGGAATAAATCTTGGTGGCACTAATGTGTAATTTATATGACAGTAGCTACATGATAGATGTCCAGAGCATCTGAGATCAAAACACTGAATCAGTCTTGAGCACATGCATGTCATTATCTTAAGAGAAACAGTATGCTCCGTTTCTACTTCAGAAGAAATGATCCAAATTTCAATCCAACAATGTGAAATTTTACTTGAAAATAATTAAGTTGCTTTCTCACTATGACAGAAAGCAAGTGTCATGAATATCTATCAAGCACTAATTTCTATGGTGTTTGGTTTCTTGGTGTTTGGGGTTTTTTGTATTACAAAAACAAACAAAAATCCAACAACCTCATGATGAGCAAAGGCTAACAGATGGCTAAAATCACTGTGTTCAAATTGTCCAGAAGTTTGCCTTAACCTGAGACCTTACAGAAATAAATACATATATACTTATGTCCCACTCAGAAAAAAGGATATAAATGCACTGGGAGCAGTGCAACACAAGCACACGGTAATAAACGCACCATAAACAAAACATATTAAGACTTTCTCATAGAAACCAGTAAAATAGAAACCAGTGTGAGATACAAAAGATTTTTTTTTTTTTTGAGGAAGAAATACATGCTGTGGGACTGACACATCGATCTTTCTCACTGGCTGCAATATCCCTGCCCAACCTCAACATAAGACACCATCAGATGAGTAACAGGCACTCATCAAGCCTCTTTGTCATGCCCTTATGATTTGAAATCCCTGAGCTGAGACAGGACAATAAATGAAATAGTTCGAATTACATGGTTGATGGTCAAAGACACTGAAAAAAATGGCAAGTCCAGCAAGCAGTGATACTCTCACATAAACAGCCACTTCTACCAGAGAAACATGCTTTAAAACTTGCCTTACTATTTCAGGGATGTTGTCTCATTTTAAGCTATTACAGACCTCTTTCAAAACCACATGTGTAAAGGCAAGGAACAGGCAGATGCTCACTCAGAGACTTTACTTGTATTCTTGCAAACTTTTCAAAATGAGCTCAGAGTACCCTAATTTTTAATTCCATAACAATTGAGGTGCAAGGAAAGAAGAATGCTAGTAACAATGTGAGGGGAGGTGGAGGGGCACCTCATCTCTTCTTTCTGATGACCGGTGACAGGACCTGAGAACAGGCCCTAAATCTGAGTCAGGGGAAGTTTAGGTTGGATATTAGGAAAAGGTTCTTCACCCAGGGGGTGGATGGGCACTGGAAGAGGCTCCCCAGGAAAGTGGTCACAGCACCAAACCCAAGTTCAACAAGTGTTTGGACAACTCTCTCAGGCACATGAGGGTGATTCTTGAGGCTGTCCTGTGCAGGGCCGGGAGCTGGACTTTGATGATCCTTGTGGGTCCCTTCCAACTCAGAATATTTTATGATTCTAGGTTTTGCATAACTCAGTCAGAGCTGAGTGATATGTTGCTGTCACAGTCAAACATCTGAAACTAATTTTGGATTTTAGCTTTCTTGTGCTAAAGATTTTTCCAATCATCCTTTTTTGGCAAGAACTGATGGGCAACATACACTGCTTGAATTAGTGTTTTTAATTGTACTTACTCTGCACAAATAGATATTCCACTCCAACTAAAGCTCTGCTGGATGAAATAACAGGGCTCACATAAAGGGTAGTTTGCAGCTATACATTTGTTCTTATGTAAACTGTTGCTTTGTATTTTCCCACATAGCTGAGCATTAGGTGTTCCTATACATAACATTTTGCTACCACACTACATACAAAGCTTGCATTTTCTGGTAGAAGGATGAAATACAACTGCATCATCTCTGATTGCCACAAAGCTGCAGATTAAAGGCATGTGCATTTATTAAACATGAAGATACCGGGCAAGTCAGAAACAAAGATATCTGACCGGGATAACATTTATCCCCAATCAATAATCAAGGAAAAAAGACCTAAAGGCTTGTTTAACAACAGTTCTGAAAAATCAATTCAGTAGTTACTGAAGGCCTTTTCCAATAAATAATCCCTTCCTCACAAAGGCAAGGTATTTGTTGCTTCTAAAATGTTGTTCCCAGCAGTTCCATGATCACCCACACCTGGAGTGTCAGATGAAGCCTGGTTTGGCTGTGCACAGGAGTGACATAAGCATCTCCCTGCTTCCACCAGTCTAACTGGAGATCTTCTGTGCACATCAGTGGTTATCTTAGGACTTTTATTTCCATTAAGGTCTCAGTGGAGGCTCTTGCAATCTAATTTTACATGTGTTTTGTGTTAGTCCCAGGTTATCCCCACCTCCTCATTACTCCTCATTACGTTATTATAATTGAGAGTTGACTAATTGAAACCATAGGTGCAGGTTTAGAGCAAGACATAATTTTCCTGTAATAATACACAACTCCCCCGTCCTTCCTCCAGCGAAACCATGGGAAATTCACAGACAACACTCTTCAGTAAAAAGCTGTTAAATATTGATCATAAGCAAAAAGTCTTCCGATGAGCAGAGGAATCATCACTTTTTTACCCTTCACCTCCCTGTTCCTCAAAATATCAAAAGACAGAAATTTGATGAATAGACTAAAGACATAACGCATCTCAGGAAGGCATCATACAGGAGGCATAAGGAGAAAGGACATCTACCTTTGCATTTCACATAACTTTTTACTTTCCCAGGGGATGGGCGAGAGCATTTCAACATATGCCAGAGCAGTGCTAATTGCTGCTCTAACGCATGGTGGTTGCCTTCTTTCAACAGCTGTTCTACAGCACAGAAAACAGAGTTGAAAGTGCTCCATCCTTTCAGGCCCAGATGCTCCCATCCCCTCCCCCCCAGCAGACTTCCAGGCTGCAGTTTGGGAAAGCCATGGGGAAAAGTGGCTCGAGGGGCTTGTTAGATTGCCTTTGAAGCTGAAGATCTACTGCAGGATGAATGCACCGCTGCAGACCTGCCCTAACAGATAATGCATAAATAAAGGCAATCCCAATTTTATAAATAATTTAAAAAACAACAACAAAACAAGCAGAAATTATATTATTTTTATATAAGTGTGCCAAATAGCAAAATTATAATAAGCACATTTCTTTGAAATCTTTCAAATTGAACTTTTTGTGTATATAACAATTTTTATTCAGTTACTACTCCACCATCTACCCACATTTAAATAAAGAGAAATGTTAAGACTCAGTAGTACATTAATGTCTTGAAAGTCCAAAATAATAAATTACAAGCATAATGGCATTAGAAATGGGGGTCAATAAATATGCTTTACATATGTACTTTTTTGGTTGTTAAAAATGTAAATGTGATGTAGATAGAGTTAGGCCATAATTACTTGCACACTTCCATTAGCAGCAGTGCTAGGGCAGGTAATTCTTAACCTCTACCTTCCCCAACTGCTCATTAATATCCCTATACCACAGCCAGTTTTTATGGGAGAACTGTTTGTGGGGTTGCTAGGAGATCGACTAAAAAACATTTATTTTCTCTTTCTTTCACTCAGCTCAGTTCCCTGCTTCACTTCAGAGTGCAGCCCGATAGATTATCACAGTAGACAAGTGAAGACATGAATTCAGGACAGGGAGAATGTGCTTGAGATACACTGTCCTCCACAAGAAATATACAGACATCCTTGCCTGAAATTTTTTTAGATATGTGATGACACTGCTTTCTTATTTATCTTTATAACTATATTGTCTGCCACGGAAACACAGTAAGCACTTTTAAAAATAATGAATTTGCACATACCTATGACACCCCACTCAACTTAAATACAGACACTGGAACTGGAGTGGAGAAGAAATGCACTCTGAGATTTCTTCCAGTTCCCACGTGAAACAGATTTGCACATGTAGTTTGTACAGTTACACACTCAGGATACAGGCAAAGCTTCAAGCTGGCACTAGTTTTTATGGTCAAGTTTAACTACTTAAGTATTAACTTCAAATTATCCATTTATAACATAAAAATTAAAAAGAAATCCTATACAGTCTAGAAGGCAGTCTTACAAATAAGGAGTATGGTATAAGTTGTTGCATGTTTCTGGGTAAATGCAGAATGCTTTAAGCACTGTTAAAAGCACAACATAAAGGCGGCATAATTTTGGTTGTGTGAAAAAGTGGTGAAAAAAGTGGTGTGAAACTTGTAGTCTACAGTATCTGAGTGCTATTATGCAGTAAATTTTGTAACACCCTTAAAATGAGTAGATCAGATTAATCGCACTCACAGGCATCACTGAAACCATAAAGCAAACAGCAGCTCCAGCCAAAGCTCTAAACTATTTTATAATTCTGGAATTATCATTATCATGTACTTAGGACACACTTGCCCACTATATTATCATTTTACAAGTAGTTTTCCTTGGTCCCCCAGGTACTGGTAGCTTTCCAGATAAATTAACTTATAATATGTTATGGGAACATTGTTATTTTGGGTCAACATTTTCAATATGAACTCATTGTCTCCATGAAGCAAAGAAATATTATAATCCATTAATATCTCTTTCAACAAAAAGGATGAAATCTTCCCCTGGTTAGGCTGATAAACACTTTGGTGTCAAAACTAAGCCTCTTTATCATGATAACCCAGAGTAATGGTCTGCTGCTCCAGGCACTTTACTTTACAGATGAAAAATCAGTTCTACTTTCATGGAATTAGATTAATGCCATAACAGGAAATACTTCTGGGGCTGAACTTGCTTCATGCCTTCAAAGCTGGCTGTAAATTTAAAATACTTCCTGAACTCAAAAGATAAGACAGGAGAGAAGGAAAAAGAAAAACAGTGAAGTGACCCTCTCTCTGAAGAAAAATATTGCTTCCTGAAAAAGCTGTCGAAAGCTACTTGCTAAGGGCATTGTGCTCCAGAAGGCCCAGGGCAAGTCTGGTTTAGCTGAACATGAGGATACTGGGTGTATATCAGACACTCGTCATAAATCTGTTCCTTCCGTAATCCTCTACAGTAAACTTTTCTTTTTTTAGTCATCTTACTTGGCAAAAGCTGAAGTAATAACTTTCTCTGCTTCTCACAAATACAAAACAGCTTGCTATTTTATGTACAATATTTTTCAAGGATTACAGTTTTGCAAACTTTGAAAAATGCTGACCCCAAGCCTTACAATTGGATTTCAACGGTGAAAATGGACAACAAGCAGCAAATTCAGTAACATCATTATACATAAATATCCTTACAATGAAAGATGTAAGGCATCCTTAAGAGCAATTTAACATTTATAGTAACAGAACCCAAAGTCCAACACAAAATATTACTATAAAGGCAGACTTTAGGGAATTCTGTGTTAAGCTTGTCAGGATAGGGAAGGTTTTCTTCAGTTCCCTTTTCCATCTGACAGTATATACTAAGTAGCCACTTGTTTTTTGGTGTGGTATACATTTAAACGAATGTAATATCACACCATCAAAAGCTTGGGATCAAATATCTTAGCAAATTTCACAATTAAGTACTGAATTACAATAACATTTACATACACAGAACCTTGAGTCAAAAAATTTGAGGAAGACAATATATACGATTTCCATCCATTCATCTCTTAACTAGATCAACACTTGTGCCTACTTGGGCCAACATTTTTATACACTGTGTAATCCCTTTTGCCTTTTATGTTTTTTGCACTCAGTACATTCCTGCAGGTGGAAAAAACCCCGCTTACTGTCTTGCCTCCCTGTTCAGACTTCACTTCTGTAACACTACTGGCTCAAAGACACATGGGTTTAAGCGTTTATTCCTGTGCTAAGGCACCCTTCACTTGATCATGATGCAAAAAGTATTACTTTGAAAAAGCAAACAGGAAAGAAGTTTATTGACCAGCTCAAATTTAAAACCAGCACAAAAGGGATGGTCAGAACCTTCTTGTAAGCATCCACATTCAGGCTTCCATGCCGTGTGCCAAGAACTGCACGCTACTTCTGAATGCTAAACTTACTTCCAGGTTCAAACAGGTAAACAAAAAGCCCATCCACAGATCACCACCAGTCTTCAGAGGTCATAATCAGATCCACAAGGTGCACAGCCTGCAGCTCACTACTCTCTACTCATCTCCAAGCACCAATTTTATCAGTAGGAATAACCACAGAGGTTCGTTATAGACGAGTGGGAGATGAGAGAGTGCTGTGAAAAGGGCACGAAAGTAATGCAACCAACTGAATTTTCTGACAGAATTGTGTAAAGCATGCATTTACACATTTTTGAGAGATCAGCTTGAAGCTGAAATGCACACACAGCTGTTTAAATGTTCAGAAAGAGTGTAACAAACCAGATGCTTTTCTTTGTGGATTTTAACTGAGCTTTTCACAAATTACAATTGGATACATTAACCTGCTAGTAGTACATGACAGGATGCTGAAAAAAACCTGCACTGTAGCAGGATCTAACATCTAGATAAACTCTGACCTTACAGTATGCTCAAAAGTCCAGGAAATAGAAAGAAAAAAACCCTCAAAAATTTATTTTAAGATCCTTTCACTAGGAATTGTACCCTAAATGCCCATTATTACCCCCATATACACAACTGATTCATAATAGCCAATTCCCAGAGATTTTTTTGAAGGTTTGCAATATCCCTGCGAGTATTTTTTTTTTTTTGCTTATAAGTCTTCAAGATCAAGTACTTCCTCCTGAACACCTTATGCTATGGCAGACACATACTGCAGTTCTGGGACAAATAAGCTTAGAACCAGGGAAATGCAGGATTTCAGACTAGCCTTAGTCAAGTAAAATAGTACTTTTAAAAACTACATCTAAATTCAGGTACTGAAACTACACTGTGCACCAACTGCCCCGTAAGAAATTGCACCAGTTAATGCAACAACTGGACTACCTGCTTTTAGGACAATCTTGCTAAACAACACATCACTGGCATTTAACTCCTTTAACAGCTATACTGATTGATGAAGATTGTTAGGGAGACAGAACTAGAGTTTTAGTCCTGTATGTGTTTTTCCTGTCAATGTTTTACTCCTAAGACACATGGAAACTACAGGATTCAAAGGAAAAAATATCCCACCTGCATATTTATCTAGGCAGCCTTATGGAGCAGAATTTAATCTTTTCCACTAACTTCTATAGAAATATTTTATGCTGATGTGTTATTAAATAATAATAAAAGCATCAACTTCACAAAAAAGTTAAATTAAGACAAATTAGCACTGGTTTCATCTATGAAGTAGCAAATGCATGAAAAAGTCACTATTAAAACAAAAGATAGAATATTACATTGACAACAAAAACAAAGAAAAGAAAAGAATAATAAGAAATATAAACTAACTGGTAAATTTATTTGGTGGTGGGGTTTTTTTCCATGAGTTTTGGGTTTGGCTTTCTCCGAGGGATGGGTTTGTTTTGTTTTACAGAAGACTCGCTGAATATGAGACCTTGCATTTTTTACAAATAAATAAATTAGCTGACTGAGCAGGGTTCCCACAATAGGCAGATAATATTGTGCTCTGAGACACTGGTGTGGAACATCAGCACTACAGAAGTGTCAAGTTTCCACAGAAATCTCTACAAAGCTGCAGATAGCACTGCACCCCATCTCTATCCCCACAACACTTCCCTGCATTCACAGACATCTGTTAGTTTTCTCTCTTTCCACAGCACAGACATTACTCTGACTGCAGCGGGCTGCAGACCACACATGAAAATACTGAGGCTGCACAGGGCACAGGTCACTTGAGAGAAGAAGCATTTGGATCTACTATATGGAAAAATACGAAGGACACCCATTTCAAAATAACCCATTCATTTTACCAGAATTAAAAGCATCATTATGAAAGAATGAAGGTCTTTGTGAAATGGATATGCCACGTAAAAACTTTCAGTGGGACACTTGAGCCTTATCTGTTATTCACATGTGAAAGAAGGTTTTATAAGTTAACATTGATCCTGTCAGAATGTTGTTATAGTTGCATGTGTTTAACAAAATGTTGCCTTCTCCCACCTACACTCACTAGAAATAGAACAAACATTTCAGTTTTTTCATTAAAACAAAACAAAAAAAAGTGCCACAGAAATACTGCCGTCCTAAACCTCAAACCCTCAATTTAATAAAAAAGAGGCATTTCAAGCCTGCATAGAAGCTGTATATTTTACTCCTTGAATCTTTCACTGTGAAGTTTATTACTTCAATTATTGTAATACATCAAGTCTAGAGCAAGACAAGATCCATAAGCAGAACATGTGATCACGACAGGCACCAGCTGTAACACTCATTCATCTACTGGTGTCTGTATTTGTTACAAAAGGGGTGGAAGACTTCACTTCAGTGAGCTCAAACAATCCTTTTCTGTCCCACATGGATACCACATCAATATCCACTTTTGTGAGAGACTAGTCTTCCAGAAGATATTTGTGTTAAAAGAAAAGAACTGGAATACTCAATTTGTTTGGTATATTTAAGAAAACACTCTTCAGATTTTCCCTGAGAACATATACTTGGTATTTATGAGCGGGACTTGTACTATGAACAATGATTCACAGGAAAAAATCTATTCTTGAGGTGGCAACAATGTTACTGCTAATCATTAGCCCTTTTAATGGATGTAATTTTTTTTACATTTCAGAGTTCAATTCTAAGTATGACCATTATCTTTTGGAGTGTTGTCCTGTGAGTGGTAACCTACAAGGGAAGAAGACTGTCAAGCTGGATGCATTTTGCCACAGCAGAAACATTTGTGATACAACACTTTTTAACCTAAAACAGCTCAGTTCCTGCTAATGTAACTATTCTGAACGTGGATGCTGATAAGCTCCATGTCAAGACAGAAGTCTCTGATACATATAATTATGCACCCCAAAAGAACTGCATAGGAAACATATGGGATATCAGTTTAGCTAACCCTGGGATGAGCCCCAGGAACCTGTGTGTCCTGACATGATAACGCCAGGGCACAGTAACTCATGCACTATTTCGCACACAGTGTGTCCACCCTCACTCAAGGTAAGTGAACTACTTTATTACTACCAGACAGTGTGTGTAAAGTTACTACCAGGTTACATTGACAAATGTGTTCCTGTAATTCAAGAAGAGACACAAAGAAGGTGCGAATGTTTTTTTGAAGGCAAAACAGACTTAGCATGTCTGTACAGAAAAAAATCTAGGAAAGGATCTCATGGCAGGCAGTCAGGGTAAAACACATCCATTGTATACAGTGGGATCCCACTAAGACCGTATCCAAAGAAAAAGAAATTAAATTAGATGATATCTAAAGGCACACATGCTCTTCTGAGGCCTGGGCAGAACTACAGCCCATGCATGCATGCTTCACAAAAGCCATGCTCAGACTACTTAAAAAAACCAGCAATACTGCAAAAAAAGCATTCCCCAAAGCATCAGTGCGTGGCCACCATGTCCTCCTCAACTTCCCACTATTTTCTTTTGAAAGTATTTGTTGATTACTTAGTTATGTTTATCTACAAATCTAACCTTACAAATCATAAGTGGTCTGCACAACAGCCTGTATGAGTAACAATATTTGCTGCTGTGAAAACATGAAACGGTTTCTATAGCCTAATTTTGAACTAAGCTACAGGCTACTGCCAGGGTTAGGTGTAGGAGGGTGGCACTGTGATAAAATTGTTTTCAGGCTATGACTGATTCTTTGCACATCATTGACTGTTCTGGCACTAAGCCATGTGTAGCAGCCCACATTTTATAATTACCAAGTTTTGTTTTGGGGCAGTTGGTGGGTTTATTTTTTTTTGTTGTTACTTGGTGTTTGTTTTTGTGTGTGTGTGTGTGTTTGGTTTTGGTTTTTTTTTGTTAACTTACTGCTACTGGATATACAATAATCTTATGTTTTTAAAGTAGCACAAGCCTACAGTCTTGGGAGATACCCAACACTTTGTGAGTTGCCTAAACAATGTACAACAAAACCACAAAACTATTAGCTTAAAAAAAAAAAGCTTATGGTGTCAAACAACATAAGCAAGATGAATTTTCAACTGGGATTTTCAACTTCATGAAACTTAATCTATCAGAAACCACTTACAAACCAGCAAACAGATTTCTGGGAAGCATCTTTATTCAGTTTCCCCTCTTCTTCACCACCAGCACCAAACCAGACATACCAATTCAGTCCTCAAGACAGGCACTATTCTTATCTGCTGTCAGTTGAGTAATGCCTTTTGTCCTCACCCTCCCAAAAACTAGGTGAATGATCTTTTTCTTGTATCTTTTAATCTCCAATTCTCCGTCATTAGAACATTTATACCATTCTATCCTTGGTCTTCCACAGCCAGTCAAATGAGTAAAGCACACAACTACGAAAAAAGCAAAGTTCAGGAAATAATTCTGACTAAATTACAGTCATACATCCTCATCTGAGATACAGTGTTCAGCTCTTGAGAACCAGAAGCAGGACTCAGTGATTGCAGGCAGACCTGGCGTATGAAGACAGACTAAGAAAACCAGAGCTACGAAATTTAGAGCCGGGATGTAACAATCATGTGGCACCACAAAATCAAGAGATACTGCGTTTTGTATGGGATTGAAAAAAAGGAGGGATTAAGTTATTAACAGAAAATAGAAGCCTATGTACACTTGCTGTATTTTGGCTTGTCCACATCGGAAAATATATATTCAGTAAATCAGACTGTAATACAATCATAGAGTTGTTAAGGTTGAAAAAGACCTCCAAGATCATCAAATGTAACCTTCAGTACAGTTTGCATTCCACAGTAGCTTCTAGAAAGACCATACTTGGAGCTTATCCATGTTTTTAGAAAGAAAATACATCTTGCAGCTCCCTCATGGTGTACATTCAACACCTCTCACGCAACAGTGGAGTGACTCCCACACTACTGTTTCCTAGTTTCTGCAGGCAAGGCTTAGGACTTTAAAGCCTTTGCACACATTAGCCTATTCCACTTCAAAAGTTAGAAGTGTTTCCTCACAACTTACCCACAGTAACAAGATCCATATGCGGTCACCCTCCTTTCACATAAATGCTCACTCCATGCCAACCATCTCATACAAACTCCCCCTTTCCAGAAGACACAGCTTCTGGCATCAGGAAGGGCTCAGGGAACAATTGCTCAGGGCCTCTCATACTATGGGGACTACAGGACATCAAATAAAACTACCATGTGGCAAGCTCAAAACAAAACAAAAAATATATTCCATCCATACACCACTGAAGTGTATGACTTAT
>JAWWES010000169.1:14680497-14718816 GCA_035583135.1 Lophotriccus pileatus
CCCAGTTTTATATATGTTTGCTTACCAATGAGAGCGGCATAAAAAGAAGGGAAAGAAAGGAGTTTACGCAATGAACAGCATTGATTTAAAGCAAATAGAGGGGATGAGGTTAATTCTTGGTTTTGAATTTAAAAGGAAAATCAATGACAATAAGTTTGTCCAACCCATGCCTGAACAGCTGTATTAAACTACATTCCTATAACTTTGGAGAGCACCTTAAACTATCAAGATCAATCAAACCACAAAGTACTCCTAAAGAAAGCCATTGCTTAAAGTAGCACAACTCCATTCAGTTAAAACCGACTGTCAGTACTCCTGCTATAACACAGCTGGAGCAGCACGGCCACCTCTGAGAGCACACATCCAATTGGCTTTCAAGCCAGTCATAAACAGCTACAAATGCATGAAATATCAGCTTTGAAAGTGATAATAAATGTTGTGCATTCCATAGCAAGTTGAGTAGTTTTCTTCATTTCTGTCACGTACACCACTTCTTGGGAGAATTCACTTCAATCCACAGGAATTTCCCTAACTCTAAATCCATTCTGACAAAGCAACAGCTCGGAAAGTGTGCTTAGTTTTGCATTTAACTTGTTAGCATCTGAGAATTTATTTTCTGAAATGAAATTACCTTTTCTGGGTTTTTCTTTCTGTTTTAGGATTAGCTTGCTGGAGTCAGATGACAAGTGATATTTTTAGTAAACTCACTAACATTTATATTAAAAATTCAAATATCCATTATGAACATACGACAGTGTTGCATTAAATGTTAACAAAATTTTAATTAGTAATTATACAGCATAGTCAACATAATGCATCAAATATTTGGGTGATCTTACTAGAACATAATCTCTTACAAAAAATTGTGACGTATGGAACAAAAATATGAGCAAAATTGGAGGAAAACTACGCTTAAATTTACTGCTACATTTGAACCATCAACCACATGTGCTCACATTAGCACAAGGCATATCAACCACTGCTCGTCTGGGGCTCCTACCACCAACAATCACTGAACTTCAACCACATATGTCTAGAGAAAATGATTTGTTTGCTTTATTGTGCTTAACCGGTGCTAACCTTTCAGGAAAACCACGCCGTAAAACAAACGGGGTATCCCACATCCTAACAAATTATCTTAAATATGTTGAATAAAAACATGAGTAGCCTTACCTACGGTGCTCTGACTCCTCTATAAAGTGCTCTTTGCTCCCTCTCATTTAATTTCCTTCCACACTGGGAAAAAAAAGTCACACCTTCTGTGTATGACAATTGCTGCAGATTGTCCCATTACTGCTCTTTAGGTGATTTACGAGGTCCATGACTCAGTTTTAAAGGCCCGTGTGACTTTGGGCTACCGAATCCTGCAGCTCATCAGCAGAAGAGATTCCAACAATGACAAGATGAATTTTTATATTTTACATCAAATTACAGCAGCCAACAGAAATCTCCCATGTGGCACGAGCAAATTAAGCTATAAAATAAAAGACAAAGTATAGAGAACACTATCGTGAAAAAGGCTGAGGTCTAAGGAGATTTAAAAAAAGGATCTCTCTCTGGAGACTAAACCAACCATCTTTGCAGCATAACTCCTCTGCTTCCATACACTTAAAATCCAGGATTTTGTTGCAAAATGGCAGCAATCTTTTTAATGTGGGAAGTTAGAGGGAATAAAGATGACAAAAGAATGAAATCCAATTTTTCTGGCCCATTATGACCAAGCAGCAGAGAGTATTTTGGGGCTGAAGGATCTGTGGTGTTCCATTATTTGAAATATTATGCCAAACAAGGCCATGCAAAACAAAACAAAGACAGATCAACCATATGTGTCCCCTTTTATAATGAATTTTAGACAAAAAAATACTTGATATCAGCCATTACAAGCTAAGAGCTTTTGAAAAATAAACAAACTATAAAGTTCAATGTAAAAACCAGTGTACTGAGAAATTTTGGGAAAGCTGCCTTCTAGTCACTGGTTTTGGTAATGAAAAAACTTTATGGCAATTACAAAGCCAAGTGAGTCATTAATAAAAATCCTTAACATCTGGGAAGAACTGAATAGTTTATTATAATATATTCTCAAACATTTGTGGCAATAAACATTACTGACATGGAAGAAGAACCCACAATATTTCATAGGATCTCTAAAAGGTTTTAATTCTTTTCTAAACAAGAGATTTTAATATGGGAACTGCTTCTACTGTTCTAAAACTTATTACTCATTTGTCGTATCAGGCAAATATTAACTCCTCATTTGCACAAGGCTTAATTTTGAACCATCATCCATTTCAGGGCAGTCATCATTTCTGAGTATTGCTAGGCAAACTTATCAGTGAAGGCAAACAGAACTCCAAAGCAAATATTTCTCAGGTAGAATTTACAGCTAATACACTTCATGCCTTTCATCAAAACTTCCATATTTAGCCACGGCTCTTCAACTTGAATGAATCTGACTCCAAGTTCTTCAACTTGAATTCTAGATTCGACCCAAAAATCTGGAAAGGATTGTCTCCAACATTTTGCCTAATTCATGATGCAAATTTTCAGTTTATTGATGTCATATGAACTATTTAATCTTACTTCAATTAAAACAAGTAAGGCACAGAAGCAAAGCCTAAGAGCAACCACACAATGTACTTTTTGTCTTTTTATTTAGCTGTAGGTTACTATTGCCCTTCCAGTACAGAGGAGTCACTCTGCAATACTAATTTTTTGCAGATTTCCACTGGACATTTTCAACTGCCAAAACTGAAACATCATATGCTACCTAATGGGTCCACACACTCAATAAGATTTTTTGGGGGGTTTTCTTTTCTTGTTTTAAGAGTCTTCCAGCTGCCAGTGGAAGAAGCTTCCATGAGTTCCATACAAAGCTACGTATTTTCTATTGATTTAAAACCTAGCTATAGTTTAAATTAAAAACTTAGCTGAATTGTAACAAGAGGACAAGAGGATGGTGTAAAACTGATGTAATATTAAGTAGTATCTATTTAAAATAAAATGTCAGTGACTACTTTCAGCATTATAATATATAGACTACTAATGAGATTGAAAGGATGAGATGATGACTGAACTTAGATTTTTGGAAAAAAACCCTCTTACTATGAAAATACTAATTAATTATTGCTAGGAGGAGGAGAAAATTACTCCCAAATCCCAACTGATGAATCAGTTGCATATGCACAAATATATTTATGTTATGAGTATAAAGGAGGAAGCAAGAGCAAAGTTTAAGGTTTGCTACATTCTAATCTAACCGGGCTGAAATGAGAAGAATGGAAAGAAATGTGGCAGTGTCCTTCCTTCCTGGTAAATGTCACCTAGCACTAAAGTATCCCAGACTCTGTCAAGTGGTATGAATTATTCCCCCATGTTTCGAAACAAGGAGGCAAGGATGACTCTGACACCAGGTCAATATTCTGACTGTGATTCCACTGTGGCTTTTTAGCTATTATGGCCATTTATAGCCTTCAGCTTAGAAGATGGAATTCACATCCTGGGTAACATGCTGAGTGTTGCCTTCTATACGAAAAGTCCGAATTCACCCTTGAATTTTCTACTTACTTACATATTATTACATTGTACAGTCAGAATTAAAACATTTGCCTTCAGGGCAGATGTTAATTGTTGAGCGTCTTTCTGGTTGGTAACACAGGATTAAGACAATTATAGCTTAAAATCTAGTTTCAAATCTAAAACCAATAGCTTGAATACTGTGGAAAATGCAGTAAGTGCTCTACCATGGCTCACAAATGCTAAGCTGTACTCTACTGTATTAATACTATCACAATATTTCTGAAAATGAAACATTAAAACACATATATTCTTTTCGTGCAAAAGAGTAAGACTATGTTTTAACATGCCCAGGAGACTTTTTTTCCCAGCATCTAAAGGTTTATATTTTGATTTTTAACCTCTAGTGCTTTTGTCTTACTTCTCATTATTATTCCCATTTTTTTCTCACACCATGTGAGAAATCAAGAATGAGAGGTGCAAGACGTGAATCTTTTGAACTTATAGCTGCAATAGCAAATTATCAGTTCAAAGTCCCTCCTCGTCCACTATCACATCCCAACAGTAGCCACAAGTGGATGTCTAGACAAGAGTAAAACAAGAGAGGCACATACAATACTCATCCAGCTGTCAACTATTTTCAGCTTAGAGGATTTCCTACATAGATCTGCAGTTGCAGAAAGGCTGAAGTACTCTTCTCATACTCTTCCCTGTCAGGTCAGTCATGACATGACTGCTACTGATATGAAAATTCACAGGCACAATGAGATTGTCTGTTCATTGGTAAGCCAAATTCCAGAGTGCTATCAGTCTCAGGTTCCTTGGTTACGTGATTTCTACACATAATTCTAAAGTGGTTTTGCTGCTGCACCCCTATTTTTAAACCTATTATACCATTTCATCAACAGAGCAGCCAGTAATAATTTATTTAAACAAAAAATATTGAAATTAACTTTGCTTACAGATGAGATCATTCAACCTGGTGTTGGGAAACAAACAAAACAACTACTAAGCCTGTAATGCTACATTCTATAGAATGGGTTATTTGGGAGCATGAAGGTCATAAAGCAGAGAATGTGCCTTTAATTACAGAGTTTTTAAACATCCTTTTCTGATACCTATCTACTGAATGATAATATTGGATATTTTCTGTTGTTACTTTTACCATTGTACAACACTTGATACCAACCCTGCAATTTGGGCTGATTACTATATTTTTGCTCAAAAGAAAAGAAAGATGACACCCTCTTTCAATTCTACTGATATAATTTTATCATAATCATGATAAAACTAAGAACTTATTAAAAGTATTTTCAAAGTCTGTGGGCTTTGTAATAGAAAGAAGTTCAGTGTTTTCAAGATAATTAAAACCTGACAATTTTGTTTAATGTATTTAATGTTCAAGCATTTGACTCTGCTGCAATACAGACTTCACAGTAATTCCATATAGGAGGTCATTCTAAAAAATTTTAACGTTTTCTGCTCCCCTTCAGTGAACTACATTTTCCACTTCTGCTATGACTGTGAAATGCATTAAAGGCAGGTCACATGACTCCCCTCATGTCAACAAATGATGGCTCAATTAGGCAGATAAGAATCTCCAGTCCTCAGCAGAAACTCCCTTCAGCCCATTCTCAGCAGTATAAAGAAGCACTCAGGGACTGCACTGGTTCTGGGGAATGAATACTTGCTATCCTTTATATATATGCTCATTGAAAATTTCTCTCTTTCTTCAGAGAAAATTGGATCCTTCATGTTGTTGAAAATTTCCAATCACTTACAGTTTGTAACTTTTTTTTCTACATTCAGCTACAGTTCACGATTAAAATCAGTAAAATTGTGAGGAATTTAAATTTTAGCACATTGCTCTATTAATTCTAAATTGTCTCTTGGAAATAAGCTATATTAATAATAACTAAACAAGTAAAAAATATTAAGTTTTGACTCCAGTACTCAAAGGACAAGGGAATTTCATATTTAAGGAGACATTCATTCTTACCTTACTTGTGATCAGTGCCAATGATAGTATGCACAGCTATAAATGCCAGTGTTCTCCTGGGTGTTCTCAGTGGATGACAAGGTTGTTTCTGCTTCATTCCAATTACTCATCCCATCTTCCATATCCACTACCTGACATGGTTTTGCTAAATTTCTTAATTTTAACCCTACCGTGAAGAAAAAACTACGAAAAATGCTATGGTCTCTTACTTCAGGTTACACAGAGAGCAAGACAGCATATTCAGTACCCCCTTCTTTCTCCCACTTCTAACATTTGTCTCATTCTTTTAGATTTTATGACTTTTTATAATGCTTAGCCTTTACTTTTCACAAAACACCTCAATGTTGTTCAGCACCAATTATACTCCATATGGTCTTAAAAAGACATGTTCAGAGGCATATGCTGAGGCATATTTCATGCTAAATACTGTTAACTGCTGTTTCCCACCATTTTCAGATTTGCAGGAAAGTATTGTTATATTGCATCTGGCAATAGCATAGTTGGCATAAACTATTAGGAGCAGTGGCATTCTGCAAAACAACTTCAGTAACTTCAGCATAAAAAGTAAACAAACCAGATCTCATCTACACATCTTCAAGGGTTAAAACTGTTAGCCATCTACCACATATGGGAAACCTGATTTAGGAAGGGCTTTGCAATATTTATGGACTGTAAGGTCTGAGTACTTATGGTGAGTATTTTGGCCAGGTCTTTACTAAGTCATTTTGCTCAAGCAGCTACATTATTTAGAAACACGAGAAAACCACACTGTCCTTAACCAACACAGTCCTGCCAATAGTAACATTGGTGCAAGTATGATTGTCTGGGAAGGTGAGGGCATTTCTGCTGGTACAGCAGCTGTTACAAGCTGCCTCCACGTTAGGGTGCTTATGCCAGAAAGGAGTGTAAATCCCCAGGATGGTTTTCCACAGCAGCTGCATCAGCAAAAGCCTTCTATTGTGGACAAAACCTAAGAGCTCTTAGCTTTTGCCTAAGTCAAGCCTCTGCAAGGATTAGTACTGGTGCTTTTATCTTGTTCATACAGCTCAAATGATGTTTCATCCATCAAGCCCTACCTGCTACCAGGATGCTCTGTATAAGCCTTAGAAGGAAACCTTGTCTATGCCCACTTCTCCAACTTAAAAATTCTTCAAAAATGGCACTCATTACTTATTCAGAGAATGTAGCATTTCCTTAAGCATTCTACCCTTAATTAAAGGAAAATCAAAGGAAAAAAGGAGTATCTTCTTTCTTTTGACCAAACTAGACAGTCTGAAGCACACTTACCAAGGTGACCGAGTGCACTGCTGATTGAACTAGTAGCCTGACAACTAGAATGAATAAAGCCTTGCCACAAAAACTTCTCAGTGGCTTCTTTCAAATTAACTTCCGGAGCCTGTTTTTGGAATCAGTCAATTCCTGTTTCAAATAAACCTGTTAACAAACAAGGCTCGCAGGACTCAGCCCTTCTGTCTCCTAACGGGCTAAAGAGTTCATCACAAAGTTGTAAAAAGCTCAATCTGCAAGGCCTACTATTAATGTGCTTAATATGTTAGCACTGAACATCTGTGCAGAGGAGTTTTTTTACTCTGAGTACACAGTTGCTAAGCACAATACAGCACAAACATTTTCTTGACCCAGATTTTTAGTATATTGATTATCTGTGCTGTAAAAACATTTTTACTTTCTGAAGTTATAATGGTTTCTTGCAGAATCAAAAAGTAGCCTGCAGGTTCCTACCTTGGCTAGGTGGGTAGATCAATGCCCTCCAGAACAGTTCAGGTTTTGAGCTGAGAAGCAGCACATATGAATCCCCTTGCATTATGTGCAGGCATTTTTAACATTCCATAATTTTAGTGCAAAAGTTACTGGCTTTGAAACATCAAGCCCAAAAGCGATCGTTTCAGAGTGCTCATTTCAAAGCAATTCTCTCTTCATAACTCTTTTCAAGAAAAATAATAAAAAAAAATTATTTAAACAACTACACTGTCCCTATTACAAGAGTAAACAATAAATGAAACTATAATTTTCACTTCAGACCAAGTAGTGGGCTACCATAAATAGCTTAACTCAGCTCTCAAGTTACACACATGCACATTTTTTTGCTGAAATGAACCTTCTTTATGTAAAACAGAGCACAAAAAATTGCTGCAATATTTCTGTGCAGTTTTTTAATGTAACAGTTGATGACACGAAGAATACATATTCCAGGGTTATGCAGATTATGACATTTCCTCGTGTTAAGAAGATCAAGTCCTTTAGAAGAAAGCAGGAACCCCACACTTCAATTCACAGAGTGGTGACTACCAATTTATTGCAAATTTTGGTGGACAGCAACCAAAACAAATATGTTAACTCAAATTAGGAAAATTCACAAATTCCAAGTTTTAGTCTTTAGAACAGTCTTAATGATTCTTCTAAAATGTTATCATAGGAGGACTGAAACAAAAAATAATTCAAGAGAGAATCAATATTGTTTCAGAGCTTCTAATGCCTTGAGATTTGCTGGTGCTTTAGTTTAGAGATTTTGCTCTAAGAAAGTTGACATGGTAACAGACAAAATTCTCTCAAAAGGAGAGCAGCTAATAAAGCCTGGCATGCAAAGGGACCTACAGTAAAATTTCCCTTCCAATTGACTCACCTCACCACTTAAGAGTATGAAGTCTTCCCTTTTTAATTTACATTTAAATAAGTGTGTTAAGTCTGCCCATACTTTCCATGGTATGTGTCCCTAAAGGCAGAGGCACCTGGGAGCAGAGGTTTCTGCAGTGAGCTGCGGGTGGCACGGCGGGTCCCTGTCCCTGGTGAGCGCCACTTCTCAGCGTTCCCCAGCCTGCTGCAAAGCTCGATTCAGCCTCTGCAGACAAGTAGCTTGCCACCAAGAGACTGATTTAGTATTTCAACAGATTTACATATTCTATTAATGAAATAAAAGCATGCCCTTTCCCTTTTTCTCCCCACCCCCCCCCCCCCTTTAAAAAGCAATATACTTTTAAAAGGGTAATGCAATCACAACCATTATGTCAATGAAAATTACATGCTGGGTTTATCTCTGTAGGTATCTGTCAAATGCAAGGCACACACAACATCTTTGGAGTAATAATGATGTTTTATCATTTTAATTACAAACACTTTGAAAAAAAAATCCCTGAAGTGTACCAATTGGGGTGGTCTGAATTAACAGTAGCTTGATAGCCCAAGGGTAGCAAAAATAGATTGAGCTACCAAATTTCATAGTAGTTATAGCAGCTGTCTTCTTGCCTCAGGGAACCTGGGTATTTAACAAAGCAGACAGCTTGGCATTGGCATCTGATTAGTAATGTGGGTATTGTTGGTCAGAATACGTGCGGTTCTATTGTTTCACTGTTTGATTAGGAATTTGGAGAGCTATGGCATCATTTAGCTTTTAGAGTTAACTTCTGTATGTTCACTTACAGGTGTTGTAAAAGGTTATTTTCTCACTTATCACTTGCTCCAAGTAAGGAATAATGTCTTGAATATGAGCAATGAAACATGACAGAATTTAAATGTCAGGGTCAGTTGCCTCCCGATTTCTGTGCCAAAATTTTGTTGAACCAACTGCGTAAGTTTTTCTGACTGGGCAGGAAAGTGAATAAGGTGAAAGCCTGTTCTCCCCTTGCCACATAATACAAATTATTTGGAATTTAAAATAAATTTTAAACATCATTTATTCCAGTTTAACTTTACAAGGGAAAATTTCTCTTCACAAAAGAAGTCTCAGAGGTAAAATCCAACTGTTGGGGTTTCTGGGAGAAGGGGATTTATTTTTCTAATCCCACAGCAGTCTGACAGTTTGGATAACCACTGGGGATAAGAGAATCTCCAGTTCAAACTCAATCTGCTTAATAGTAAAAAATCTCAGTTAACATGCTTTATCTAAAAAGGTTTGATCTTGGGGAATAACCTTAGCACAAACAACAATATTACTCCGAGGTTTGTATTTGAACTTCATACAGCCAAAAAGACCCCCCACGTGGCTCTTCTCTCTTTCATTCTTTAAGTATACATCACAAATTATTGGGGCTTGTTGGCAGAGTTCAAATCACTGAACTCATTGCAAATAGTCTACTTCAGCTAGAAGTACATTCTTTTACTCTATCAAATCCATCTGAGGTAATAAGACTTGATGTTTTATTCAACAGAGCTGAGGAAAATTGTTGCACAATAGGTTAATTCAAAATGGCAGCATAGAAAATGCATCTGTCAGTGGGGATCAAATTACAGGGCAAGCTCCTCTCAATGCTTAGAAAAACAAGTCTGCAGTTCTACAGATTATGTGCATGTGTGTGTTTAAAGGGGTGGGAAAGGAGCTAAATATCTGAGCTAACCTCCAATTAAAGTCAATCATAAAAACAGCCAATTTAATGAGTACGGATTTCTTTGGGTAATTATAACACCAACCACTTTTTTTTTTCTCCCTCTCTTTTAAATCTGTAATTCTGCCTTCTTGTTATTGCTTGCTTTGTCATTAATCGCCTCAGGAACTTGATTTCCTAGCAACAGACTCTGCCACCAAACATTTGGCTCCTGTTCAACATTTTCTTTGTGAAAAATGGCACTGCTATTGCTGCCTGGCTGTTGCAGCTAGACTGGCTGTGTAAGTGTTCTAATAATGCATTCTTCTAAAAAAACCACCCAAAAATCACATGATAAAAAGGAGCGATGGCTGAACTTCACTAATTACTGTGCTGAAGAAGCATATCTGCAATTTAAAGGCTACTGGGGTAGGAGGAGAATGATTGAAAAGGAAACATGTATATTCTTCATATTAAAAATTCAATTAATAATATAGAGGTGAACATTTAGAAATAAATATTTTCACAGTGTTAGACTCTTGTTAATTTTCTCTTACAGAAACAGGAGGTACAACCTTTCTTAGAAGTTGATGATGCATTTTTCTGCATAAAGTACAATGCATTCATCTTCAAAGAGTGACATCTTGAAGACCAAACTTCACCACAAAAAAATAAGAAAAAAAAGCTTCTAATTCACTTTTACACGTAAGTCACTTGAGAAAATTGTTTACGCATGAGAAGTTACACCTTAGATGGTGGCACAACGCACGCCACCTCCTAAATGTATCACAGGATGACATAACATCTGCTGGTGCCAGTTTAGACTAAGCTTTTTTTTTTTTTCCCCATTTTAATTGAAGAAATAAAGCTGAGGATTTCCATGTTTATGGGAGAGAAAGGGTTTTTCCCCATATTTGTTTTGAAAGCCAGTAAATGGCGGATTTGCTTCCTGGTTAGATACAGAATCTATCATCTCTCCACAGCAAATGCATCTCACTTCCACTATAACTTCCAGAAAACACAATGGCTCGAGATGGTGGGTTTCAGGAAGCAGATGTTATCCCAGGTCATCAAAAAAGGTCACAACTAACTGTTGTGATGCTAAATCATCTTCTCTATGGTTAAGATATTCGGAAAGGTGTTTTCCTGGCCATAAAACCTATTTGTTATTGTGAGAAATAGTTCTGCCTGTCAAATGGCATACTGATGCCAGAGCACTATGGCAAAAGTTATCAATGGGAAAAAAGCTGTTGTGGAGTTATTCAAACAAATGTCCTTTTTGGGAATATTTTGCTTCCTGCCAGTCTCTTGTTTCCTGAGATGCACACACAGCCGTAGCATATCTCAAAGGAAAAAATCACAATCCATTGTAAATTATCATACTTAACATAGCAGTAAATTACAATAAAAATGTCTTCACTGAATATGCCTTTGAAAGGAAGAGACAGTACAAAAGAAATTTCATTTATACTTATATTGTTATAATAATCATCACTTTTTCTTGAGTAGAATAGCCAAACCCCATGTAAAATACTGTAGAATGTTATTTAAGCTTTGCTACACATTGCTGACATCAAGCTTATGTTTTGACAGACTCATGCTGAAACCAGATAATTCCTCCATCAAGCCCACTACACTACCACACTATCTCTCTGCTTAGACAAGCAGTTAGGCTTTAAAAGAAAATAATTATAAAAATACCACAGTATTTGTTGAAACATACCAGAGTGGCTGGAGTTTAAAAACTTCTCCTCCAGCAGATAGGTAGGTTACATTGGGTTCATTGTGACATGGTGCAACAAATGACATTTCCTACTCGAAACTGCTAAGATCAGAACTCCTGGTCTTGATCAGAACTGTCATTATCATCAAAATACACTACACTTGACATTCACTTTGAAAGCACAGAAGATGCTGAAGGTGCTGAATGAAATTCAACTGTGGGTTAACAAATCTAAGCAGCATTAGAAAATTTTATCCTCAGTGTGGTACAACTCAAGGGCACCATCACTGAGAAACCTCTGTTATTTGCTACATGGAAGTAGGAGAAGAAAACAGTTCACACTTTTAAGGATTATGAAATAACAACAGCCCATGCAAAGCTGACTGAATGAAAGTGTTATCTTCTCTTAATAAAAGGTTGTATGGCAGCACTCAAAGTGAATAACCCAAAATTCAGCTGCTTAGAAATAAACCTTAGAGCTACAAAAAAGCAGGAGCATCAGCAGTGCTTTCAGCATGAAATAGCAAGGCAGTCTACGTAGATACTAACGAGAAAAGTTTTGAGAGATATCACTTATAGCACCAACTTTTTCAGTTTACAAATTATACCCACAAAACACAAACTCAAATACAGTCCCCTAGATAACATTCTAGTGTTTTCCTTTGTACAGGAAAGAGACAAGCATTTTATTAAAAGAAGATCTGTTTGGGTTTTGGAGCTAATTAACTGATCCATTCTAAGCTAAGACTCAGTTACTACAGAGTGGGAACCTAACTGCAGTCAATACTGCCATTCCATATGCTCAGTAAGGGGCAGTGCTTAGGAAAAAAACCCAGAACAAACAAAAAAACCCAACTGAAGCACAGAAGGAACTTTAAAGGAGATATACATTACTTCAGCACCAAGATAATACGAGCATCACATGATAGTGCCCCATCCACATTAAATGAATGCAGGTGTTGGACTGAAGAACAAACGGAACAAAGGTAAATAATTGGCAGAAATAAGAATGGCTAACTGGAACATGAGAGAACACATATCTGGGAAGCACCATACTTGTAACAATCATGTTCAAAAACAGGGAGAAAGTTAAAATTCAGCTGTCTGTACGAGCAAGCTGTGTGTATCAGTTGTCACCGTTAAGACTTCGTAAGTACAGCTTTTAATGAAGGAAAGCACTTTCTCCTTTTCCATTTTCTTCCCACTGTCAAAGAATAAGTGTAAAATTTCTTACACATATACAGTAACAAAGATATGCCCATTGGAGTCAAATGACAACTAAAATTCTCCTCAGTTTTCCTGCTCTCCTAAGTAACTCTTATTGGATTTTTTAGCGAAACCACTGACAATAAAAATATCTTTGCATTCTGAGCCTTACTAAAATATGAAAATTCATAGCTCTAGTTAATTAATATAATTAATGCAAGTTGCATTAACAGTGTCAAAATGTTTGTATGCAATGTTAAAGGAATTGAATACCAGCAACTCCCATAGATTTCAGTTGGTGCTAGAAATTGATTATCTTAAAAACCAAAAAAACCCACAGAAATCTCACAACACATTAGAGAATTCTTAGAGAGGCCTGCATAAATCCAGTACTACCATCAGTTTATTAAATGCCTCTGAAAACAAGACAACAAGGTGCACAAAGATGGGAGTTGTATCACCCAAGTTTGTAAGATGTAACTCTAACACATAAGATTTCTAAAATGCAAGTTCTGACAGCAAGCACAGACTCAGAGAAAGAAAGAAAAAGAATTAACAGAGACAAGCCTGTTCCTCCCTCAATTTATGATTATTTTCATCTCAGGTTGTGTCCCACTCACAATTCCTGAGACTAAATGACAGTGCTTAGTGCTATCATAACTCTCAACTTATTGTGAAATAAGGGAAGCATCTGAGGAAGAGACATTTTCTAGCCCCAGTAGGAGCCAAATAAAATCCCTCACAGTGAATTCTAATCAGACCCCAGCAGCACAGCTAGCTGAGTGAAATGAGTATGACAGACTGGAAGATACGATGTCAATGGTATAAATTACTGCAAGCATAGGAATTATATCTGGAGAAGAGAAAGAAATTGCATAGAGTTTGACAGTACATGTAACCTATCCTAAATGATACAAAATAGAGTAATTTAAAAATATTAAAATACACTTTTAAAGTTTACCATCTCTGAGGAGGCTGGGGCAGCCTCTGCATTTTGCTTCTATCTGTGATTTACAGGGTCCTATTCTCTGCTAGTCTTTCTCTAATTTGTCTGCCAGATCTGATTACCAGATGGCTAAAATAAATGTATTGTGTTCATTCATGGTAACAGAAGTTGTCTTCAAAGGTTCTGTCACGGCTTCACTATCTTTGCCTTTGTACCTACTCCTCCCTCTGTGAATTGATTAGATTTCGGAGCTAAGTCTCATCTGAGGACCATTCTGCTGAATGCTGCATTGAAAAGCATATTATCTACTCTGTGAAGCACATACAGATGACCACAGGATATCAGAGACCTGTCCTAAAGCAACAACTGCCCTACTCTGCCAAGAAAATAGATTGATAATCTCAGGACACGGATTTCCAGAACAAGTATCTGACACTGACATACACTCTAATGCAATCCAAGAAAAAGGTGACAGTTGGATGGAAAGAAGGAAATGAAAAGCAACATATGCACAGTGAAAAGTCAAGGAAGGTAATAGGACTAAAGTGAAGACATACAACAGTAGACAAATTAATGACTCAGAGAGCTCCCCTCCACCTCAGGAGTGGTAATTGCTCACTACAGGGCTTCGTTTAATCTCGTAAATTGCCACAAACCCACAAGTAAGGAAGCTAAATGAAAGAAAAGGGCACGAACACACTGTAGCATGAGGAACCATGTACAGTTCTACACACTGTCTCCTTTCCTTAAGTAAAGTTACACGTGCAATCTGTAATCTGAAGTGATAATACTGTCCTACAAATCTCTTAGATCATCCTCAAATGCTTTTATTACACATGTGAACAAGGCTCTTTACCCAGCACACCTCCTCCTGCAATCATATGTTTCCCTAATCTGAATTAATTTTACGAATATCTAATAAAATCTATTAGCACTACAATGTTATTTAGCTACCCATTATCACAGGCATATCTTGGGTTTATTTTCATTTTAGTACAATAATTCTTTGCCTCTTAGTCAAAGCTTGGATGTTCCAGAATTGGCATCTGAAGAACGGCTCTTAATATATAAGTAAATCAGTGTAGTGAATCAGCTCATCAAAATTTAAGTGACCAAACTGACTGAACACAGAGGAATGACTTCACAACTAAAATAAGATGAAGGCTGTGCCTTAAAAAATACAAACCTGTTTATCACCTCATGTAATATTTCCCAGTTTTCTTGAAGCATCTCCACTAAGTTTAATTTTTCTAAATTGTGTACTGGAAGCTTCACTGGTAAGCACGGTATAAGCACAGTCAAATTAAAAAAAACAAACCCAAAAACCAAACAGTGTGGTATCACTTTTGGTAGGATTTGTCATTCTTCTTCTTTATTTAAACTGTACTGTCAGCCTTTCATTCAGCCAACAGCATTAATTCCCAAGCATTGCATTTGGAAAATATAGAGCTCAGAACACTTAAAAAAACAGAAATAAAAAATTAGTAGACAATATGCCTATGGATTTTTTTAAAATCCACAGCACAAACATATGGTCACAGCAGTGGGATGTATTTTCTTTTTACACTGAGAAGGTCATAAGTATTTTTTGACAGTTATAAAGGGGCAGTCTTGGCCATACACAAGAATCAATAACAACCATGTAAAGCCTACAGCAGTGCACACTAACAGGCTGTAGGAGACATTAACACTACCTAAAAGAAATAACTGTATTTTCAATGAACTTGTTCCTCCTGGATAATCAATTCTTTACACTTCTTACCAGCTGTTCCCACATAGCTCAGGTAGTGGAATGGAAGCAGCTGTCATACAGAATCCATATATTACATGCATGTTATGAGGTTTTAATCTGTCGTAGATGTTTCACGTTTGTTAATTTTGATCAGTCATATCAGCTTGCTTGCAAGATGAAAACAAATTCACCAATTCCATTAAACCAGAATGTAATCTACACAAATACATTAATTTGGCTTGATTCATTGTGGATGGTGAAAAAAGAACACTAATTGTGAATCTGCTAATGCCCCATCCTCAAGACCCCTTTATTCAAGAAGTAAGATTTCATCATTAAAATCAGCCTGCCCCACCGCCCACATTCAAGAGATTTGTCACAATCATTGTTTCTGAAATATTGAGTTATAAGGTGCCATAGTAATTACTATGGAATAAATAGCAATTAAGATTGTTCACACAAATAAGCTCAAACTGTTTGCAGTGAATAATTATGCTAATAGTGTTTTTCTACATAATTTGTGCATCCTTCACAACAATTTACGAGAAAATGTGAAATGTAAATTTGATGCACTACTACAAAAGCTTTGAAAATGTTTAGTTCTTATGATTTTTCCCACTAATTTAAGAGAGCACACAACTAAAACATACTTCTATATTTGTACATCTAAATTTGAAGGAATCAAACTACGCTGAAATTGAAGCAGTCATTTTCTTTCCTTGTCTTCCTAAGAAATCATCCTAAGCCACACGAAACAGACATATTCACTGCTTAAACCTCACAATATAGTAACAAAAATTTTAGCCATTTGAAAGAGGCTGAACTTACTGCTATATAATAAACTTTGGCCTTTTCCACCAACTTCCAGTTCTTCTCCAAATCAAGGTGCTTTTCCTTCTTATAGCAATTAGCAGCAGCGAGGTTGGCTACAAGAGACCTGAAAGTGATTAAAATAATAGATTAAATGTAATTCAAATTCAAATCATATATTAATGTATTTTAAATCCAGCTACACAGTTTATGTAACCCATCACTATTACACTGTTCAGGTGCCTTCTTCTGCTGTGAATCAGCCTTTGTTGCATCCGGTGATCAAATCCCTCCATGCAGTTTAGCATCTGCAGATTTTCATTAGAACTCCTCTAGCACCTAACACCTAAAGAAAAGTAGCTACTCCAGTTTATATTCTGAAAGCTATTTTCCCTCACAAGAAGAAAAAAGTTGATGGATATGTAAGTCTTGCCCTTATAATTTTCCAATGAATAGTTATATTATTTAAAAAGAGGCTTGTTTGGTTTTTTTTCCCCCATTAGGTTCATATTTTCCTTTAGCAAATAAAAAAGGGTCATGCTGCTACTTTTAAATGATGAACTGTTAAAAAAACCTTTGGCTTAGCTGTGTATTATTGGAAAACTACCAAGAACTCATTTGTACTTCCTTCTTTCCTAACAAGTTATAACACAAGCCACAGGACACAACTTCCATTAGCAAGAACAAAAATACTCGTATCATATTGCCTCTGTTGCATCCAAGATCCATTCTATTTTAAATCATCTTCTTCACCCACTCAATTCAGCCTTATGAAACGCACAAAACTTACAGATGTACTCCTAAAAACAGGTCATAAAAAGACGGTTATGCACTAGCTCTGCACAAAGGAGGGCAATGAAGGTGGAGAAGGGGAAGCCTTGAGGAGCGGCTGAGGGCACTTGGGCTGTTCAGCCTGGAGGAGACTGAGGGGAGACCTCACTGCAGTTACAACTTCTTCAGGAGGGGAAGAGGAGGGGCAGGCACTGATCTCTTCACTCTTGTGACCAGTGACAGGACTTGAGGAAATGGCCTGAAGCTGAGTCAGGGGAGCTTTAGGTTGGATATCAGGAAAAGGTTTTTCACCTGGAGGGTGATTGGGCACAGGAACAGTCTCCCCAAGGATATGGTCACAGCACCAAGCCTGACAGAGTTCAAGAAGTGCTTGGAAATGCTCTCAGGCACATGGTGTGACTCTTAAAGTGTCCTGTGAAGAGCCAGGAGTTGGACTCGATGATCTTGATGGGTTTCTTCCAACTCAGCATATTCTATGAGTTTATTATTCTAAGTATATAAAGATTAAAACAAAGTTGGACTTTTTTTGAATATATAAAAAACACAGTTGTCATTTTAATCCAAGAACAGTCTTGGGGCTTATCTCTTTAGTTCTAAAACCTAAAGACAACAAGAACTAATGTGAATTTGGAAACTAATAAAAAAAGACAAATACTTATGAACAAATAGAACAAGCTTCTGTCACTCTACAAGTAACCAGACAAGAAGTTTCATTCTTGATGATTGCTATCATTTCAATGACAAGAGAACCGGAGAATCAAGTAAATCCAAGAAAGACATATGCATAACTGTGGTAATTTTCCGTAAATCAAATTTAAACTTAAAAGCAAATTAAATCTTTCAGTTTTGGCAAACCTTAAATATCCATGGAGGGCATAGCTGGGAAAAAAAAAATCTTGTCTGTCTACGTATGTCGCTCAGTGAAAAGCAATTATGTTCCAGAAAACTGAGCAAATACTTTCTATATGTTTCCTTTCACTTACCACATGCCCCTGGAACTGTAAATCTAGCTCTGTGTGGCTACATCCAACTGTAGAGATGCTCTGCACATGAGTAATAAAAGATTGCTGCACTGACGACAAAGCACCGAGCTTTTCCAAATTAAAACTGCACGTCTGACAGCACTACATTCAACATGTGGGACACAGACAAGGTAGATACTTTTTCAATGAAACACAGTAATTGGAGACAGCCAGAGTGCTTCAACTGAAATAGTGTAATGGAGACACTGTGCATGTGGGTATTTCTAAGCAGGACGCCGAAATCAAAGTCACCAGGCTATGACAGAATGTAGGTCTTACTTTAGAGTTTAATCATGTGTTAGGATTTTCTTGGAAAGCTCTGAGAAAACAAAGCATACTAGTACTGCTAAAGTAGAGAATTCAGGGTGGTAATCACACATCAGCTAAGAACCCTGCCCTACAAAAAGCTAGACAGAGTTTGTAGAAATAAGAAACATTCATATCAGGGCATCTGGAACATAAATATACATAGCCACTTCCTGGGAAAAACAGGAATGCTATTAGCCAGCTCCTCCAAGAGAGACAAGAGAGCCAAATTACTTAAAGTTAGCAAGTACCTCAGCCGGGACGAGACATTAATCAATAGAGTTATCAACTGGGGCCAGGTTGAAGGGATTCTTACAAAAGTAGAAAATGTTAAACCCAAGAAAAAATCAGAGGGTAATTTGCTTTCACCAGAATTAGGGCAATTGCACAATAGTCTTTAGCAGCAACTTTCCACTGTTTTTAATGTCTCCCAAGGAACCTGAACTCCCTGCCACTCTCAAGAATGCTCTAAAGCATCGATTGAGATGAAGCCATTCTGTAGTACTAGAGCAAAAATATTTGATATCATGTTTTATGTTAGCAAACAAAAAATACTGCTTAATAAAAGAAGCATTCACAGATATTTTTATAAGCAAATTTACCTAAACTTTTAAATTCCACTGAGATGCACATGTTTTTCCTGAATTCATTTTATATGCCTATTGACAGTCTTGACTTTAGTTTCCCGTCATGTTATCTAGAAAATGGTGCTTGTTACAGGTGACTGAAGAGAATCACAGAGCAAAACCACCTTTATTTCTTTTCTTCTCTTTGAAAAACGGAATATGAATCTTGGAGACGAAGGGGGAAGTCTGTAGACATAATTAATGTCAAAACTCCAGATGAAGATGAATGAACTTCCTTCCTCCATTGAATATCTACATTCATTCCTGAGAGTAAGACACTATGTATGACAATAAATTGGGAGGGACAGGTTGATAAGCTGGAGGACAGGGCTGTCTGTCATGCAGTGGATCTTCAACAGCCTGGAGAATTAGGCTGGCAGAAAATTCGAAGGTAAATGCAAAGTCATGCAACTAGGATGTAATAAATCCCACACAACAATACAAGCTGAATGCTGACAGGATACCACGCAGTTTTCTAGAGCAGGACCTGGAGATGCTGTGGACCAGGCTTGGAACAAATGCAAGCATGCAGCCAGGAGGACAGAGGTTATATATCCAGAATGGAGGAAAACCTCTGTTCTGGGCTCCCCACCTTATCCGGAGTTTTGTGCCCAGCTTTGAGCTTTCCATTATAAGGAAGACACTGACACAATGCAGTGTGTCCAGCAGTGGGAAACCAGATTATTAGAGGAATGGAACACTTAACAAATGCAGAAAGGCTTGGATGAACCTTAAGAACAGGTAACCTACGGAGAGACCTTCCTGCTTCTTCAAATACCAAATGAAAGTTTACAGAGAAAATGAAGCCAGACTATTCTTGAACACAAGGAGGAACAGACACAAGCTGGAAGAAGGAATATTCCAAGCAGCTATCATTAAAATAGTTTCTCCCATGAAGAGTGATCAAACATTTAAACAGTTTGTCCAGAGAGCTTGTGCAACAGCCATCCTTTGTGACAGCACTGAAAGCCATAGAGGGAAAGAAAAAAGGATAATGACAGCTATTTTGCTCTTACTCTGAGCCAAAAAGAAAATATTCTTCAGGGTAGCTGATATAATTTTCATTACTGATTCAGTATCTGGTATCAGAAAATTTAGATTTTGGCAGAAATCAGGGTGATGTGTTCTGGTAACATCTCAAGAATAGGGCTGACCTGACTGTCTGGCTTTGAAACCTTGAAAAATCATCAGAATGTAATCAGCAAAGAAATAGAACACAGATTCAAGTCTTGTGAGTGGAGGGTGAAAGAAGAAAGCAAAGGGCCATGCTCAAGATAAATGCATAGAAAAAAGTGGCGAATGAAAATATGAAAGACAAAGTCAGAAGAAATTCTTAAAATGTAAGACACACAGAATTATAGGTATTAGATGAACAAGTGCAACAGCAAAAGAAAAAAAAAACACTTTTCTTTCTCTTGTATAAAACTGAATTAACCCTTTCAATCTGGCTATATGCTGACACCTATCCTCCTTAAACACAGTATCACCTAAAGTATATTCCTCATTTGCCAATCAGGTACATGCCTTCCATGCCAATCAGCTTGCATGTAAGCTCGCATGTAACATGGGCTTCATAAACACACTTGTTAATCAACTTTTGTCTCCCACATATTTTTTCTCTGCAGAGTAACTGGAAGCTGTAAAGTTCAGAAAGAACTGCTACATTATTATCTCACACTTTTCGGCCGTAATAAAACTGCTGTTCTCTAAAAGTATATTAATACTTCCCCCCACCCCCAACTATGATCTAGACAGTTCCATGCTGTCTAAAACCAGAGCCAACACTTTCTTTATCATTCAAATCGCAATTTTTGAAGACTGATACTCCAAACAAATTAGGTTACACACACTGTACCAACTGTATTTGTATCTTCAGAAAGTATTAAAGGCCTCTGACCTGTTATCACTAGTGATGCAGGCAGCACAGGTTCCTGTTGGCTGTTCACTCTGCTCATAATAATGGGCATCCACATGAGCTTCCTCAGCCTTCTTCTTCAAGATCTCTCCAAATTTATCTTTGCCAATGCACCCAAAGAAAGTTGCAGCTTTGTGAGGGCTCTGAATCATCCACTGCAGATTGACAGGAGAAAAAAATAAACACCAAACAAATACAAAGTTAACATGCCTGGTTATATTATTTTTGCTATTTTTTTCTCTCCACTTGCCATATTTCACTCTGTGCCTACAGAACATTTTGACATACAGAACATTTCTATGCCTGAAGTAAAAAAAAATCTAGTACAGCAAGGCAGGAAAGGGCAGCAAAGAATAAAAAATTTACCCTTAATGATGCTACGGAGCATGTAAAACCTAAATCATGTGGCTCATTATGAAATAAAGTAGATTAGCATGTTTTTACAAGGTATTTCAAAAGAGGTTCCCTTGCTCAAAGGAGATGCCCCTACATTCACATTCAATCAAGCAGCATATAGTATCTTCAAAGAAAAATTGTAGAAAATACAGAAGAAAGAAAGAAACAAAAATATCCCACAAAAAACCCTCAAACTAACAACAAAAACAACAAAACAAACAAACAAAACAAAACAAAAAAAACCTCCCAAAAAAGAAATCCCACAAAAATGGAGAGAGCATGTAAGGAAAACAATACATTTGAGCAACCTAAGAAACATTATGTAACATTCAGAATGTATATAAAGACTAAAATGGTACTGAATATAACCATTTGTGTCTACCCTTTAATTACATGCAAAAAGGGAAATGCTTCCCATTTACATTGTTAAACCACACATGAAAATATCTATCTCCAACTTTATTAAGAGCAATTCTGTCACTTGAATTGTAAAGAAAGAGTGTGGTTGCACAGTGTTGCTACAGTGCCAGATTATCTCATAAAGCTCCTCTTTTATTAATAGAAAATATGTATCATTCAGCTCTAAATGTTGTACATGATGCCATTTTGTACTAAGTTAAAAAATAGCATTTATCAGCAATGTGAAATCAAGAGTGAGCTAAAAAAAAAAGTGAAGAAACAATCATAGGCCCTACTCTGCTGGTGGTGAGTCAACCAACTGAAGTCATTCTAATTCACTCTAATTACAGTCAGGAAGCTTATCCCCTCAATCTATAGTATGAATTAAAGACTACATCAATTTTCTGCTATACTAAAACCCTACTTATAATTGTTTCCTAATCAAGATTTAAGTAAACGATAATGTCTCCATTACAAAGCAGCATTAGTGGTAGCTGTGGGTTGTAGAAAGGTCAAGTAACTAAGTTGCAAATACATACTTAGTCACATCTTTGTTACTTCCAGCTCCAGAGGGGGGAAAGAGAGAGAGAGAACCCCCCCCCAAAAAAAAAGAGAGAGGCAAAGTCATGTAAACTCTTCATTAATAAGACAAAGGTGGACAAAGGTTGAAAGGTCTCTCTCTTGCAGCAATTTAATATACATAAAATTTAAGAAGAAAAAGATTGTATCGTCAGATGGTGGCAGCGTTCGATCTCTCATCCATGAAATGCACACTACATAGGCTCTGCTAATCTATTCCATACCACTCTAATATAAAGTGAGAAAACCCCTAATAAGGGAATTGATACATTTCACACAATGTACCTGACACACGTTTGCACACACATAATACACATTTGCACAGTGCTCACTTAGGATGTCTCAGGAACACTTCTCTTTTATGTATGGAGGCGTGCTCAAGTAGAACAGATTATTTAGCAAGACTAAAACTGCTGTGACCTACTGTAAGCAAATATGGAAAAAGTTTCCACAGTACTGAAGCCTTGTGTCCCATGCAAGCATGCCTTACTGTCACAATCAACAAGAATCAATAGACATCACTTTGAACAACATTCATCAAAGCACCAAACCACAACAAATCTTCAAAAAACATAAGACTTTAAACTGCACTTAAGGCTTACAACATTTCACCAAATAACTTTTTCAGACTTTATATATAAGTTTAACAATATTTGGAGTGGTAGTAAGTAATATTTCACATAAATTTCTGGGGAAAAAAAAAGGCTTTCTGTTCAAGTATCACAGTTCTGGCTACTGGCAGCAGCTCAGTTTGAATTCAGATGTGACACATGCCATATATAAGCTGACACAATCCTTATTTTAAATTCATGTCAAGGTATACATGAGAATCAAAAGTCATGATCCAGGATTTCTCGAGATGAACCTCTGTATATGGTGAGGATCACTTTTTCCAACAGTAATGGTTCTACTCATATTCATGATTATTTGAAACACAGGTATTATATGGTGGGGGGTATTCCCAATATATAGGTATTCTTTTCGTTTGAGCATCTGAGCTCGGTTAAGCAACACTGAGGGAGATGGAAAAGTAGTTCTGCAGTATTTCTGGCAAGATCCTCTCATCACAGACCTCCCATTACCAATACTCCCAGCTTCTTGGAATTATCTGCTCTTATTCCCACAGTAACGCTGGGGGAAAGTAATGGTGAGGTGTTGTGAGTTGAAAAACCCCTCCAAACTGATCCCCCTTTCCTCAGCTAGAAGGCTACATAACAGTAAGAGCAAAACTGGACAGCACATTACAAACTTGAAGAAACTGAACAATACAAGTACCTGTGTGGTACACCACTGAGGTTGCACCTATGGAATGAGTCACAGCAAGCACCTTCTGCAGATGTGTGAAAAAACACACTTTTCAAGGCAGACTCTTAAGGATTTTTTTATTTTGTTGGATTGGATTTCGAGTTTGAATAATCTGATATGGAAAATCAAGCTTCTGTGGGTTACTTCATGCACTATTGTTCTTAGCAACACTTTGGCTACAACACTCCACATGGGAATGGGAGTCAGTCATCACAAGACGTTTGCCATCACGAAGCAGTCAGGCGGCATTATAGCCAATACCACGTGAAGGCCAAAAACAAACTGCACACATTAATGCCAGGTACATGGTTATATAAACTGAAAATCCATTTTATAGATTTATGTGGAATATAAGATTTAATTGAACGAAAAAGACTCCAGACAGAAACGGAAAATGACCCAGCTCAGCAGGAACCAGCATAATGAGTTAATTATCTAGGGTTTGGCTGGGCAGCCAGGCAGCTACTAACGAACTGTATTGACAGTCTGGTCAAGAGAGGTTGGCACCTGGCCACACCATGAATCCTCACCAGCACCCAAGGGAATCTGAGGCTGCTAATGGCCCAAAGACAAAAGTGTCAAAAGCAGGAACTTATCATGAAAGAACAAGACAGCCTCAGGAGTGGGATATACCACAAAGGAAACTCAAAATCTGGAGCGGTTTATGAAATCTAATGTGTTTCTCTATCCTAAAGTTTTCTTCTGTCAGTGCAGCTTAGACATCAGGTACACACAAGGACAGGCCCTGACCTTTTCAGTTACCATAAACATCTGTGACAGAGAAAAGAGCACGGGAAATAGAACACCTTTCACATATTCTCTTGAGTTAAACAGATTGCATTTTCCTTACATTTTGGTTGTATGCACACTAGTAAATGCAAAGCAAATGTTGATTTTTATTATTTTCAATTTTATATCTTGTCTTTAGCATAACTCTGTCTCAAAATTCAGCTGTTTCAAAACAAGCATAACCTAACATAAGATTACCATATTGCTACAGGGACATTATTTTTCATGCTCAAAGACTGAGGCCAGCACTTGCAAAAGAGGCCAGCACCCTGGCTGCTCAAGGACACACTGGAGAGTGACAGAATGCTTCTCTCCTTATTTTCATAAGGCTAACTTGGGCTCACAGTAGTAGGAGTATCTGTTCAAGAGGCTTTTGATGATCAGAGTTAACAGGGTGAACTCTTTGGCAAGCTTTAGCTATCAGAGAAGTGTAAGAACCTTTGTGTTCCCAGGAGTGGGTGGTAATTGCAGAGAACAGCATCATCTTTTCTTGCAAGATGTTGAGATGCCAAGAAAACTTGGTAACAAGAAAAACTTCTGAAGACTCAATTGTGACTTTGTGAGACTGCTTGGAGTGAACTATGTCCCACCCTTTCACATCCTCAGACTCGATGTGGTACACCTATTTCCCACTTCTGTCTGATTAGAAAACGGCTTTTGGAAACAACCTTTCTTCCAAGTTACAGAAGCACTTCTAGAAGCACTTCTAACACTTGAAGTGACTTGACTTTGATTAGATGCTCAGTGCTGTCTTTTCAGAACGATATTCAAGATGAGATGGCAGAGTTGCCTGACTGGTCCCTCACACCCCAAAAATAAAAAAAAAATATGGCCCTTTATATTATGTGAAAGAAAATCAGTGGCCTTACAGAATTAAAGAGAGAGTTCTTTGATTTGAATTTCCCAGACTTATCCTATTTAGCTTGAGAATGTCATGCTTCTGCTACAGGAGCAGAGTCCAGTATCCCCTACCACAACACCTGATCTTCATTCCAAACTTTTCTTTGCTGTTCCTCCAAAGTTTGCTGTAAAGGAGGACCCTATTCATTTACCTCACTGGCCCAGTTGCAAAGACACTTTCCCTGCAAAAGAAGAGTTTGTTACTGTTGGGTCTCAGTACACAATCCCATTAGACTTGAAAAAGAAACATCCTATAGATGAATCTTATAACAGTTTTATAGCCCTCTGACTATAACAAAGATAGTTCAGAAGTCATTTCACTTTACTCCAACTCTATGCTTTGCTGTCAGTGCCACTGCTAACTGGACAACACTGGTAACTGGGACAAGGAGGCTGATGAAGACACTCACTACCAGTCCCGCTTCGTTCTCTGTCTGAACTCCTTAGCTCCTGAATTCATTTTTAAAGTGGCAGCCAGTAGTGCATTTCCACATCTGTCAGTCATCTTAAACTAACAACACCAAAGCACACGAAGCTTTGCTCAGACTGACATACCTTCTGCACACAGGATTTTTCAGCTGTAGACTTGAATCCTAAATGCCTGGGAACTGACAACACAACAGGAAGCATTCTGCCCCTTCACAGTGAAGGATCTTCAAAACTCATTAACACTGAATACAGACATCTGAAGTGCATCTGAAGTATGTTATTTGAAGCTGGACTCTTCTCTGCATGACCTGTCAAATCTGATCTTATTTTAAATTGCAGCTTGCAGAGGAGAGGACTCTAAGGACCTAAAATTAGCTAAGACTTAACATGCTTGCTAAAATCTAAACTAAACAATGTGAGCAACTACTCATGCAGAGTTCTTTTCAGTAAATCAAAACAGGAATGAAGTATCTCTTATTTTTATGTTCTAAATTTTAGAATGAGTCTATATACTTTTCAAAAGGATTTACCAGTCTGTTGCGCTCCTCATCAACTGTGTCCCTGTTGTGTTCAATCATCAATATATACACAGTCCATTAAAACCCCTTGCAAATATTTTTCGGAATATTTTAGATGTTAAAAGACATTAAATCACACCTCATCTTAGACGACCAGATAAAATGAGAAAATGCTCAATCAAAAGTTAAATCATTATATATCTTAAAAACACAAAAACCCGACAATATGCAAAACAATCCTAAAAAAGGCATTAGTACCACTGTTCCAAGTGAGATCACTTATTTCTTGTGAACGATATGATACACCTCAAGCTCAACTGGAATGCAATATTCATTGCCATTACACATACCATATCATTTAAAAACCCTACTGTAGTGGGTTAACCCCAGCCAGCAGTTAAGCCTCCACCCAGTCACTGTCTTAATCCGCTCTCCTTGGGGAATAAAGGAGAGAACTGGAAGTGCAACGGTGAGAAAAAAATGCAAGGGTCAAGAAGAAATGATGCCAAGACATTCATTCACCCCCTCCCACCAGCAGATTAATGCCCAGCCGCCCTCTGAGCCATGGCTACTTGGAAAAACTCCCTTTCCCTCCCTGCCCCCAACAGGTTTATTGCTGACCATATTCCATGTGGCCTGGATAATCTCTTTGGTCAGCTGTCCTGACTGTGACCCTTCCCAACTTCATTCCCACCCTGCAGTCTACTTGCTGAGGGCAGCAGACTGGAAAAACAGAGAAGGCCTTGACGCTGTGCAAGCGCCGTTCAGCATTAGCTACAATATTGCTGTGTTAAACAACACTGTTTTGGTGACAAACCTAAACCCAGATACATATGGGTCCCTATGAAAAAAAATAACTCCAACCCAAGCAGACCCAGGATACCTAATTCCAGAATCACTGCTATGAGATCACAGCAGCAAGACCTTGGAAAACAGCTGAGATGCTACAGTTTGTTCCAATCTTTTCTCTTTGCAATCTTTTCTCTTTTTTTTTTTTTTATATTCATTGATCAACTTCTAAAGATTGCAACGGCTATTATCACATAATGGCCATACAAGAAAAAAATGGGAAAAGGAAAAAATAAGCTTATCTTTATAAAAGCAGGCTTGCAAAAAGGAGCCCCATGTCCTGTGCAGTAATTCTTCCACCATTAGCTGAAGCTGCCAAATCTTGCACGAGGAAGTGACATTGTTAAAATGCAAGACAACACCCTCAAGCAACTTCCAGTCAAATGAGATAAAAGTGATAATATTTTTTAAAGGAAAAGAGCAGCTAAAGCCTTGCACTGAGACCAATATCTAAATCTTACCAACATTTGGTTCAACATGTATTAACCAAATCTCTGCACAGGAACATCTATCAGTTTTAATGTAGTGCCACAAGTTGCATTTTGCTACAGCTTTTCAAACTAAGATGCCTATCAAAACATTAATCATCCAGGAGCAGTACTTCATTCACTTCTACATTTAAAAACACAAAGTTAACAAACTGTCTCTTAGAGAAATCTGTAGTCCAAATAACTATTTTCAGTGCTGCTATTCTTCTGTATTCCATTTCCTACTCCTTATCATTGCTCTTCATCTGCTTGTCCGCTGTTTTATTTTTAGTCTAGTTTGGAAGCTTCTTGCTGTACAAGGAAATACAAGAGTATTTTCTGTAATTAAACATGTCTAGCCATATTCCAAAGTTTCAGTGTGGTCAAAAGCTAATGCTCTCTTTTATTGTAACCCTTAAATATTGGGACCTAATTCTTGACTCCATCACACTCTTATGCTGTATTGATAATGCTACAGTTCTGCCTCAAATACCTGAAGAGCTGCAGACTCTCTTCTGATGGTCAGTTTAGGTTATCTGAGACCAAAGGAGAATGTCTCCTGCAAGGCCTTACAAGGAACACAACCACTTAACTGCTGGCCTTGCATCCCTTCCCCATTTAAGAACAGAACCTGATACATCAAACCCCTCCTCGTCGTTTGATCTGACGTGTCACTCACTTTCCCCAACATTTTTGCAGTCCCTTCTCAAAACCAGGTAAGAGGTGACAGACCAACAAAACAGGGTTGGACACACCAGCTCTTCATCACTCCGATGACAGTTCCATGAAGGATCACAACAGTAGGAATTCCAGGTTTGCTTGGGACTCTTCTGCAGCTGCATACAATGGATACAACTGTTTATTAAAAAGTTTGCCAATATTACAAGTGTTGTTCCTCTGTGGCTGGAAGCAGTGGTGCTAAGCTGTTAATGGAAGGATATAAACAACATGACAATGGAACAACATACTTGGGTTTAGTAAGACAGAGTCATTGGGCAGCTGTGCGCTGCTGTTAACAATGCCTCAGCCTACTCTACCTGAGATATAGGGAAGGCTGATAAGCATTTTAAAAATGCCTTGAAATTCTCCAGTGTAAACCACTGTAGATGTATTTAAATACTAATTTATAAGTGAAGTTGACGCTGTAGCAAAGAGACGTTTTTAGGATATTCTGCGAATGATTTTGCACATCTATAACATTAAAACAAATCTTCCTTTTCAAACCCCATGTATATGTCACCCTCACTCCCCTGCTAGGTGATGTGCAGCCTCAATGAATACAGCCACACTCAGAAGGGCAGCAAAAAAATCCACAAGTGGAGAGACTTCTTTCATTGTCTGGCAGCACAGAATTCATAAAGCACAAACTGTAAACAGCTGCCTTCTTCTATCAGCAACAGTATCAAAAACAGATGGCAAAGGTCAAGTCAAAGTTTATTGACAATGATGAACTTGGACAACCTCTATTAAATTACTTCTTCCTTTAAGGTGTATGTGATCAAAGCAGCAGAGAGATTTTCACTCAGTCACATAACAAGCTATTTGTTGAGATTGAAACATCTGGTCAATATCTTCTAACACTGCAATTTCATGCACAGTTAGCAATAGGGTACATTTCTTTTCTTCTTCTTACAGGGTCCATAAGGGTGGCACATATGGCTGATCATTTCATTCAAAAAGGTTTCAATTCCAGGCATTACATACAATTGTTTCTACGCTTTATAGCATTTTAAGTTTTACCTACCATCGTTTTCCATCATCACTGCTGTCTGCTCTGCTCTTTGCTAAAAAAGCCCACAAATATGACAGAGCACTTAAAGCTTAACAGCTTTTGACTACTGGAGTTAGAAAGCAGTTAAGGCAAGGCAGGTTTTAAAGTGGCAGGTCTTCACCTATCTGTTGTCAAGAATTCCCAATGCATTAAACTATTTACCAAAGTTCTGGTAATACAGATTATAATTTTTGTTGTAATAGCTAATCTCTCATTTATAAGGCATCTGAGAGCAATTAGAACTCACTCTTTTTACTAATTTATAAATTATTACATATTTTACAAACATAACATACATTATATTTCAAGGGAATGTAGGATAATTAAAAAAACATGATGAAACATAATCCCATTCCTCAATCTGAAATAGCAAAAAGACATAAAATGCTATCTACCCCAAAGGCTGAGAAATGCTTGCCCTTAAAATTATGCATCTATGTTGCCACAGCAACAAGTAGTGAATAATGCAAAATGCACTTCACCCTTCAATTTTTAAATCCCAATCTTTTTGGTCAAAAAAGCAAGGAGGGCTATTTGCAAGCATGACTACAGAAAGTACAATTCAAAGACTTTTCAGCTACTACTAAATAACCTCCACTTTTATTCAATTAATGGTTGATTTCAACATCTCATGCCCCCAGTGACTGATTCCACGTAGCATGTGAACCTCAAAAGTTTACCTAGCAATTAGAGGAAGACACTGATTATAAAACTCCTCAATATAATTATGCATTATGCCCAGATGTTGCACCAAAGGCCAAATGGAGGGATGGCCCAGGAAGGAAGAAGGTAAATAATCTCCATGTGGGAGAAATAGACTTTTTTTAAATTATTTTCACAAAATGTATTACAGAAGTCACATACAATTATTTACACTTGAAAGTAGTGCTTGACAATATGTGAATTTATTGGCACATAGCTCAAACACTCCTGTAAGTTCAAATAATTTTCACAGAACAGATAATTTAGTTGCCAACTCCTGTGTACTTCTGAAAAAGAACTGCAAATTGCTTTTAAATTTGTTTTTTTTCCTGAATTCAATCACTGCTAAGACATTTGACATTTGACTCCCACGATCAATGTCAGCCTCAGCACTCAACTCCAAGACCTAATTTGGCAGGAGTGAAAGGCAAAGGAAGCCTTACATTTACCAGAATGCTGGTTTTGACTCAAAAAAGAGTAAAATTTTTGGCTGTTGGCCTAAAAAAATAAAAATCACAGGATTCGACCTGATGAACTTTATCTTATCTTTTGTGCAACAGGAAGCATTTTATTCACACTCTAAAATCAAAATCAGCAGAAAGAAGAAATGCATACACCATACACCAAGAAGATGCTTTGCTAGCAACTGTACATCCCCGATCCAGTTAATATTCTTGGAGTAAGGTGTACCTTGAAGTTAATGATTTCCTTTGCCACTTTCCTCGGAGAAGCTGGAAAGCCCCGACCCGATTGGGATCTCAATTAATCCAGTTTTACACTGATGCAAATTTATTCACTTCAGACTTGTGCGTGATCTATGCAGATGCAAATGGAATCAAATTCATACTTAGTATGACTCTGTATATACTCCCTTTTCATTTGACAATTTATTTTTTACTTTACCTAAAGGAGAACCTGCAAGTATGTGGGTGTAGCTTCATTATTTCAATGATTTAAAAAAATCTACCCAATAAAATCTTCTACAATGCTTTCACTGACCATTACTAAACTATAATAGTTCAAAAGAACTATGTCAAGGATTGGCATCCATTGTAGGAGATGCTTAAGGGGAACCACTTGTAGAGTTTAATGCAAAATAGGGGAAACAGTGTCTTGTCTGTATTAATCACGAACAACAATAAGATGCCAAATTTTGAAAACCAACAATTTATGAAACAGAATATGGAGTACCATCTCTTTCATCTTTTCCATGAACATGGCAAAAAAGAATTAAGTATAACCAGAATTCCTCCAAGGATTACAAACTATAGTGATAAAAAAACCCAAACAAAACCCAAAATAAATAGAATTTCACTTTGAAACTATATTCTTGTTATAATATTCAAGTTGCAGGAATAGCTCTTTAGCATCTTACTTGTGTTCTCAGATCTGCTGAAGATCAGGTAAATTGCCTGACTACAGACAAAACTACAGAGAAAAAGAGCATCTCTGAAATTGTGCTTATCTTCTATCTCCCAAAACTGGAATTTTCTAATTTACTTTTTTCTGTATTTTGGAGTGCTTGCTATTGATGAAGATTGTACTATGAGAGGAAATGTCAATACCCAACTTAATTTCAAAAAGGGAGAGATGGAAGGGCTGCCACTGAAGACAGAAAGAAAAAAAGAAAAACAATAAAAGTATACAGAAGGTATTGTTTTTCAAAACATACTTTAGAACATTTTTATTTCTACTGGCACCGTAAGTAGTAACTGTTAAAAAAAAAAGTTAATGAAAAGTCTTGTGGCCAGAATTTGGTGTGAAACAGTCTGGGCCTGTACGTGTTATAGAGGACAATCAATGTTATTAAACGAGACAGAAATCTTCAGCTGATGCACTGGCAATACAGTGAATTTGGTAATTGTTATCAGTTCTGACTTTACAATTAATCTCATAAAATATCTCCACCTGAGCACATATAATAGTCCATTTACTTTTTAAAGAAATATTTTTATGCACGCTTTATAGAAGAAGATCTAAAACAGTCTAAGCAACAATATCATTCAACAAACTGTTTTCTGTTCAGGGACATTTAGTGCTTTCAGCAGCATCAGGGAAGCCAACAACCCCATACCTTGCTTGCACTGGCTGCAGGATGTGCTAATTGTAAACCCTGAAGATCCAACATACTAGACAGCATGTACTTCACCTGAAACCCTCACTGCATATGTGCTAATTAATTTGGATCTAGAACTACCATATTATGACTTGGTTACTTTGTATCATCATTTTCTGTACAGCACAACATCTATTACATTGAAAGTGCACAAGTATAAATGTATTCAACTTAACATCTCAGGAAAACTAAAATCAAGTAATACTGGACTATAAATACCTTCAGAGACTTTATTTCTCAGAAAGATAAAAACTGCAACATCATTTTAAGGATTCTGCCTGGAGTTTTTGGATATTATCATTATTACTAGCTGTTCTACTAGTATTAATTATATCATTACACGATTTCCCATGGATAACAACTTGTAATTCCATCTACTTGTTCTTACAGAGGAGCACAGCAGATTAGGAGGCTGTCAAGATGATAAAATGACATCAAATGCAAATTTGTTTTTTTAATACAGCATGCAAGACTTGGAAACGCTACTTAAAACAGAAGCAGCAAACTAGCTTCAGGCACTGAATGCATGCTTCAGGCAGCAAATGTGCAAAAAAATGCTAATACATTAGAACATCTGAATCAACAACAACGAAAAAATTCTATCTAAATTTCATTAAGAGGAGAATCTGTCAATAAATCAACTGAAAGATGATAAGTACCACTATTAAAACACATCAGCTGTAATGAACATAAAACTGTTTCCTTCACACAAAACCTAACAATTTATGATATAAAAGGTTAACTCATTAGTCCCTATTTTTAATTTTCCAGAACAAATTCCTAAGCATTTCAGATACTTTTAAACTAAAAGCCTATTTTCTGCTCATACTTATTTTGATGGAATCTGACTGATATCAGTGGGATTATACCAGTATGGATTAAAAGAGAATTCGGTCCTATTATGTTAATTGTTGGTAAACTGTTAATTATTACAGATAGTGTATAACTATACAAAATGCAGTCCTCAGGGCAGAAATACGTTGCTCTGTTAGTGGGCTGTGAGGACACTCATTGGGAACCATAAAACAATCTGGAACTGAACAGACCAGACCAATGCCAGATTGTCATGAAAGTACTGCCTAGCCACATGATTTCAAAGGCAGCACCAACACTTTTTATTTCTAAGAAAAACATGTTTCTTTTTACCAGTTCAGGTACAAAAACTTCTTCTATAAAACCAGTCCTAAAACAGGACTGGACAAATTGCTACTGAAAGCTAAAAGTTGCCTATCATCAGAGTCAGTTCTCTCTCTAAGGCCTCACTCTCTAGGGAGTACTGTCACCTCATCACACCATCTGACTAGGGACTAGTTACTATCACTGCCATTGCTCCTATTTTTATAATTATTATTTAGTCTTTCTTTCACCATTTTTAATTTCACTATTATTTCACTATTTAGTGATACTAAAAGCGCACCCTTTAGCAGCAATATTTTTGATGAGTTGTCTCTCTACAACAGAGCCCCAACATGGTGTCTTCTAGAACTTTTGACATGCCAGCCAAAACACACACTTGATTCTCCCAAATTGAGTTGTTAAGGTCCCAGTCTAACCCAGTATTATAACATTTTGGAAAGTTGATGGTGACAAATGCAGGAAAACAATGCTGTTACAATCATTCCTTCAATTAAATATGATGTACAGTATTAATCATGCCAACTTTTCCTTTTTTAACTCTGCTAAAAGCCAAAAGCAGCAAGCTTAAGTCAAGGAATTGTATCCAATTTCCCCTCTAATCCATTACCCATTTTAACAGTTGCTCAAATCTGAACAAAAGATAACAATGTTAAAAAATGAGAGCTAGAACTATATCAAAACAGAGATCATGGACTGTTTTGGAATGAGGTTTTAAAAAGACAACAATTCTACAGCACTGTAAGGCTGCACATTCAGAACATATCAGTGTAGAATGTTGTAAAACTGCTTCTAACCCTGACCTTACCAGAGATCACACACACCTAACCAACTCCAGGTGTTATATTAAGCCAACCTCCCTCACCCCCACTCCCCAAAATATCAAAACCAAAGCAACAACAAAAATTCCCAAACCAGCCAAACAAAAACCAAAACAAACCTCAACAATGACAGAGAAGTCTAAGTTTATTTCACAAATGCTTTGAACTCCTTTAAAATCAAAACAAACCCGAAAACCCTCTTAAGCTGTAAATAAACTGTCTGTCCACATCACTGCCAGTTTGCCCATACCAAGTTCAGGATTAGCAGGCTGTATTCCTGTACACAGAGGAAAAACCATAACAGAAAAGCAATTTCAGGGAGAATTCCACAGCACAACAATGAATTGTGACAACTGGCAGTGTGCAACGAGGGATCCTACTTAGAGAATATTAATAACCTCTGTCAAGTATGTAGAAATCAGCTGATTTATGGAATTCAGAGTTCAATGCTGCACATGAAATTTCTATTGAGAGAAAAATCCAGTGTTTTGTTAAGATGTAAACCACCTTAAAATGAGGAAGCATTTATAACTACCACAAAAGGGTGAGCATTATACAGCCATTCAATATTTTGTTTTGTCACTTTAACAGCTTAAGTACATCTCAAGATGTACCTTCTTTATTGAAATACACAGCTTTTGTACAGTCACCTCCTTATGGCAAGGGAGTACTTTTTGTTCACTTACAAGCATGTCACTAGAAGACCATGTTGACCTAGCTGATTTCCTCAGTAAAAATTCTGCTTTTCTGTCAAGGAGAGTACACCACCCCAAAACTTCCTACTGTAGCTATTCAGAAAACAATCACAAATTTTTCTCCTTTGAACAACCTATTATCCTAAGTCAAGGTCTTCTTGAACTGTAGTAACGAAACAAATGTACCTGGAAGAAAACCAGGCTATTGTTACCATTACACAGGCAAAATTTGTTCACAATAAATTCTTCCCAGGTATGTGCATAAAACCGTGCTGCTTTCATCAGGACACATAAAATCTTCAGCATACCTCTCGAAATTTAAATGAAAGGTGAGAGTTGAGAAGGCATTACAAAGCAATTTACACTTCTATGTGCTGTGCCAAACTACAGGAAAAGCCTAAAATTTGGTTCAGAAAAGACAGTAGATAATAAAGGACTTAAACATTTACTTTACTATTCTGTTTTCCTACCAAAAGAAAAGACATTCGGCTTATCCAGAATTAGCTAAAATATTCACCTAACCACAGAAATAAATACTATATATTCAACCAATATTATCTGCATTATTTCTTGCATTCTGAAGACACTGCCTACCACAAAGCTCAGCAAAGATGGAATTGCATCTAGTATTTTGAAAACAAAATGACTTCAGGTTGGACGTCAGGAAGAATGTTTTCACTGCAAGGGTGGTTGAGCACTTGAACAGGCTGCCCTGGGAGGTGGTGGATTCACCATCCCTGCAGGTGTCCAAGGAACAACTGGATGTAGGATTTAGAGCCATGGTTTGGTTGTTCAGTAAAAGGTTGGACTCCAAATCGGAAGCCTTTTCCAACTACAATGATTCTATGATTCTAAATACGCAGCCTGAGATCTGGATCACCTCCTACCTGCACTCTAACAGGAATTCCTGGTTATCTCCTATACAGATTGTAGGATGCTACAGCATATTGTGAAAAATAAAAAAAAAAATTTTAAGCCACTTTATCTACAAATACTTCCCCTCCCCACCCTGCCCCCGATCATCACAACTGCACTCAAGATATTCACATTTATTCTCAGACATTACTTAAAGTAACAGATGCATTGTGGAGAGAAGAGCAGGTTACACAAATTTTCAGCACAGCCAAAATAAGTGGATGAGTTTCTGTTCCACAGTGGGGCCAAACAAGAGCCATTCTAAGAGCCAAAAACAAGAGCGATTCTTAGAGCCAAACAAGAAAACAGGAACTCCAACTACCCCTAACTGCCTGCCTCAACATACAAAGAATAAAAAAAACAAATACAACACTATTAACACCAAATGAAGCAGAAGAAGGGGTTTGAATACTTAACTCACTGGTTCTCTTAATTAAAGTTCTCAAAGTGTTTCTGTGAGTAATTCTTCATGAGGTTACTATAATCATGTTAGATGGCAAAATGGCTGACAGAAACAAGTCGGATTTTTCATTATGCAAACTTCAAAAAAAGCTCTAATTTAATCTTATTTAATTGCACAAATAAAATAAGTTTCTTTTACATCTTACAGGATCAGTAATGAAATTTTGCTACTTTTGTTATGCTATGCATTCACCATAATCATACAGCAAGTATCCAAAAATTAACTGATCTTCTAATAGCTCTGCCTCAGCAAATCAATAGGTTTCTGCAGAGTACAAAGTAAACCAGCCTATCACTCTAATAGTTTTTTTTCCCTTTGAGTCTAATGATCACATTTCAGTAACCAGCCAACCAAACACAGCTTAATTAATCCCTTTACCGCATTGAGAAGTTATTCTTCTCTTGACATTCAGGCATAACTCCCATTAATGTTAATGGGAGTTATGCATGTTTATCACAGTGACAATGAACTGTTTTAGATACACAGTAATACACAGCACAGAGTCTGCAGGCAAGTGTGAAGATGCTTTGATAATATACTGCACTTCCCAACTCCAGCACAGGAGTTGTACGCTTCAGAACCTGAGCTATTTAGTCACAGCAGAAAGAGCTCTAAGTGGAGATAGTCATCATAATTGTTGAGAACTACTGTTTGCTTGTTTTAAACAGCTTAACTCTTCGAGGGTCATACAGAGAAACACCGAGAGGAAAAATTTTGTCTTAATTTTAAGCTATTTAGATGTAATAGCTTAAATTTAAGATATTAGAGAGTGTCCAAGAAAGGGCTACAAAAATGGTGAAGGACCTTGAGGAGAAGCCATACGAGGGGCATCCAAGGTTATTTGGTCTGTTCAGCCTGGAGAAGAATGAGGGGAGACCTCATGGCATTCCACAACTTCTTGTAACTTAGAAAAAGAGGAAAAAATCCTATGATGGGACAAAAAGAAATTATTTACGGGTGGGTGGATCTGCAGTTATGAGGAACAAATCACCAGTGCAACACATGTACAGAATAAGGTCTTGAGGAAGAGGTAGATGTGGTGCTGAGGGGAAGAAGCTTGCCATGATTTACCATATGAAGAGAGGACTGAGCAGATTAAAATGTCATAACGTTCTACACACTTAAAATAATGAAATTTAAGAGTATGACGCTGAATTTAATTTGGCTAATGGAAGCTTACCTGCAACTATCCCAATATTTTTTTTTTTTTAATCTGCAATTTGTGCTCTCTTTTTACCCATTTATTATTTTTTCAACCTGGAACACTGGGCAGAGTAAAACAAAGCTATACAGTGGATGAAAAACTGTGCCTTTAGATTACTTAAGTTTTCATAATAAATGATTCCTAATAGATTTTTAAATACTTCATAAAAACTGTGACACCCATGTTCAATTTTACAGTTCCAGTTTGTATAATCTAAACTCAAGTTATTTTTAAAACACTGAATAGAAGACTGGATTGTTTCAGCCACAAAAGAAAAGTTTCTTTGAAAGACTGCCAAAAATACTTTCATAGCTGATATGTAGTTGACACATTACCCTGCTAAATGTTTGTGGAAGTACTAATGACTAAGCAAGGGATATCAAAGACAGGGAATAAAAGAACAAACAGCTGCCAGCACTTCGCATTCCATTCTGCTATCATAGCTCATATGATTGGCAAAGGAAGTTGCACCTACTTTATAATAATAATACTACATTTGGCAGAGACTTCCAGAGATGGAAGCATTCCAGCACTCAATTTTCCAAAAGGTGTTGTATGATTCATTAGAAAGATCAAAATAAAATATACTACTACAGTAACTGCAATACTTTATATATATATATAAAATACTTTTATATATAAAAATAATGAATCAAGATCAACAGTCTGCTAAGATATATAATCTGTATTACTTTTACACTGACATACTTTTTATAATTATCTGATTTTGATCCAGTTGAAAGGGTTCAGTTTAAATATATATTAATGGCCAACTGACTTGGTGCTGAACATTTTACTGAAGAATGGCTTTTTTGGATACTGTGATAGCATAAGAGTCCAATTTTAAATAGTCCATTTTACATCAGTAATGACAGGAAATATTAATAATTTCAGTGGACTACCCACTGATAAAACACAGAAATTAATATTTAAGAGATATTTACAGCTTTCCAAATCCCCC
>JAWWES010000169.1:14718916-14759911 GCA_035583135.1 Lophotriccus pileatus
ACAACTAAAAACCAGTTTCAGAATACGTTGCAAACCTGTTGATTACAGAATCATTATTATGGAGATGACAGCAAGTGTCATCATAAACCAGAAAACATTATACAAAAGTTGACCTTAAATCCATTGGGGTTGCTAAACAGATTAAATTAGTCAGATATAAGTGATTTAATAGACTAGGACAATATAAATACAAATTACATAAAATGTACACTCTCAAATAATACAAGGAGTTTGTTCCCAGCAGGTGAAAACTAAAAACTGCTCACATAAAAGTAATTTTAAAAATTAAATTTTCACATTTCAAAACCATTACTTTTAAAATGGGAAAACACTAGTTCAGCATGCTGTCACAAAGTTCACAAAAGAATGCTTCCTTAAATCTTTCTGTGTGGAACTTATAATGTGAATGAGCATTCAGAAATACTGTCTTCAGTGTCTTTGTCTGACTCACAGTATAAATAGAATCACAATATCATAAATATTTAAGTAAATGAATAAACAAAAGATTCCCAGGGGGAAAAAATATTTGTTTCATGTACTTACTTCTCAATACCTTCCTGTTAGGAAGCAAGAGTCTAGGGATCTCTTATCCACAAAAGCACTATCATCCCAGTGTGCTTAATTAGCTCTTGATTGGGAACTAGACAGGAGAGTAATAATGAGCTACATATACTTATTCTACTTCAGCGTTTGCAACACGCATATTTACTAATGTAAAAATTGATAAAATGATAATTCATATTCAAACACAAGGCACCACAGGAAATGGGAGGCAGCTTTACTCCTTGTTGGACACACCTAAGAAAATTAATCAATACCTCTTTTCATTAAGAAAATGGGCAGGCTCCCTCTTGGATAAGGAAAAAGCACGTGAGTTTACAAGGGAATGAATTTGATGCCTCTGGACGACTTCAGAGGGCACACTAACACCAGCACTCACTCAGCTTCCAGGGAGAAGTTGGCTCAGCACAATCAGGTGTCCAGGTCCCTGTGCTGCAGGAGGGGACTGCCAGCAGCTCCCCAGCGCTCCCCCTGCCTTGCTCCCACCTTAGCTGCACTCTCCAAAGCGCCCGTGCCTGTCTCACAACACCAGCTCCAACAAGGGCTTCTGGGGCTTCTCCCAGAGAAGCTTCTTGGGTATGTATTTACATAATAATTGTTCATTATACTGTGCCCAACAGCTGCCTCTATTTTGCATTTTGCTTTCCTACTAGTTTTTCACTTACACTTCACATGCCTGTATTCCAACACTGCAGCACAACGTAATGAGCATTTTGGGTAGGGAGGCACATCATTTCAGGTGGCTGCTTCATAATGAGCATTCGAAAATAAAAGGCACGTTCACCTGGCCTGCCAGCTTCTGGACCACCATCCCAAACCCTAGAGTATTTCCTCAAATAATTTATTTAACTTTCAATAATAACTAAGAAAAAAAACCCACCAAAACTGGCCTAAGCAAACCTGTGAAGATTTTACACCACTCACTACCAAGTTTTTATCTCTGCACTTGGGAAAGCTTTGCAAGTGTTTACTTCCAGAACAGATAAAACCCATCCACTTCAGGATAAAAATTATGTTCCAGATCGAAACCCTAAAAAATAGCGGAGTTCTACTAAGGAAAACCATCAATCTGTCATTTAATTAAAACTATTACAAATTTACATAGTTGATGAAATAAGAACATGACAAATACGCACGGAGAATTTTCAATACAGCTATTAGAAACATGATCCTGTACTTCAAGTACCATTTCTTACAGGCAATGTCTGCTTCAGACACTTACAGCCTTTTGCCCACAGGTATTAATTGGCATCTATAAAAAATTATATGATACAATAGACTGACTACTGAAACACCACGTACTGAAAATATGGGGAGCAAGAAACAGTTCTTACGCTTAAGAAAAGGGAAAACATGGTATGGAAAACTGAAGAAGTGCTATGTGACCTCAACATCATGCAAGATTACAGGCACTTTTCTTGAATAGCTGAATGAAACATATGGAAGTAAAAGTGAGAAAAATGTCACATGGACTTCCTAAGGGTAGTTTATGCCAGACAAATCTGACATTTGTCTTTGATATTTAATATATCTGGACTTGACTGAAGTATCTGATTTAATGCTGTTCAGGGAACTATTAATGAAGCTGCAGAAATGGAAACTGGTGGTACACAAATCCCACGAAGTTGCATGCAATGGTGCCTGGCAATGGATTAATAATTGACCACCCAACTTAGACAACCTGAGATGCCTTAAAAGATACAATATTTTTTAATAAAAAACAAAAAGCAAACAAACAAACCATACCTCTCCCCAAAACAAAACCCCCAAAACCATAAAAAAACAAAACCAAAAACAACTAATGGGGCATTACCAATATAGAGCATGAAAGTCCATTGTAAGCACCCTTATTATGACCCAACCAGAACCAGTCTGGTCACTGTTTTCAGAACTGAAAAATAAAAATTGAATAGAACAGTAAGATCATAAGAATGAAGAGGGTATAAAGGGATCCTAAAATAGTTTAGCTTTTTATAGCTTAATAAAAAAAGGATGGAAAAGATTTTATACATTAGATTATACATATTTCTCCAATAAGATTAATAGCTCCGTGAATGAAGGGAGCTTAAAGGATGTTGTTTATCTTGACTTCAGCAAGGCTTTTGACAGCTCCTCTCATAACATTCTCAAATGATGAAATAAATATAAATGGACAGTGAAGTGGATTGAAAATCATCTGAACTTCTGGGCTCAAAGGGTTGCAGTCAGCCCAGTAAATCCAGCTGGAGAGCAGTGACTGACAGTGTAACTCAGGAACTGATACTGAGGACAACAAATCTTCACTAAGGACCTGGATGAAGGGCCAGATTGCACCCTCAGCACACTGGAAGACAACACTGAACTGCAAGGAGTAGTTGATAGACCAGATGGTTGCAGGGGACTTCAAAAGGCAGGAGAATTGGCCAGTAGCAAACTTAGGAAGTTCAACAACAGTAAATGGACAGTCCTGCACCTGGGGAGGAATAACCCCCTTCACCAGGATGGCTTGGGCAGAAAGCTGTTCTGAAAACAAACAAACCCACATGGAGGCTCCAGTGGACAAGTCAAACATGATGCAGCAATGTACCCTTGCAAGAAAGACTGCCAACAGCACCCTGGGGGTGCATCAGGAAGAACTCTGCCAGCAGGTCAAGGGAGGGGATCGCTCCCCTGTCCTCAGCAGGACACACAGCACTGAGCCCACTGAAGGGACACTAAGGTGATTAGTGGATTGGCACATCTGTCACGAGGAGACATGAGAGAGCTGGGACTGTTAAGCCAGGAGAAGGTTCAGTAGAGGTCTTACCAAGGTGTATAAATAGATTATGGGAGGGAGCAAGGAAGTCAGAGCCAAGCTCTTTACAGTGGTGCCTGCCCAGGGAGAGTGTGAGAGAGAATGAGCACAAACTGAAAACAGAAAATTCAATTTAAGTGTAACAAAACCCCTTTTTTTACTGTGAGGGTGGTTGAAAGCTCTCACAGGTTTCCCAGAGAAGCTACAGAGACTCCATCCTTGAAGTCATGTAAAACCTGACAGCACACAGCAACCTGCTTTAGCTGATCCTGCTTCCAGAGCCAACCTCAGCAACGCTGCAATTCTGGGTAAACATCAAAATGTCTACTCGAAGGAGAATCTTTACACAAACATGGAAGCAAATTATCCAGAAAATACACAGAACACAGATTACAATATTATTTACTTTGGAACAGCTTTTTAGAAAAAGCAGAGGAGGGCAAAAACCAATCAGACGGTTTTTAGATGAAGCTGTCAAATCTGTGAAGGGGGAGTACAAGAGATAAATGCCTGTGGTATCTACACAACTTTAGGTCTCACTTTCAAAAAGAAAGGCAACTTCATACCTCACATCTGTAGCTACCTCAAAATAATTCACTGAGTATTCATTATTACAGCCTCCAAGGATGTGCAACCATCCTTAGGCAGCCCCAAATTCAGTGAACCTTGTCCTGTATTAAATGAAATGTCCTCTTCAGGCAATTATGAGGTTTACATTCAAATAGCACGCTAAATTCTCCTTCTTTAAGCAAAATTACCCAGAAAATTTAAATTAATGAATAATTCTAAAACGAGGAGCAACTTGTACATAGTCTGTGTCTGACATGACATCTTTGATGTTTACTGAGAACAACAGGATTGCAACCTGACAATTTACAAAGCCTCCAGAAGCCAAATTAATTTGAAGTGTTCATATTACTTAATACTTCAGTAACTGTTACTGTGGTCACTAAAAGTACCTCAGGTTTTATTTTTTTTTACGTTAGAAACTTTTTAATTAACACACCTTGAGAAGAAATGAATATGGTAATGAAAGAAACCAAAACTTCCAACTCTCAAAACACTGAAGTCCAAAATTTCTATTAGGATTTTTTAAATGCCTCAATTTACTGTGATTTCTGCAATTAAAGATAAAACCCTGAATGAATAAGAAACAGCTAAGAGACGTTAATTTTCAAACCTAAACCTCCAAAAATTGAGGCATTTAAAGCAGGCTATGTCACCTCTTCTTCACCTCTGGGTCTCAAGATCATAGTAGGTAAGAAGTCTATCTTTTGTTTAATCTATTTTACTCCAAAGCAACCTCAGTGCCCTACCAACCATGGCATGTCACAGAATTTCTGAGCAACTGGTTTTATGGCGACAAACAACACAACACACTACAGACTAAGCACTCAAAACCTACATCAATTGAGGGTTTATTTTTTAATTTCGAACAGATCAGCAAGTTATCAATTTAGTGTATGCCTGTAATAGAGGATGTATCAAACAATTTATGGCATGGAATAATAACTATGAGTCCTAACCAAACATTTTTCTTGCAGAAGAAAACAGGTTTCTACAGACCTTAAAATGCTGTTTTCTACTAAGTACATTAAAATACAGCAGTCTGTGGAGTTATCCTGCCTTCTCATTTGGCAGTTTTTAACTGTTATCACTGAATTTCCTCTCTTGTAAACAGCAGCTGTCCACACAATACACAAAATTACATTGTAATTATTTTGGAATGGCAGGAGTTTCTTAAACATTACTTAAAAATTTGACCTGTGTAGGCATTCAACATATGCTCCTCACTGGCTTTTAAAACTCACCCTACTTCAAATAGTGTAAATGGACCACTACAATTTTAAGTAAAAATTACTACTTTATCACAGTTCCCTTCCACAAAGCTTTTACTACCCTCTGATCTTACAAAATGAACACATGATGTGAAGAAATTCCCCTTCCCTTCTCACCACACTTCTAGATTATGTTCCACCTGATCCATAAACTACAAGTAACCAAGGAGTTCCTGAAATGACTGTTGTGACATCTCCATACTTACTGTTTCTGAATTTAAAACTTTGATGAAACAATTCAGAAAATGCTGAGGTATCTACCATAATGTATGTTTCCAAGGAGAATATATGGATACTCTAGCTACAGATGATGTGTTATTTATTCTTGCTAAATCAGAGGAGTAATTCTGCCAAATATTTCATTTAGTAACATCCTGCATGGAAATACATCAGAAAAGTTATAGCAGCTATAACCCAAAACACACTGCAAGTCAGGGGGAAAAAAAAGGACCTTGGGGAAAAAGAGCTATATTTAACTACTAAGAAGCCATGGGACAACTATATTTCACTTGCACTGATAAGACCAGAAATGTCTTTTTTTTGACAACTAATATTTAGAAACTGTCAGTTCCTGTGTTTAGCAATCTTTCATCTCTGTAACAATTCTTTGTAGCCACATTTTCAATCCTAAAAGAAGGAAGCAACTTAACTTTTATTAATGTTTTCTTTTACTGGAAATAGCTTCTGTCAGCATTTCTGTCAGTGTGAATCAAGACTCAAACATTTTCAAGACTACATGCCTAAATAACTGAAATTCGGTATTAAATATACTGACTCTTATGTTCAACAGTATTAGATAACTCCAATGCCTACTGATACTGATTAGAGATAAAATATTGAATGCCAACACTCTGAAGTTCTTTGCGTGATCATTTAACCAGAGGAGAACATGAAATCTTTCATGAGAAGCCCCTGCCCTCATGTGTGGTATAACCAGTGATACTCTCTGACACAACAGAAATTGGCTGCATCAGACTCCCACTTGCCAGCAGGATAGAGGATTTACAGGACTGGGATCTCAAAATTTGATTCTCATTTAAATATAATCAGGTTCTTCCAGCTTCATTATTAGAGAGTTGGGGCACAGGAGTACGCAAGAAACATTTCATATTCAAAATACATCTAAAATTCCAAATACAACTTCAGACACCTAAATGGTTCAGAAGATAGGAAGAACCTGCAAAGAACAAGAGAAAAACAAGAGAAGCCAGAGAAGTGTAAGCCTATTTGTCAGCTCCCTGTCATGTGGCAATGTGCATTTCCGTGACTCCTCAGGCCTTTTCCTACACAGCTCTTAAGTGGAATCCAGCAAATATGTCCAGCATGAAGATTTCAGAGGTATGCCACCCAGTCTTATTCTTTTAAATTACAATAATCATTAAAAAATATTATTATAAATTCTAAAACAGGTGGTCAGTATTCTTTGTAGAAGTCCCAAAAGCACTCAAAAAAGTTGCAAAGTCAATTTGGTTACCACCGATGGTGAATCTGAGCTCCTTTTCACTTAGTCCAAGAACTGAAATCAGCATGGCCAACACAACATAACTTCATTTGAATCATTTTCTGTGACATCAGGTAACCACAACCAGAATTTATACTGGAAAACACATTTCTACTTTAGTAATCTTCAGAGCTGGCTCCTATTGTGGCAAGTGAACTGGGTTAAAACCAGTGTCCCTTTCAGTGGCCCTGCGGGCTTCCTGCTCTTCACATTTTAATATTCAGTGCAACGTTAAGAGAGACTCATGATCTTCTGCTCACTTCAGTTCCTTCTCTACTGTAAGTATATGAATAAGCTCCTTCTTACATTCACTCTCTGCACTTCTAATGTTTAATACAAAAGTACTTAAAACCAAAATGAAGACATTAAATATAATGCACTTAATCACTTGGATCTGTTGTATGGCCCTCTAGAAGAAAATAAAATGGCTTTCCTGTACTGTATGCATAAACAGATATCCCTGTTGTTTTTTTTCTTAATTGATGCATGAAAAACACGAGTTCTGGAAAAATAGAAGAAGGAAGATTTATCCTGACCTGTATGCAATGTTCTTAAATAACGTGTAATTTTACTGCTTTTGAAAATGTTATTTAAGAAATAGAATTGATAAAAAGCAAGTAAAAACTGCATGCCACTGTTCTAGTTTTTTTACTGAACTACCAATAATGCACACACTGAGAAAGATTGGTGTTGAAAAATTACTGCCTGCTAAAATGGATTTAGTACAAACCAGGACGCACAGTATAAAAGAAAATTGATCACTACTTACAGAGTGCTATAAATGAACACAGTGCTTTACAGATAAACATTAACAGGGTTCCTTCCCCTTAAGAGCGGATAATTGAACTCAAATGGGATACTCTGAATGACAATTAAGGTTTTGTGAAAATGAGCAGAGGCATTGTTATTGCAAAGATGAATATAGAAGGAAACAACAGAGACTTGCATACTCCCTGCTTGATTCCCTGCAAAAGCTGTAATTTGCACACTGCTATTGTTCTGATGGCTCTATGGATTTGTCCAAAGGAAAGATTACGTACCTGTAATTTAAAGGGTGGCAATTGACTATTAGAACTATCAGGTTTGATATTTCTTTTATTAATACAGAACACTTACAGAAAAGACAAGAATTCTATAATCGATGTGGTTCACTGCTTAGAGTATGACATTATTTTTCATCCCAGGACAAATGAACATAGCTACAACTGCATTTTTTTTTTTGTTCAGCTTCTGGTTGTGGTGGAACAGCCTGAAAGCTGCTTGACACAGCCAAGGAGATCAATATAGATGAGATGACAAATGACCACCAGCTGTGTAGAGTACACTGCAGATGCAATACACAAAACCCAGAAGAGAACAATCAAAAATAAGTGACGTGAAGTAGGAAACAGTCTCTGTCAAAAGACTGTTTTAGTAGAGTTCTCTCAAGGGTCCTGAGGCAGTTCACAGATTAATTCGCAGAATGAAACTGTATGTGAACCCTTAGAAGTAACCCATAATAGGACAGCTGGGGACATTCCTCTGTCACCGGTAACATGTAAAATTAACAAAATCAAGAGCCAGGTAAGCTCACAGGCACTCTAAAAGACAAGCTAAGAACATCTTGATGCAAATGCTGCAGTTGAGAAAAATCCACCAGACACTTTTTATAGCTTTAGTAACTTAGAGCTACTCCCTATTCCAGCATCTATTTAGAATGCACTAGAACACAAAGAACTGAGAAGATGATCCAAGATTTTCTAATAAATTACATAAGAAGGGATAAATTCAAAGTTTTCTTCAAAAGTTAGATACTAGACTGATAAAAAACTTTGAGGGAACAAATGGCCTTCTTGTGAATACACATGATCACCACTAAATTAAAAAAAAACCCAAACAACAAAATACTGTAAGACATGGGAAGAGAACATAAAGCACAGGTAAATGTAGAACCATCAAACCAACAAAACAGGAGTGAACAATGAAGTAGTCAAGTTGTTTGAGAAATACTTGAATAAAAGCTGGTTTGGGGTTCTTTAGGGTTCATTGGCTTTGGGGTTTTTTTTGACAAACAGGATTAATTAATTATTTAAAATAATTAGCCAGGAAGAGAAATACTGATACAGCAACAGAAAATACTACTTCTTTTCCAGTAAAATCAATTTAATTTATAAACTACTGTTTAGATACCTACAGAGACAAGAGGAGATGTAGGAGTATCTGAAAGTTTTTCAGACAAATAATAAATACAAAGTATTCTTAACCATATATTAAGATACTGAGCTTCAAGCATCATCCTTTGACACAAGGGGAAAACCACCTATTTTTAAATGTCCTCATTTCTTATCCATGAGATCTGAGAAAAGGTGTCCACCCACATCTAACATTATCACAGTGCACAAGAACAATCCAACCACTGAAAAGGAAAAAGAACACTGCTGTGGGATCATCCAAAAATCTGCAGTGTTGTCACTTGTGACGCAGAAGGCAAAAATTGAGGTGAAAATTATGTATACTGTTCTAAAACTTTGTTAATATATCCTTTGTTAACTGTGTATAGAACCTCACAAATTAACCCCTCCCCCTAAATTTAAAAGAAAAGTATTGCAAATTTTTTGGCTGGAAATGGAAAATAGATATGCATGAAGAGAAACAAAAAATCATCAGTAGTTCTTCAGAGATAAATCAAAATACAACTAACATTCCATATTTCATCTGTCACAACAAAGGAACATCTGAAAGAGATGGCACGAGACAAACTCAAGCCCATATGATCAGGCAGGTGATGCTTTTCAAGTGCACCCTCATGAGCATTTATTCTGGAACAGGTATGAACCATTTGTTCTCTTGATAAAATGCAATGGCAGGCTGATTGCAAGAAATTTGGGGATTAAAAACCAGTTAATACACAATAGTGATGAAAGCAGTGCTGGCATTTGCAATGTTGTAGGTCTACAATCGTTTCTTTTGGAAAAGAAAATTTGAAATACGATATGAATAAATTTTCACTGAGTTTTACGTACAGAAAAATTGAAGAGAACACAATACATTTGCTAGAAGCAAATCACTGAGACAAAGAAGTGCATTTAAATTAACTGCTGAGAACAATATCTATATTTAAAGGGATGTGTACTGAAAATGTCAATTCCTTATGCTATTTAAACATGTAATAAAAGCAGGCTAAACATTTCAGCTTCATTCACAGAATCTGTTTTACAACATGCTACACAGAGTGAATCTAAATCTATCTCTTAATTGTAGCAGATGCAAAATTAGTGAAAGTTTATCCTTTACTTATCACAGGACTGCCCTCATGTTCATAAATACTGGCTTCAAGTGACAGTTATATTATGCAAAATTATCCGTTATAAGAATCCTGTTAGAAGCCTCATTGTTTTTATTGGGTGATAAAGTGCAAGTCACTCCAGTGGAACCTTTAGAAGAATTTTCTTTAATATGTCATTAACACTACCTCATAAACTAAATTGTTGATTGAAAAGGGTATGAAGAAAACAGCACACATTTCCTGCTGGACGATTTACACCTAAGGATGCATAAGCACAGCATTTTTACTTTTTACAGGATGACTGTGCTGCTGTTCCAATACCAAAATCGCTGTACTGGAGAGACTTACTAGGAAACTGAATTTCCAGAAGTAATGTGACCTGGAGCATTGGACAAGAGCTGATTTTCATTGATAATACTATCTATAGGGCTATATATTTTCTACTTCTACAGTGTGTTTTTCCATCTGTTTCCGTCTGAACAACACACTGCTGTTGTGATACGATCTTTTGTCAACATACTTGCCAGTACACATTGTATCATTATCTTGTACATGTATTTAATACTTTTATATCTGAAAATACAGTTGCTTCCCCCGCTGAGTATAATTATTTTCCCCTTTTTTTTACTCTTTCCCAAAAATTTTTCAAGTTATCCACAAAACGGTTGAAATGAAATGGAGAATTTTTTTTTTGGTGAAACTTAAAATGTTTTAAATAAAAACAGAGTAAACTGTCAACTGTTTGCATAGACTAATTAAGAAACAACTTATTTGCAACGTTTCTCTACAAAGACACAAACACAGAAAAACCTGCCCCCTCCATGCATGCACATACACACAGAGAAGGACAGAAGCTCCATTTGGATTTCTAACTCCTGAATTTTGAAGCACCTCCAATACTTCTTAAATGATTTACTGAATGTAAGAGTCCACTCAACACAGTAAGTCAGATAAATAACTTCTAACATTTACTTGTTTTGTGCTGGTTCAGAATCTGTACTCCTGCTCTCCGTTTGCACTGTGGCTGTTTTACTGTACCGTGTCATGGCTGTGAGAGCTTAATTATTTCAAATCATTTTCCCAGCTGGACACCACAGATTTTTCACCTTCCTCATTAAAAAAGTGCACTGCATACCCATTGAACTCACACTGGTTTATGTGCATGAAATCCACAAGTCCTCCTCTATCTGTCAATATTAATATTGAGTTTAATGTATGGTAAAAATATCCTATGAACATGCACATGATTCCTGAAAACAAGCATAAAACGAAAATGCTTTACAGTGATGGAGACAATGTTCCATTCAAAGTATATCTTTACAATTTAACGCCTCAGACCCCACCATTTTGCAATTCTTGCCTCTAATACAGTTGGTTATGGTAACTTAAATATTTTTCCATCTTGCAATTAAAAAACTATTAAATATTGGGACACGTTAATAACTCTCTCTCATTACCACATTAGAAATCATTATTGTCACCACACAGTATAATGTAATGCTGGATTAATATAGTGGAAAATTGCTAATCATATAATAACATTTCAATGTTTTTACTACATTAGCAAAACTGATTAAGAATAAAGTGCAAATAATAAATAAGACAATTTTACAAGCAAGGAGAAAATTACAAGCAAAATGACAGCACTGAGAATGCTGCTGTACCCAGATAATATAAATATCAATTATGTTATGCTTCTGGCTAGAATCTAAAATACTTCAGAGTTGCTGATACACAGCACTTTTGGAAATCAGATCTATTCTTCTATGTCTTACATAAAACTAAAAATTTTTATGGCCTTTTCTAATTGCAATGGAATTTGCAACCAAATGGGAATTATTTTAAAGGTTGGAAACCATCTACAGTTTTACTCCTGTTAAATGGTACATATTTTTAAGCTCTACATTACATCAAGAAAGCTAGCTGATAATTTTAAGTTTTGGCTAGGAAATAACTGTATAATTTTAATAATTCCCTGTAGCATATTTAGATATTACACTCTTCACTTAGCATGCATGAAATGGAAAATAGCAACAGGATTCCATTTCTGTTAACATCCAAGTAGTTTTTTTCTCAGGACTTTCAAGCACCCACAAACACTACTTTTAATTTAAAACATCCTTTTTGTAGCATGCAAGTTCCAAAAAGCATGATGAAATATGAGATTACAAACAAAAGCCTCTTCCTTTTATCAGGAATTTTGCATAGTCTTTCAAAACGTGATTTATTATAAATTAATTCATTAGTTATTTAAATATTCTAAACAGTGGATATCACTTCAAAAGCAGTTAACAGCATGTATTCAGATGCTTCTGTAATTTCTTCTGAAATAAAGAATGCACAACAATTGTAACACAACTTTTAATAATTCCAGGAAGTCTACAGTGGTGCAGTTTACACACTTCCAAAACGAGTTTGGACTAACCTGAATTAAGTGTAACTAATCTGACTTAATCTAAATGCAACTGTAATATTCAAAGACAATCACAGAATGCTACTTTAAACCTCTATTCATTTCGGTAACGATATTTTTGAAGTACTGAAAAGAAGAAAACATTGCAAAATGTTTTATTTTCTAACTTTCAGGTAATACAGTTACTGTTAGAAGCTAACCCAAACTCCACACAATGCCAATACCATTGTGTCTTGCTCCCCATTGTTAAGGAACCCTCTCTTCCCACTTAGCTTTAAATCAGAGAAGAAAGTGGACCATGAATCTAGTCAGTAAATTTGGAATATAATTTAATTCTATTCAGGACTTCTCATTAATCTCCCTGAAACCAAGGCAGAGTGCAGAAAGGTATCTTTGTTTGACAAGACTTTTGTCAAGATTGCTCATGATGAAAATGCATTTCCTCATCAGAGAGACAGGCCTGAGCACACCCAAGAGTTTTAGTCCAGATTAAGGTGTTGAGAGCAAGGGTTTCCTGTATTTCAGTGACTGCATGGACTACTTCAGTATTCCTTGGATTGATTATTGCTTATCATAGAATGGTTTGGGTTGGAAGGGACCTTTAAAGGTCATTTAGTCCAGCCAGAGACGTCTTAAACTAGATCTGGTTGCTCAGAGCCCCACCCAACTTGACTTTGAATGTTTCCAGGGATGGAGTATTCACCTATGGGACACTTGTCCCAGAGTTTCACCCCTGACATTGTAAAAATTTTCTTCCTTATATCTAGACTAAATCTGGCATCTTTTAGTTTTAAAACAATACTCCTTGCCCTATCACTACAAGCCCTACTAAACTGTTTGTCCCCATAATTTTTATAAGCCCCCTTTGCACTGAATGGCCACATTAAGGTCAATAACATCTCTGCAGCGCCTTCTCTTATCCAAACTGAACAATCCCATCTCTCCTGCTTTGGATGGAGCTCAGGATGCTGTTGGCCTTCTGGGCTGTGGAGCACATTGCTGGCTCATGTCCAACCTTTCTTTGTACTTGTATCAATTTCCTTCTTACCCTGTCAAATTTGGCTCCGTTGGTAAAGGCTCTTGAAAAAGCTGGCTCTTGAAAATCTTTAGGTGTTTCATAGGAAGGAAAGAGTATTTGCTGACAAAGGCATGGCTGAGAGTGTGAAGAGTCTCAAAACACCGCTGAAACTTCATTTTCTGACAGAGGAAAAAGTTCCTCTGTATTTTGTTCCTCAAACCCATAGATACCAGTCTTCCTCTAGTAAATAGCAACAGCAGATATTCGAAGTGTGAATACATTTATGACTCTGACACCTATGTTAGGATACAGTATATTTTATACTGATAGAAAACTCTGAGAAATGCAGAGGGAGGAGTAATGGGATTACAATTCTCTATAACTTAAACTCTGCATTTGTCAATTCCTTGTTCACACCTTTGAGGCTCTATTCTTGCAATGCCCAAATTAAAGACTGAAATACATAAAAACCAACTTAAAATCTCTCAAAAGTACTTTTGAAGTAAATCTAACTTCAAAATTCATTGGTATTAGAAGATGATATTTAAAACTTTATATTTGAGTTCATTTTCAGAATGGGATATTTAAATACTCATCTATCCTGTATTTCATTTTCATCACCATGCTGGTTCAACTCTTATTTAAGAAAAAAACCCTAAAGTTCCAAAACTGGAAAAAACTCACCCTGATGTTCACTGTATTAAATTATATTACACTAGCAGAAGTGTAGTGTCTGCTGACTAGGACTCATTAATTCCCTCATGAAAGACTGGAGTAATGCAATTAAATAGGTGTCTTATCAAGGTGACTCGTATTTTGGCACAGGGTTTTTACAGTTTATGAATTTTTATGTGAAGTACAATCCCAAAACAATGTTTCTGTGAAGAATGAGGTGATACTTCCTGAAATTCACAGGAACAAGAGAAGCCTAGACTTTTTGTTCTTAAAATACATATTTGTAAACCAATTGTTTTCTATTTATTCAGATAAAAACAAGTACTTAATGTATTATTATAATAAAATGCTTTGCATCCTGAAAAATAACTTTTCTATGTTATTAGTCTTGAAAGTGAAGAAAGCAACAGATTTTAATAAAAACATTCAATTGTTTTGTTCCATTACCCAAGAAAGCCTAGCATATCAGCACATGCAAGTTAAGCTGCTACTGTGATTAAATAATTATGCTGCAGTATCACAGATCATGTCAGTAAGGAGAATGCTGAGCCCAGGCACATTTTTGAGAAATTTTGCAGCGCTGTGGACCAATCCCTAATGAAAATCTCTTTATTTCTCTCAAAGTTGTTATTGGAAGTGTTTGAAAGAAAGGTTATTTCTACAGTAAAAGCTGACTTTTGTCATCTAGTATTTCCCCTCCCACCGTCACCTTCAGGAGAACTTGGTGGGTGCACAAGAAACATGATATACTGAGAGACAGGTACAGAATGAGATTCAGAAAGGTCAAAGAAAAAGTATGTAAAATAAAACTGCCTGACACCATTCCACTAAAGATGCTCCACTTTCCTAGGATCTATTTTTACCTTCTAGACCAACCACAGAGCTAAATTTTTCTAAAGATACAACAACAATACACAAAACCAAACCAAACCAACAACCAAAAAAAAAAACCAAAAACAAACCAAACCCAAAAAACCCTCCCAGAAAAATAAACTCAAAAGTCATTATTTTCCCCTCAACCGTCTTTCAGTCTTGTCTGGACTCCTTACTATGTTTATCTTGCTTTATACTTGAGTCTGTAGTTATTTTACTCTGCAGAAAGGCAGAAATAAAAATTGCCATTACCATAAACAGTTACCTGGATTTACTGTCACCACTGAAAGCTTACAGGTGATTCAGAAGATTTGAGGCCACTGATTTCCCTTGCAAGAAAACTTCTGAGGGCTGATAATCAGAAAAAAATCTAGGCCACGTTCCAAAATGATATAAAATGCTCATAAAACACATTGCTTTCCATGGACTTGACTCACTTGGCCTCCGTTCGGATGCGTACATTAGAGCTCATAGCTATAAATTACTTTCTTCTATCTCCAAACCTGACTATTTATTTCCAGGTTTTGCAGCTGTTATTTTTGATGGCTCCCCTGTTTCTGAGGAGGACAGATGCTGTGGGAGAGATCTTTACTGCTGCAGGTGACACAGTCCCCCAGGAAGAGAGAGCAGTCAGGTCTGCTGTTTAGCACCACACTCTGCAGCCAGTTTCAAAATGCAACAGAGTGCAACTGTAATTTAGAACTGAAGCTTTCAGCAGAACCTCAAGTTGCCATATTCTGGACCAGATAGCGTTATTTTAAGCTTTAGTTATTTTCTAGGCACACAATTGTTAGAGTAAACAAGCACGCAAGTCTCAAAGGTAAGATCTGTATCTGTCAGAGGAACAGCACAGACTTGTAGTCAATAAAAAGAACCTTTAAAAAGCTCTGTCCTAGACTGAAGAAGATCATAAGCTGCACATCATTTTTAACGAAGTGTGACATTTGAAGCACTAACTTCTAGCAAAGGTTTCATCTTTCCATTGGTATCAGTTCCACACTAAGTTCAGTCCAAATATATTGATTTTCATTTATGTTCGGATTTTTCAGAAGCTTTTGATGCTCACTGCACTGACTTGAAGGAAACACACAATTATTTCATGTCTGCATACTGGCAATATTTGATAACCCCCTGGGGTTTCATATGAATTCTAACCACCACGAAGAAGAAAACAGAGGTCTGAAAGACTCCGTGCCAGACAGCTCATGCAACAAAGATGTCAATTCCCATAATACAGAGTTACCCAACTTGGTTTGGTATTACTGTTACTGACAGGAGCAACAACTGTTGGATCCTGCCACTGCATTCCCAGTCCCACTGTTAGAAGGTATTTCTACTTTCCTGCCAGTAACATGGAGTGGCTCCCTTGGAAAAAAGGATGCTCCTTTCTTAACATCAGAACACAGAAAAAGAAGACAGGGAAAGCAACAGGAAAGCTGGAGAACAAGAAAAGATTACAGATTCCTAAGAGATACAGTGAGTTTGAATCAGAGAACAAATCCAAAGCAAACACTTGCAGAGATCTGAGGGTGAAGAAGAAATTGCACAGAGTTTGTCTAGGGTCAGAAGCCATTTCAAGCCCCTAGACTACAAAGCAAAACTATTTAAAAAGCCCTATAAAGAACAAGAGAGGTTGGAATTTGTTTTAAAATTTTTGTATTTTAGCTGCCTCACCCATATAATTTTAAATCATAGCTTTAGAACTGGGAATATTTGATGTCCTTTGCATGACTGCAGAAAAAGGCAAGGAAGGGGATCATGGAAAGTGGAAGAGGTCACTTTTTGCTAAGCCAGACACATTATAAAAGAGAAGTTCAACCTCAGTGGTCTGTTTAGAGTATCATTTAGGAACAATTCTTTTGTGTCTTTTGTGAACAGATTTATTTTTTCATAGTCAAAAGCCTGTTTCCAGCTGTCTAAAAGTATCCTAAAAACTACACACTTCTCATAATGCTGATTAAATGAGAAAAATCCGACAAGAACCCAGATCAGATTAGGGTCAAATTCTCTCCTCCTACATCTTCTAGAAAAGAAAGATTAATTAAAATTCATCTTCACAGGACTAACAAAATAATTCACTAATATGTTTCCAAAAATGGATGGGAAAAATTAGCAGAGTAAAACAGAGAATCTAAAATGCCATCTCACTCCATCATGTTGCCATTACAAAAAAAATCATCTCACACATGTTCTTGCTTGCTTGACTTAGAACATACTCAACTACTACACCTCAACAAGTGTAATAAAGCATGCCATGCCACTCTCCATTTTGTAAGTGAAGCTGCTGGAATTTAATTATTAATCTTTAAATTGATTCTAAAATTTAACATGCACACAATATTTAACAAAAGCAAACCTGGATGTCAAGCCTGTGCTGCCTCACCAATTGCTGCAGAGAGATTCTTCTATTTGCAAGAAAAATATTAGAGCTATTGACATAGGGGTCTCTTAGAAAGGTAGCTTCATGTGACCAGGTCACAGTTACCCATTCTTTGAAGTACCTTAATTCTCAGCACCTTTAACTGTATGTAACACCTTTGAACTGTATGTCAGAGTTAAATTAAATACCATAAAAAAATCTGTCATAGACAGAAGCTTGCCTTTTTTTTTATTATTTGCATATATATTCAGAATTTGTGTGTACAGCTCCGATTTTAAAACAGAAACCTGCTTTATTTTTAGCAGGGCAGCTTTGAGTCACCTAGTCTAAAATTCTAACACAGTTAGATTGTCACAGAAAATCACACTTGGTCTACTTCACAGCAGCATTCTCAGCATAAAGCTCAAATTTACATTATGGATGTAAATTTAAAAACTGTCATTGCTACAGTTTTTTAAATCATGTTAGTTCTTCTGAAAAAATTGTATGTGTCATACCTAAAGCCATTATCCAACCATACCAGAAATAGGGGAGCAGAAAGAGAGAATTGTCCTTTGATTCCTGCCAACTTGCCCTTATTTGTGACCCCTCAGTCCTGGCTCATTCTCGATCACTGGATCTTAGAGCAGGCTTAGTGGAAAACAAGCCATGCAGTTTCTTACAGCAAAGACTTTGGAAAGCAGATATATCTTCATCAATAGTGATGACAAAACTTGATAAATTTGCCAGTTTGGAGGGTCATTGACCAGTTTGTAACAAAAAAACCTAACAGGTTATGAACAACTTAACTAAATACGCAAATACTCAGACAAATGCCTATTTGAGACTAATTATTTGAGAATAATTTCTTTGCCTTCAGTAGATGTGTTTTTCTTCGCATTAATATATTAAGAGTTCCTGAAAAGAATGAGTCCCACTTTACAAAATCACAGAATATTCTGAGCTGGAAGGGACTCACAAGAGGATCACTGAGTGCTCTCTAGAACCAGTTCCTTCTGAAAAGGGAACAGAATGTACAGTTGCCATTTCTGAGATGCAAGATTTCAGTGTCATGACTCCAAAGGAAGATCTGTCTCCTATGGGAAACTAACACTGGACAAGAGAAAACACCATAAAATTTCAAAACTATTTTGAAAACCAGACTTTCAATGTATTGTAAAGGGTATAACTGTTTAAAAAATGCAGTTAAAGATATAATAATTTAGTGTTAAGGTATAATTGTAACATAAGTGTACTCCTGCAGTGTTAACTGCTTTGCATTTTGTATATTTCAATTCAAGCAAGTTTTGAAAAAACTACTTGAAAAAAACTTCACAGTGACTTAAATAGGCAATCCCTGAAGACTTGGTTAATCATGCATTACCATTTTATGTCATTTATAAAATGGGAGGAGGGCAGATTGTTATAAGCAGCAATATTTAGCAACTTTTCACAGCAATTTTAAAAGGCGATACATGTCACCACATTACCAAGACACCTGCATTTCACATATGACAACCACTACAAAATTAATTTGGGGATCCAAATTCTTCAGTTACTATAATTAGGCTAATGCTGAACTTCAGACTACCTTGCAATTATCATTAGTTATATTCACAAACGGAAGATGCAATAATCTGAGATCAAATTCCCTTTCAGGGCCCCCCCTATGCAGGGGCCCACAGCTGGACATCACTGAATGATCCAGATGAACTTGTGTAATGTGCATCCTCCAGAGAGGCAGAGCTGATCTTCTGGGCTCTCATGTAGGTGCAGATCTCTGACTTACGAGCAGGAACAGATTTCCATGGGAGAGCTTAGTGGTGTTTAACCAGCAGATTACTGATCCTGTGCCCAGGAACCCTTGCCCTCACTGCAGGAACGATTCATCTGGCTCAAGACATATCTACCGAGCTACTGCAGCTGACAGCCTGGGAAATTAAAATAAACCAGCACCTACATTCTCTCAGTATTTTGGCCTGTAGATTGCAGCAATTCAGCAGCTGTTACAGAATAAGCTGACCCATTTTGAGGACATAGATGAGAACTGCTGAGGCCACACAAAAGTTAGGTTTTTTTCATCCATCACGCCCACCATAGTCTGTATTTGTATATAAAGTATTTTAAAAACGTGAACGATGAATATTAACAATGTTAAACATTTAAGTCAACAAGTTTCCTTTTTTGTTTAATAATCAGCTACTGTAGACCATGGAATTAATCTACAGTCATGGAGAATTTCTTCCACATAAGTTGCACAAAAAAGGCAGAAAATTCCAGCTCATCTTAAGAGTTCCAGCAAGCTCTCAGTTGTCTTTAAAAAACAAAATCCTTTTACTTTATTTACAAACTAAGAATATGAGATCACTCTGATTTTAGGTTGTATTTTTAAAAAACAAACTAACCAGGTTAATTGATCCTACAGTGACAATAAAACAAAGATGTGTTTTTACAGTTTACAAATATATGTCAACGCATTAGTGCTGCCACTGACAGAACAGGAGTAAATAATTTTCTTGAATGTGTTTATTTGTAAGACAATAACATCATGAAGAAACTCAGTATAATTGGGTATAGTAATTTCACTGTACTAGGATATCTAAACTTAACTCTGCTTATACAGACTAGTATGTAATATAAAGAATGTCTTTATTCTTGTTTTGTATTCTACAGTCTGCATCTGACTCCTAAAGATGCACTACTAACTCAGAGTAGTCTTCTCATTAGAAAAATAGAAAAAAAGTTGAAATACTTGAGACATTGATGAAAGCTCAACAAATCAGAGGACTGGACAATCATCACCCATATGAAGTTCAACAAGGGAAAGCGCTGGATTCTGTACCTGGAATAGGGCAACCCTGGATGTATGGACAGACTGGGGAATGAGATGCTGGAAAGCAGTGCCATGGAAAGGGCCCTGGGGGTCCTGGTCGATGGCCAGTTGGATCTGAGTCAGCAGTGCCCTGGCAGCCAGGAGGGCCAGCCTGTCCTGGGGGCATCAGGCAAAGCATCCCCAGCCAGGCCAGGGAGGGGATTGTCCCGCTCTGCTCTGACCTGGGGCGGCCTCACCTTGGATATTGTGGCAGTTTTGGGCACCACAATGTAAGACACTAAGCCATTAGAGAGTGTCCAAAGGAGGACAAGGAAAATGGTGAAGCGTCTTGAGAGGAAGCCGTGTGAGGAGCGGCTGAGGGCACTTGGGCTGTTCAGCCTGGAGAAGAGGAGACTGAGGGGAGACCTCACTGCAGTTACAACTTCCTCATGAGAGGAAGACAAGGGGCAGGCACGCACTTTTTCTCTGTGATGACCAGTGACAGGACAAAGGGAATGGCCTGAAGTTGTGTCAGGGGAGGTTTAGGTTGGATATTAGGAAAAGGTTCTTCACCCAGAGGGTGGTTGGGCACTGGAACAGCTCCCCAGGGAAGTGGTCACAGCCCCAAGGCTGACAGAGTTCAAGAAGCATTTGTATAATACTCTCAGGCAGATGGTGTGACTCTTGGAGATGGTTCTGTGCAGGATCAAGGGCTGGACTTGATGATCCTTGTGGGTACCTTCCAGCTCAGCATATTCTGTGATTCTGTGCGTCAGTCCCAGTACTGTGTGCGAGGATGGAGGAAGAGTGAAAGATAGGTACTGTGTGTACCTAGGAAAAGGATGCAGAATGTAGCCAGAAGGCATAAAGGACCCTTCCAGCACTCACAAGTACAAACCATCTCAGAGCTAAAGCAGAACACAAGCATGGCATTTGAAGGGAATACAAACCCATCAACTTTCAGTACTTGACAGGGTACAACACAACAAGAAACTAAGTGGAGCTGCTTCATCTGTGTTTGTGCTTTAACAAATTCAGAGTTTACAAGGGGCATATTTTTCCCTTCAGGTCTTGTGACCGTTTTGAACAGAACCCCAGCAATATGGGGTAAATATTCTGGTACATTTTCTACTACAGCTGTTTAAGATGATAACAGGCCAAATCCATCCAAATACTATTTTGCAGCAAGAATAATAAAAGTGTGAAACTCAATGCATATCAATGAGGTCAAATTTTACAAAGTTCTTTTATTTTAAAGGCTAGACACATGTATGAATAATAAGATTACCTACAGGCCAACTCTAATGGGTCAGAGTGTAAGTCAGCTGCTAATGGAGTAGTCCTAGGATAAGACTTGCCTATTGGGAGTTCATTGCATTATCCCATGTCTTTCCTTTGAACAGAGTAGCACAAAAAGCTAGTCACTGCAAAAGCCATTAAAACACAGCCTGCTGATGTGATTGGTAGGACAATCCTACATGTTCCTTTGAACATGTAGGGTCCATGCTCAGGGTCCTAAAAAAGCCGTTCTGTATCTCCTGATAAAACACTCCTTTGCTCTTTGCACTGTTAAAAAGTCTGAGTAAATTACTATATTAAATTTCTGTTCTCATAAACCACTATTACCTCCATCACATATGTAAGAAAGAGAAAGTTATACTATTTTATTACATGGCTACAGTGCAAATTAGCAGCAAAAGCAGAAAATCAGACATATATGCACTTGGACTGAGCACAAAGTATTGAAGGAGAAAAAAGAATGGTTTTAGGAAAGAAACCTGTGAATATATCTAATAAATGTGCAAGGAACTTATATATTTAAACTTTCTGAGGAAAGCATGAGATCTCTAGGAATAGTATATTATAAAACCTGCACAGCAAGATTTCCACTGTTTGTGTTCAGGGGGGGGGAAAAAAGTACACTTTCAACAGGAAATATTCCAGAGACGTGCACGAAACTCCTGTAACTTGGCATTTCAGATTTCCAGGGCAATTAACTCCCCACTGTATCACATCACTTAACATTAATTAATTGCTAAAGATGTAGTTATGTAACTTATTGAGTTGCTAAGGATAAATCAGCTCCCGAGCTCCCAAGGCTTGAGTGGCACGCCAAATTAACATCAGTGAAGCACAGGGATTTATTCTCTCTTCTGAGATTGCCAAATCAAGCAGTTGTTCTCCTTCCAGTGTCAACTAGCGGGAACAAGTCAAGTAAATGTCAGTCAAGCCATCATCCCACCACTGCATGGAGAGCTTCATGGAGCAAAAGATTCTGAGGAAGGCCCATTGTTGCTCTGCACACAAAAAAGTTGGAGGGTTGACAGCACAGCACCCTTGGAACCAGGTTCCCTAAATATGGCTCACTGATACTTCTGGATGTTGCTTCCTCAGGATAAACCCCAGCCCGCACGAATTATTGCATTACCTAGAAACAGCTAGGTAATACAGAATAAGCATAAATTAGGGAACGTGCTAATTAATATCACTCTCATACATGTCTTACAAGTTAGAGCTGGCATTGGCTCAGGGGAAAACAAAATCAAAAAGCAATGAAGTTTGAGTCCGCTCATTCAGGTGGACATTAGCTTAGGGACAGAGCCCAAATCCCTTTGGTGCTTTTGAAAAATCTGACAAAATTTTTACAGCTCCAAAACATGGTGTTAACATAGCTCAACAGGCATATAAGCTGAGTCAAGCAGCTTGCAGCTGAATTGCACACCCAGAAAAAACCAACTGCTACCATTTATATAGTGCCTTCTGATTCCATGTGGGTGACTGATGTTTGATTACTCTGGAATATGTAAACAGTTTCTAATCATTTAAATAAATTACAATTTTGGATGGATGAACAGAGGCTGCATATGTACTCTGAAGCTCACTCAAACACACTGAGGAAGAGAGGATTTCGAGGTCCTATCTGAATGGATTTAGGGGGAATGTGACTGCAGAACTTTTCTACTGTTTCTCTGAAGTGATTTTGGATGTGACATATCTCAAAGACAGTCTTCCTACAGCGCTATTGATCTTGCTGGCCAGGGACAAGACCTGAAAAAAACAAGTGGATACAGTTCTGGTACGTCAAACAGACAAGTGCACGTGACCAGCAGCCAACCACTCAATTCCATGCCAAAGCAATGCACATAAGGACATTTGTCCTGCAATGCTTAACAGTTACCATCTGTCTCATAACAAAGTCTGTTGTCAACTGACAATGGTGTAACTGAAACTGCCTCATTTTCAAGAGGACTGATTTAGAGACCTGGCATTGCAGAACCTAAAAAACTGCCACAGACTCTTTAGAGCTCCATTTTCTGACCACCCTGGTATCTGTCGAAACCATACTACCAGGCCTAGGAATATACACAGAGCTGCACACAGTTACTCCTGGTGTGCAGAAAACAGCCTCACTATCACTAACCTTGGAAAGTTAGGTCCTCCAGTGCACTGCTGCATCATTCACCTTCATCATCTGACCCATAACCACAGAAATAATGTGTGGGGTTCCTTCACAAGCACAAAAAACCTTAGGAAGTTCCCAGCTTTGTAATCTGGGCGGAATTTGCTGAGATTTTGCAGGGTTTGCCAGAATGATAAAATTGCTTTGTTGCTTTTTTGAACTGTCCAGATAGCTCCAAATAAGGCTTTGAAAATTATCGTAGATACAGATGACTCTAGCAATCTTCTCTAAGGCTTTCCAGAAAATATAGGCAGCTCTCAAATGTTACAAAATTTCTCTGACATCTGTACTGATCAGTTTAAGAATTACACCAGCTTCCCAAGCTGCATATTATAATTCTGATGAGGAAATGCTGTCTGTTCTGTCAGAAGCAGGGACACATCACTGTGGTGTTTGACATAGGCTAGTTTGGGAACATGAATGACAGAGTGCACTTGAGAGAACAAATAAGTCAGGAAACTGATGTTACTGGCATGTGGCCCACTGTGACACTATCAATGAGACATCATCTTTGCCAGAGCAGGAACAGCCACTGCTGTATTTCCAGAGAGACAAACTTAAATGACTGGTTTTGCCAGCTCTGAAGCACGTTTTGTTATTCATTCACCAAGCACACATCTCATCCATTAGGACTGGCCACACAGCACTGGGGACGGATGTTTAAGATACCCACGTTACTGGCTAGTGGCATGTAAATTTTACTAATGTATAAATAAAAAATTAACTGTAAGTCCCGACTCTTTCTCTGGTTTATCCTCTTTTATGTTGACCAGGTTTGAGAAGCAGGAATGTGACTCGCAGGACAGCACACGGTGCTGACAGAGAACTACTCTGTGGAAAGCCTCACCGGTGCAGCATGGAAGAAACTCGTGGGACTTGGCAGGGAAGGAAACACACACCTCAAGATGGTTTTCTGGAGAGAAAGTGAGGCTATAACCCTCAAGTTTATTAAACCATACCAAACAGAAAATGGTTTAGAGATCTTTTTTGTACATTTTCTTGAAAGCTGGATTGAACTACTGAAAATATTGGAAACATATGTTTGCTGGGGCCACCAAGCCCATCTGAGCAGAGCTGCTTAAGGAATGAAAATGAAGCTGCTTAAGGAATATCAAGCACGAGGCCAAAACTAACTCTGAGGAATTTAATATTCTGATCCAAATGGTTCAGGAAGCACAGTCTACCTCTTTCAGGGAAAATAAAAAAAAGACCTATTTCCTTTTGGTCAACAGAAAAATACAGAGCTAAACTTTCTCTGCTTCATTAAGGAGGAAAAACATGTATAAGGGACTTGTTTCCACTTTCTTGGAGCGCTAGTCCAGAACCAGTTTTTGGAGAAACGTATTTGTCACATGAGTGATTTTAAGCACATAATAAGCACAACAGTTGATGGTGTGAGATTCCATAAAAACAAAAGACAGTTTCAGCAAAGTTGCATCAACATGAAAAAATTGAGATTATGCTTGGGGTGATGACCCTGACAGCCTTTCCATCACCTCTCTCCTGGTTACGCATACTGAATACATTTTGAGGCTTTCTCCCAAGCCGAGCCTTCCTTCCTGCTATGCCTCAGTCTAGTCTACTGTACTGAAGTGATGCAGAAATCTTCACAAGTGAGGAAAAGATCAAATTTATTAGTTATGTGCCCATTTATACAGACAGATAGGAAAGTGCGGAGGAAATCACTAAATGACTGGACACTGAGGAGGTGATGCATGATGTGCTTCGTAGATTACATGCACAAAGCACTGTTTAGCCAAGGGTACTACTTGGCAAATATATACAAACTTAGCATTAAAAGCACGGAACCAGTTGCAGTGAAGCTGCAGTTACGTGTTTACAAGATTACAGTTTGTATTGTTTATAAAATGTAGTTCTGCCTGCAAGTATTCTTCATAGATAAATCCTTAATTTTACATACTATTTTTGGATTAAGCATGACTTGACTCTGTACACACATGCTTGATATAAATCCAAGGTTTGGCAAATTACATAACAAACGGTAAAATTCTGAAACACATCTAAGCCTTCAGCACATATGATTTTTTAAAAACAAGCATGAATCTGTTCATTTTTCAAAATTAAATTCTCAAACTCGTCAGTTTATCAGAATGTTAAAAAGCACAACCACTTCAGATTAACAGATCAAGTTAATCACAACTGAAGACTAAAAATTGGAATGAAGTTACAAGCCCTTGAAATACAAGCTGATACTGGAAAAGTGTCATTACTTCCCTGCTGTACAGATGACAGTGGAACAGCCATAAAACCCAAGAGGTTATGATTAGATAGCCTGAAGTAGTGCAGAAAGGAAAAGGGAGTCAGCGTGATTTTCTCAGGTGTGCATTATAAAAATATTACTGTGAATTCCCAGGAGTACCTATGTGAAAGCTTCCCAAAAATTTTTTTTTGTTTTCTTTTTATCTGCCAGTCTTACAAATTCAACTTGAGATGGCCAAGTTACGTTCTTCCAAGTTCACATGGCATCACTACTAATAAAACTCATGTAATGACAACTTCACAGTTCTTCCAAGGATGAACAAACAATAGAATATAGCACTCTCTAGCTGCTGAGTTAGATCCACAGCAATAGCAGAATTGCTAGAATATAAAATAAGCTATTAAGAAGCAGAGCATAAACCAAGAGCACCCATTCTGAGGATGAAGAATGTGGCATTCTTTATAAGCACTTCCAGAAAAACGAGAATGAAAACGGGCTGTTTGTTGACAAGGTTGTGTAGTTTAAAATCCAAGTTATAAGATTCTATCAAGTTAGACTTGAAATCTGGCACTTGTGTCAGAAAGGTCAAACTTCCAAAGATGACTACTTGCAGTTTTAACCTCAGCATTTCAAAATGAAAATAAATGCTGATAAAAATCATGCAAATTTGGCCTGGTCAGCAGCACTTGCCCTCTCTGCACATGTAAGCTATTTGGTTTAGATACTGTAAAGTCCTGAGCCCTATTAAAAGAATCAGATTTTTTTCCCCTTCCAAATCAATGTCCATTGTTAAGACAGGCACAGTCTTAATTAAAATTACAGAGAGAACCTGAGTAGTAGAAAAATACCGTCTTCATGAATCTGAATTTAGTTTGTTGGCAGAACCCTCAAACAATACATTATTTATGAACTGCACGCAGTTGCATGTATTCATATTTTATAGATTTAATATAATGGATCCAATCATTTCGAGAGATTGCAAGAGCTCAGATTAAAGCAAGATGTCACATATCATATTAGATATAAAGCCAAAATTTAATGAGACAAGTAAAGGTCAGAGAAGCACAGTGCAGTTTCAATTTGATACCCCTACAATTCTTATTCTTAAGCATGCATCACAACTTCAACTTTAAACATAAAGCAAAACTAAAAATTAGTATAAAAGCATAATTCTAATGCCAAGATCACTAAAGCAAACAGGAAAGTTAAACTTCAGTTCCTATGCCAGGAACTAAATGATGGCAATTCATTTCATCCTCTCTAGTCCTCCTTTTCTAAAGTATTATCAAGCAATTTTCAGTGACTGATGCCTGATTAATTGAAACTCAATCCAGCAAAATTATCAACACTCGCTATTGTTGGGATTTTTTTTCCTCAACCCACCAATCATGTCTAATAGAAACAGAGCACCTTTAGAAGTGCATTATCTGCATTTTTACTGATTATCTGGGATTCCAACTGTTTTGTGCTGCAGTAAGGAAAGCCCTTTATCGTTATTCCTCCTACCCTCTTCCCATTCTTACTTTGTCTCTACTTTTCCACGCAATACTCAAGTCTTAGACAAAAAGATACTTCAATAAGACTTTTCTGTAAGGCCTTAGAAGTACTCAATCTGTTCTAGTTAGCCATCTTTTATTTTCCTGATGGACAAACTTACACCCATGAAAGATTAGAGTGAATAATGACCGTGGGTTGGTAAGGAAGAAACAAGCATGGGCCTGTGAGGGATGCAGAATCAGAGAAACACTGGGATTTTTATAGTTTTTCTCTTTCCAGATTACTTATTTCCTTTCCTCTCAATTTTGCCTGTTCTCTCACATGCTTTTCTGTCTCCACTTTCTTCCCTTCTTTCTGTCACCATTTCTCTCCTAATATGAATTAGTATTTCCCAGGCATAATTTGCTGTTAATTTAATCTCATTAAGGACCGGCTAAACTGTTATCTCATTTACTTTATCTTCTCCATTTTTATGCCTGTTACTTTCCTTCCTGAAATACAGCAATAACTTCCTCCCTACCCCCACCTCATTCATGTAATGAGTCAAGCCAAAATAATATTGATTCCCTCTCCCTTTCCAGGATCAGTTCAAACAACTTGAACATCCCAGAAAACATGAACATAAACAACCGACCTCCTCAGCTTTAGTACTGTTCTTCAACACTTTCACATTGTTCTTGGCACTTCCTCTCACTATTTTCAGGTATTTTAAAAGAAATATTATTGACTTACGAAAAATGCTTTTATAACACACTTTTGAAGAGTGTGCCAGTTGACGCTGCTTTAAATTTTAGTTCCAAACTCCATGATTTCATTTTCTTCCCAGTTTTCTTCCCAATTCAGAGATCCTTCCTATTGCCTCTTTCTGTGATTAACGTCTCAAATTTCTCACACATGATAAATACAGTATTTCTTGAGGTTTTTCCCCTCCTTTTTAAAAGAAATTGGCTTATCCTTTTCAGAAACAGATAGTACTTCTTGAGTAGATCTTGCTACCTTTGCAGATACAAAGGAAATATCCAAAATACATGAGCATATGTAACAGAGATGATCACCATATACCATGTAAGCAAGCATATGACAGGTTCATTGTTCCTTTTTAAACAGGTTATAAACCCCTAAGTTTCTCCACCCATTTTGCCTTTGGGTCCTTTGTTTCAACATAGTGTTGCTTTTCTGACCCTTAAAGAAGACAACTATTTTAAAAAAGAAATCAATCAGTAACTTTATTTAGATGTTTCCTAAGTTCTTCCTTTTTTTAATCCAATCAACTTATTAATTGCACTTTACCTATTATACTCCTTAATAATATCCTATTCCCACTCAGAAATCAACTTTTAAAAAAGCAATTGCCAGACTTCAGAGGCCATTTATTTCCAACCATTTGACTCAGACAGTTGTATTCCATTGTAGTCAGGCTTCCAAGGATGCCTTTTTTTTAACATGTCATTATTTCTCGTCAAGTTTTAAACAACTGAAGCAAAAGTTTTTTTTGTTTTTATCTCTCACTTTATAGCATGATTTTTCATGCTTTTCCCATAATGTAACACAAGTTGAGGAATTAATAAGAGTGTTATTCTTACGATTTCTTCCCCACGTGTCTTATTGCACAGAATCCACATTCACTTACAGTGTGGCTCCCTCAGCATTCAAATTATTTGTTGGTTCTTCTCATCCACCAGTCAAGCTTGCTAAATCCATCTTTACTTTCAAAAAACAAATATATATTTAAGCTGTTCAACCCTAAGATTACTTACACACTCATTCTCTCCAATAAGTCAATGAATAGTGCTATATTGCTGCAAAAATACTCTTCCAGAATTTCTAGTTCGATTTTTGGTTTCCATTTCAACTACTTTTTTATATCCTCACACCTTTTTTCTTCTGCTAAAGCTTAAAGAATAAGAGCTTCTTTCAAGATTTCCAGAATCTTTTTTTTTTCTCTCTCTCTCCCATTCCTCTTTTCAAAGTCTTTTACTGATGTTATTTTATTCATGCACAACTGTTTAAGTTTCAATCTTATTTGAAACAGAAACTAGGAGATGACAAACCTTCTGGAGACAAATACAATTCCAGATGGCAACTGGAGCTGAATGAGCCTCCCAGCTCTGAGCCAAGATAAAGGAAAAGTTCAGTGACAAAACCCAATCAGTGTAAGGAAGGAGCATTGACATAGAAATCCCTACATTTCATTGATTTAAATTCCATCTATTTCCTTGACTCTAAATGGTGTACTGTGTACTTCATAGTATAATTATTGAACAATACCTGCACTGATAGGCTATGAGACAGCTAAGAATGAGAGAGATGATTTTATTTAAAAAAAATAACCATTTCAGAATGACAATGCTATACACGTTATAACACATGCAACTTCTTTTTAAATCACAAATATTTTCAAGACATTTGGGGTTTTAAAAAAATGAAAACATTAGTAAAGAAGCAGCAACTATTTTGTAGAAACGAGAAGTGATTATTAATATATTTTTACCTTTTATCGGTGGGGGCAACCTTTATTAGATTTATTTCTTCCAAATGTGCATTTAATGCTATCTGGCAGTAAGTTTTAACTATGCAGGGAGCCTAGCAGTTAATAAGCCAGGATCATCACCAAAAAGGTTATAATTGTTTGTGTATTTTTATTTATAGAACTTTTACACCTCTCGCAGTCTAAGAATATTCACGCAGGTATATGCTTGAAAATATTGTGACAAAAGGCATACTTTAGTAACAGAAAAGCTAATGTACCTGAAACCAAACCCATCATTACCATTATTCATCATATCCACAGCTAGAAACATTCTCCTTGTATAAAAGGAAGTTTTACGTTTTGATCTTTTATGGACAAACTTTCAAGTTCTTACAGGATAAACGTGGTTAGAGTAGCAGAACAATGCAGGCTAGATGGGACCTTTGCAGATCTCCAGCCTCAAATTTAGATCTGGTTGCCCAAAGAACTCATCCTGGTAAGTTCTGAAAATGTCCAAGAACAGAGATTTAACAACTGCTCTGTTTAACCCTTCTCCTTGTGACTTTTTTCTCCTCACTGTAAGATTGCTAACTGCAGCAAGAGACCTTGTCCTTGCCTCTTATCCTTCCACCACACATCTTTGACAAAAGCCTTTCCCTCCTAGTACACTCCAGTGGTAACGACAACCTTAGCAGCACGAGTGTGAAAAGACTAAAGAGCACAACTTCAAAACAAATCATATCAAAAACCACAAGCATAATCTGAGCAACGGAGTCACAAGTACCCACTCTGCAGCACTCATTCAAACAGACAATAGAGAGCATCAAGTGGATTCAAACTCAACATTTGAAATTATCAGTAATTCTTTGCAAAGGGAGAACAAACCTGGGCCACTTTAACGGAATTTTGAGTAGAACCACCGGCATGATATTCTACTTTGAATTTTTTCACAAGTTCTTCAAATCTGTCAAAAAAAAAAAAAGTGGAAAAGAAAAAAGTTAACCTTTGCAATTTTTTTTTCCCAGAAAAAGACATGAAGATTAGAAGTAGATGACGTCACATTATTTGTAAACAAGAAATTCATATGCATCAACTGTTATACATAATGCAAGCTGGAAACATCTATTTAGAAATAGCTTCTTACGTGCTATTTAAGTGAGAAGATTGAGATTTGTTGCCTAGTTCAAAATTATCTTGACTCAAACAATGGTGCTACATTTTAAGATTTCATATGAAATAGTATATTTTGACAGGTGAAGAACTTTGATGAACAAATCTACTAGTATGTGAGAAAATCTGATAACAGAAAAGGCAAGTGTCTCCAAGGTGAGCCTTGAAATCCTTCAAGCCATACAACCATGAAAACATAGAATTCTGCGTTAACATTCAGTATTATATTAGGTCTGAACACTGAAACAAATATTTAAACTTCTAACAGAAATATCTAACCCTCCTATTTCAGATCAAACCTTCTGGTTAAGATGCAGTAAGACACTTCTGGTTGTCTAGGATATGTGTTCCATCTCTGATCACAGCACACCAGAGCTTAAGAACCAGACTTCTCCCTGATCACAGGCTACAGAAAAGGGAAGTGTCACAGGAAAGGGAACTGGAATGAGGGAGCTGTGGAGGCTGCAGGGAGGCTGTGCACAAATACTGCATCATGCCCTTAAATTCCAAACACACTTCAAAACCAGTGGATTAAACAGCAGGATTAACAACCTCAGAAGACATCAGACTTAGAAAGAAATCTCCTGCAGGCAAGTCAAAAAGTTTACTGTAAATTTTTTTGAGATTTGACGTTCAAAATGACCTCAAGGTCAACCCTAAGTAATAGCATAGCTTTGCCCTTAATGCCTACTTACTTTATCTGTTTACCTTCAACAAATTAAACCGTGTCCAGTTAGATGTATTCCAACATATTTTATTGTATTTACTTTTACCATCTTTTAAAAGAGTGACATATCTTTATTTCTGACACAGTGAAAAATGAATGCTATCTGCTATCCCTTCCTCTCCCTCTCACAACCCCAATCTCCTTTCAGCACATGAACAACAGTTTTGGGGATAGATTTGTCACAGAATGACTTGTTCGTTTAAAAGGTGGGATTTTTTTCCCAAAATCGTGTTTCTAATAAGAGGATTTTTATTTCTACAGTTCTTTCCATTTAAAGTGTTTGAATAATGAGCTACTCACCCTAGCAAACTACCAATGGGCAGACAATTAGAAAGAACCAAGGACTAAATTACTACATATGCTTTTCACAATTATTCCTACTATTAATTATCCATCAATTCTACGTCAAGCAATTGAAACCTCAAATGGTAGCAAGTAGCTGAATATGGGAAAAAAATAATAAAAACCAACAAGTCTCCTAACAATTGCTTCTCAAGCAAAGATAAAGCATCAGGAACCAATTAAGTATTTTGGCAATATTTTTTTTTAATTTATTTGGCATTTTACCTTTTCACTCAATTTGAGTGTGTGCTGTGCGAATCACAGTTATTTTTATAGTCTTGTATGTCTACAAGCATGTCAGTTGATATTTTAATTCCTTTATTTAAATGTAGCTAAAGTTTCCATGTCCACGTTACCTAATGGCATGTTAAACCTCATAAACCCAGTACATACAGCAGCTGATCACCTATGTTAGCAGCTCTCAGTCTAGATAAGTATGTATTTAAATACTTGTACTTCAAATGAAGAATAAAATGGACGGTATCTGAATTTGGGGGAAAAAAGAAACATTGGGAACAGTCATAAAATACTGTCAATATTATGAGGATTTCAAGGTGAAAGTTATCTAAGAAATAATCTGAACAAATTATTTTACAATTACTTAACAGAATGAGACAAACAATGGCGACTGTCTTCCACTATTTCAAACTGAAAATTAAAAGACCTAACTCCTTTTCTTTGAATTAAGATGGTGATTCAATGTCTCTAACCATCTGTTATATGAAACAGAACGAGTTCATACAGCTGCAAAAAAAGTACATTTTGCTGGTCATTTTCCATGGCACATCAAAAGGACAATATAAATTGTGATGTTTTAATCCACAAGACCCTGTAACAAAGTTGTATCAAGAATAACCACAAAATTCAGAGCGCTGATGGTTTTTTATCTCGGGATGAACAGTTAGATGGACATTTTTCACAGTGTCAGCAGATGGCACAGGCAGCATGGGAACACAGACTTTGTCACTGTCTGCTGTATGCCTGACCTGCAAAGAGAGGACTCTGTCAGTCCAGCATGCTTCAGAAACATGGTGTTTGCTTTTATAAAACCCTCCACTTCAAGGAAGGAAGTTCAACTTCCAAGGCCCGGGAATGCTGAACAGAGCTTCTGTGTGTGCTTCAGGACTAAGCTGTTATCACACTTAGGATAATTCAAGAAAATTAGAACCTTATGAGCCAAGACTGAACATTATTTGTGTTTCACGACCTGCAGTTTTTGGTCTTTCTGAGTATTTCTTTAGGCTGTGCTATATCTGAGAACTGTGACCCTTCTGCTGACCTAGCAACATACCATTACCTTAAATAACAGAACAGAATAAATCCCACAACTGGCACCATATAAAGGGGGCCCTACTTTTGGTACCATGAATTTGTCCACCACATTAAAGCATATTTTAACAAAAACAAGTCTGCATTTGCAGCAGCATATGTTTTGAGCTGTGATACTGCTGATCAACTCTAGCACTGACCAAAGAGGATATGTTAATGTTTTGCTCAGCTATACTAAAGGCAATAGCACTTCTGTCAGGGGTTTTTTTTTCTCCCTGCTTTAAAAGAACATACACTCCTAACTGAATTGATACTGAAAGGTGAGCCTTTTCAGTGGCCTCACATTCAACAGAATTAATGGCTATTATGAAAAAAAAAAGGAAAAGGTGGTAGTCAAAGAAGCTCTTATACAAAGGAATACAAACAAGAATGAGAACATAATCTTTCAGCCCTTTTTTTTTTTTTTTAACAAAATACAGCTCCTTACATTACAGGAGGTAGAAGCTTATTTGTAGAAGGCACAGACTCTTCTTACATATGCCATACCATCACCCCAAACTGCAGACAGCTGATAGAATTTCTCCCCAGTATCACCAGTGACAATTTCACAACCCTGTTTGTCCCTCAGGCCATTCATAACCTGAGCATCTCTATCCATCTTCTCTGTGCGCTCTTACAAAACTATGTTTAAACCTTACACTACTCCTTCTCAGAGCAGCTCTTAAAAAACATGATTTACTGTAGTGCACAGAAAAAAGCACTCTTTGTAATATCTAATCCCTTCAGACACCTGCAAAGATCATCTGTGCTGGCTGCCCCTCTGACCAGCTCTTGCCTCTCTCCACAGCTCTCTTCTAGCCCCTTCTCAGTCACTGCAAGCAGAAGTCTCTTCTCTGTGTTTTCAGGGCCCTGCAAAGTGTTCTGCACTGAACACACCATCCTTCATTCAGTACATTCAGATTTACAACAGCCTCTGGGCACAAAGCTGTCAACAAAAATAGCTTTTCCCTCACTAACCCATGAGATCATCCACTGTCCAGTTACTAGAATTTTCTATGACTATTAGCAAATCTACTTTAAATCTTCCTGCAAACTATCTGTCACTGTAATGTCAAAAAAAAGTCATCAGCAAGGCAGTGTGATTTCCTGAGGCTATTCTCCAGCCTAATAGCTGGCAATCCTCTCCTGGATCAATACCCATCTCCCATAACTTGCTTTATACACAAAACCTGTAGCTTTTTGGAGCTGGGACTAACTTTTTGTTACACAGCAACAGATACATTCATGTTTGGCTCACCATGGTTTCACAGCCAAACTGACAAGAAAAATAAGCACATAAAACATACCCTACAACTGAAAGCAGACAACATAAGGAAATCTACAGTAAGGAAAATTAAAGTAATTCAAGTAATGCTGTTAAGTTTTATGACACAATTTATATTAAACTACAAAGAAACTCTTTTTGAAGAGTTAAATGGCCACCGAATACCAACATTTAACTGTCTTATATAGAGAGTGCACCAGAAAAAAAACATTCCCGATGCATATGTCAGAAGCTACTTATCTGCAAGAAGTAGAGGAAAGTAATCTCTTGTTTTTCAGCAGGGTGTGTTGCCCTGGATATCTTTTGATATATCTGCTTATTACCTAAGATGTACTCAATAGCATACATCAGCAGGGAGCTACACTTAGAAAAAAATCAGCTGCCAAAAACAGCTAGAGAGGAGAGAAAAATAATTTTTGCCCTTTTTCCTTTTGTGTGCCAGATAACAACAGCCTGAATGTAAGGGAAAAAATCAGGTTATTTCGTACAACAACAACAAAATATTTTCAGTGGACTGTATATTTTGTTCGGTGTTATAAAAACCTTCGAAACCACCAAGATGGAAACCTCTTAAATAATCAATAAAAGGTTGCAAGTTGCACATTAAGTCTGGAACTTCTTTTCTCTGGAGGTAAGTTGGGGCTGGGGATGCAGCCATTGTTGATACCTCGAGAGAGGAAGGTAGACAATGATTTGGTATGTTTTCAAGTTATTGGATGAATTTTAATTAGATTTTAATTAAAAATCATAATTAATAGTGATTCTGACACCTTTCCCAGGTATGTATTTTTACTGGCAAGAGGCAGACAAGGCAATAGCTTTAAATGTTCAGCTGTGAGGAGAACCAGACTAATACACTGACAGTCAGACGTTTGATCCTTTTAATTGCATTTTTAAAAATCTACTTAAATCTTCAAATTAAGTACCCTGTGTCAGAATGTCTATGAAATCACTCCATAAATTAAAGAAAAAAAGTATTTAAGAGAATGAGCATCATATTATACAACCTGTTTTAATAATACTGAAAGCCCAGTAAAACTACAAAACCAATACCAAATATTTCAATCTTTAAGGAAATCCTCACGGAATAATCCGACACGAACAACTAAATAACGCCAAACCTGCATCCTGATTGTTTTGCAGGGCATGGCAGGAGTAGTTATGCATACATCTGGACAAGCCTGTCATCTGTCACATTCTCAGTTTCCTCCCAGCCTGGGCCCACGCCAGAAGGATGCAGGCAGCCACACCGCCAGGCAGATGGGGCACATGTTGGTGAAAGACAACCTTTCCTGGGCAGTGTTAGCAGGCAGGCTGAAGCCCTCATCATTTCAGCCCAAGTAAAATCTAATTTACATTTAAGGGACAGGTCTAGTCTTGAAATTCAACATGATAATTAAATCGCAGGGTATTACTTTTAAACTGAAGAAGAAGGGAGAATATTTTAGGGCAAATGCTGTGGGTAAAAAGAAAAGCAATTCATACTTTTAAACTCTGAAGAGTGTAGCTTATTTCTCTATCTAAATTGTGCAACTCAGTATTCAAAGCTCAAATTCCAGAAAGTATAGTTACATATAGGAACAATGTCACCCCTACTCTTTGAGATATAACAAATTAAGATTGAAATACAGATATAATTGGTTGTTCTTACTTAAAATTGGACCTGAAAGAGCAAAAATCCCTTTTTGAAATGAGGTGCATTCACAGAGGGACATGAGAAAACTTTATAACAGCTGCTTGGCAATGACTGACTTTATGCAGAGCTAGTTCTTCTTATTAGCTTGGCACAGAATTAAAGAGCCTGGGAATGGGTAGGGGAGTAAAGGGGAAGAATGAAACATGCTGAAAAGGAAGTATTGGAGACAGGTTAGCACCACGGACATATAACACAACAGAAAGCTAAATGTATTAGGAATATGACTGCTAAAATTGAATAGAGCATATTATCATATTTTTCTCCTTTATTTACCACAGTTCATAGAACGGTGACTCTTCATGGAAGCATTTACTGTTGCAAACTAGAATTTCGCATAAAGTATTTTCCTAATCACCTCATCCAAACAAACACCAAATGAAAAAAAGCCAGTAATTCCAAACAGGTTAGGATTATGAGTACCAAATGTTAATATATGAAAGAAGGAAAAAAAAAATGCATAGGCAAATTGCAAGATTCATAGCTTTGAAATATTTTACCACAAATGTTAGCGAGGTTGAAAAAAAATGCACTTAAATGTCAGTTTGATAAAAGCCAAAAGAACATTTTCCACATGTGTTTGCATTTAGGCATATTGAAACAAGATGGAGAAAGTAACAGTCATTCAAATGTAAGGTTAAAACATCAGCTCTTAAGGATCATGATTTAAAGAAATTTCTCAAAGTCTCTTTTTCTTTTTTTTTTTTCAGCAGAGTCAGGCAAATTTATGCAAGTGTTCTTGAAAAGTCCCCTGTCCCCCCACCCCATTCCAGATTATCTGGATATCTTCCTTTACATTATCTTGAAAATATACATGATTACACTCAGAAGTATCAGTCACCACAAGACAAGTTGTTATGTTGATATTCTGAAATGCTGCAGGAAAATAAAAGAAAAAATGAACAACAATCCCCCCCAAACACCCTATATCATCAGATTACTGAAAGACCACATTTATGATTCTGTCACTAAACACAAATGTATACACATGCTATATATACAAATATACATTTACCTTCTTCATCCTTGGATGTGCCAAAGTATGTTCTGGAGCAACAAGGTCATTTCCTTTGTTATTTCTCAGTAGTATTAAAACATTTACCCTTGCTCCTGATGTTCCCAGTATAGATCTGGCAGCTTGTGTACCAGAATAATACTTAAAAAAAACCTGTGTCATTTTCCCTTGGATTCTCATAAGCAGCATGGGAAGAATACATGCTTTTTGAGACCCACCAGTCAATTTTTCATGTCCAAATTTCGTTGCTAACTAACCAATGAAAGGGCAAATTGTTTATCATATTACCAAGTACTGAACTTCCTCATCCTTTTAATTTCAGTGTCTTTGTCTGTTCTACAATAACTGCAGGAATAAAAGTAACACTAACTGATTTTGAAAAAAAAGACTAGATTTACAAAATTAAAAGCAAATTAGAGATGATAATCCTAATTATGCAACAAATATAAGAGACTGCAATAGGTGCTTCCCACTTGGCACAGTAGAGACCAGGTGTTAACTGTCAATAAACCTTTAGTGAATGCTAATTGAAAATGTTGTTTCACAAGCATCAACTTATTCCAGCTCACATCAAAGTGAAAATTTGCTCCACTTAATAGAGTATTTGCCAAGAATATTTTAATATTAAGAGAATTCAGGCATCAGGAGATCTTAGGCCTTATCCTTGCTACAACTGAGATTATCTAAAGCTGTAGTACAAGTCATATTAAACTGCTTGTAAAGAGCTGACCAAAAAAAGCAATCACCCAAAACCCCCACAAACAAACAAAGTAAAACAACAAACAGAAAAAAATCCATATGCACCCTCACACCTGGTAGACAGAAATGTTTTACTATAGTAATTCTGCAATTTGTACTTTTATCAGTAAATACATTCAAACAGTAAAAAAGACGATAGGTGCAAAGTGTCAGTTCCGATTCAGAGTCAATAAAATATTAGGGAGTTTTACAGAGCTGTTCCAAAACCAAATTACATGCCAGTTGTTTCCATACATCACTCAGATCAAGAGGCATTTAATGCAAGTAATACTTTCTATTAACACAAAGTCCAAAAAAATAGTGACAGTTGTTAACCACAGCCTAAACCAGCTTTTTGCTCTTTATGATAAGTGGTTCATGTCACTGCAACTACACTGCTAAAATATGTTTTTCTTCACCTCTTGTGCTACTGTAAATTCTTTTAAATTAGTAGCCAGTTGGCACATTTAAACCATTTGCACTACCAAAGTCTGGAATTTCAGTAATACAAAAATGAAGCAACCAGGTAATTTTAATTACTCTTACATGAAGTTTTTTACTTGAGTGGTGGTATTTTCATCTCCAAAACAAAGCCTCTGTGCTGTATCAGCACAGAACCTTCAAAACTTGAGGGAACAAGTGAGAGACTATGAACTGCACATAGAAAAGGAAAAAACCAATGCAATATAGTCTCCACCAGAGACCAAAGCAAAAATGCTGGTTAATCCTTAAAACTAATACACAATGTTAGTGAATTTGGGGTTCTTTCAAGGACACAAGCTTTATATAGGGCTAATCTGCTTAGGAATCTTTTGAGGAGGCTCCTCTAGAACTAGTAATGTGTTTAAATTTTAGACCACATAGGATGTTCTGAATCAGGAAGCAACTACGTATTTCTCTCTAAAAGGTGACTGTCTTCAACTAACCTTCCTTCTGAAAATGTTTCACTATTATACCATTACCTGGCTCAATTTTTGAGATTTTCATATACATGATAATACAATAATAATAATAGCGAGTGCATGCTTATTCTTACAGGGAGATTAGTCTCCATTTCAACACATTTTCTAGCTGAAGTTTTAGTTACTTGACAGAATATCTCCTGCAGAGATTAGCCTATTATTATTTGCTACAGACCCTCTCTGAAAGCAAGAAGCCCATTTTCTCCAGATGACTCATTAACAAGCACGACAGAATGAAGTGTTCCAGCCTGAAATGCCAACAGCTAAAAATAACTCATCCCACAGCCTATGTCAATTCAGTCCATCTCTTCACTCCATAGGAATAATCTCAGAGGGTCACCTTTTGGGGGGGAAAATTAGCATATGGAAAAAACTGGGGGATGGGGAGCGGATGCATCAACGAAACAAAACAAAGGAAAAAAATCACAAGGTACAGAAAAGCTGCGAGGGGATAGTACTGCATAAATCATTTAAAAAATCAATCTTCCAAGCAGCACTAAAAAGGCTAATTCCACAGCAGAACTATTCATGGACTGAAAGGAAAAATACAAACATTTGACACAGATATGGCAACATTAAGTTTTTCTCTAAAAAACAGGTCATTTTGACTTCCCTGTCTGTGTCCACCCTGCCATCACAACACTAACAAGACAGGTTTAGTGACACTCAGTATTACTCTTCATGCTGTTATTAAAAAGCTTGTGGTCAGCTGTTAGGTTGCACAGAATCCCACCAGCACTTTAGCTGAACAGTATTTCTGAAAAACCAGCATTCTGTCACATGAGATGTGCATTAAAGAATTCATCTCTGCTCCTAAGAAGACTGGAATGAAGGAGGAAACTTGCCTTCTTACCCTTAGGGCTGCAAAAAAATGCAGTAGTTTTTAGGAAGTATAGAAATGCATTACAGGCCGTGAAATTGTAGAATAGTTTAGGTTAGAAGGAAACTTTAAAGGTCAACTAGTCCACCCCCCTGCAATAAGTAGGGACATCTTTAACTAGAGCAGATTGTTCAGATCTGTGTCCAACCTGACCTTGAATATTTTGAGGGATGGAGCTCTCCTCTTGATCTGCTCCAACAGATCCATGTCTTCCCCAGAGCTGGATGCAGCACCTCCGGTGAGGGTCTCACAAGGGCAGAGCAGAGGGGCAGAATCCCCTCCCTTGACCTGCTGGCCAGGCTGCTTTCGATGCACCCAGGATGCTGTTGGCCTTCTGGGCTGTGTGCACACCACGGCTAGCTCATGTTCAGCTTTCTATCAGTGTCCCCAAGCCCTTCTCTGCAGAGGCTGCCCTCAGTTCCTTCATCCCCCAGCCTGTGTTGACACCAGGGGCTGCCCTGACACAGGTTAAGCATGTTGCTTGCACTTGGCCTTATTGAACCTCATGAGGTTCACCTGGGCCCACTTGCTGACACAGAAAATCCCACGTGGGAACTCAGCTGCTACAGACCTGTGAAGGTTAATTTCTGGGTCTGGAAAGCTGCTGGAACAAAGCACCTGTTCAGAAGTACCTGGCAGTTAACTGTCTCACAGTGACCACTAATTTGGTAACAGCATTTTCTGTACAAATCAATTCTTAAGAAAAGACTGAAAAAAAAGAGTTTAATCAAGAAAATAAATGTCTAGAAACAATATGGACAGCTGAACAATGACTCTTCAGCACAAATACTCAGTAACGCTTGCTTATATTTCTCAGTCCCTCCCTCCAGTCTCAAGTACTAGTAATTAAGCCTTTGAACTGACTGGATGTGACCATAACTATGTTCTTACACAATACCAAGCAGAGGAACGTAAGTCATTTCAGCTGTTTTAAGCAGCCCTGGTCACCATTATACACTGCTTTATTACCGAGAATGGTTGGGTGGAATATTACACCAGTGTTAGTGTGGTGAACCGCTTGCAGTAAAACATTTGGCCCTTATGCCCAAGGCTGGCCAGTGGTTTTTTTTTCACATTACAGCAATAGTACTCAATTCAAACACTCTTCCAATGGACTCTCTGAAGTACATGGAGCCTTA
>JAWWES010000169.1:14760011-14782097 GCA_035583135.1 Lophotriccus pileatus
TGCTTTCTGACATTAGTGAATACAACACAGGAGGTTGTAAACAAACACACTCATCCTAATTCCCTCTACCTAAGAATGACTAGCAGTAGTGAGAATATTAAACTTTACATATGAAACATGCCTGAAAGTTTTCTGTAACAGAGCTGTTATTTGTATCAAGTCTATATGCAAAATCAGTAGGAATGGAAATGCATCTTATCAAAGAACAACTTGAACTGATGCAACTTGCAACATTTTCTCACTTTGAATGCCATGTAATTCTTGGAGTACAAAATTTCAACCAAGGTGAATTAAGACCAACAATTAAACCAATTTTATATATTTTATTTAAATCCTTGAAGACCTAGCCTTTCAAAAATATACTCGAAACAGGTTATTATAAAAGTCACAGTCAAATAATGAATTCAAAATCAGAGTTTTCAGTTTTAATAAGTAGTTTGATAGCACGGTGAACTCTAATTTGTTTGCTTGAACGGGGTCTTTTCCTAGTGAGTAGGAACAAAGCAGCTTTGAATCACAAACAATGCCCTGCAGTCAGTAAAACTCATGAGGTATTAATTTACAGTTTCATCTGTGATCAGTTAAACTGTATGTGAAATTTTAAACATCTTTTAAAAAAACACCACAAATAGCTCAATAAGATATTTTTTCAACAGTGCTTTAACAAAAACCATACATTATTAACTACTATTGTTAAAGCAGAGCCAAATGCAAGTTGTCTTTAAAGCTTGCATTCTAGTAACTAAACAATATGGGAAGATGTTATCCTTCAATAACATCCAAGAAGTTGATATAGAAGTAACAAATGTGATCTCCAAAAATAGCTTTACTCTGATTTTTAACTCATACAAGAATAATAATAAAACAAAAACTAATATTAAAATCTAAAAAACCTCAACTATCAGGAAAAATGTATGTGCATGTGCATATATACAAACCACACTGTATGCAAGTGTGGCTATATCCAAAATGCATTGGATATAGCACAATAACTATTTTTTCCTACAGTTTATATATCTATCTCTATATAACAACAGATAGTTTAATTCTCTAGCATCAGAGCACTGTCAGCTTACAGTCCCATGTCCCTCATCTCTTCCTTGGCTGACAAGTGCCCACATTGTGGCTTCATGTCATACTGAAAGGCACAACTATACTTGTAGAACTTGCTTTTGAGGGAGACATATATAATTGTGGTCAATTGTGAATACTGGGAACATCTGGAACATTCATCCTCCTCTTAAAACACAATTACATTGCAAATATGTATTTATTTCTAAAAAGTAACTTTTCATAACAGTTGAATTAACTTTCCATAACTGTTGAGGACTGCCTATTTAAAAAAACTTAAATATTTTTATTAATAGGCTTTCATTCGTTATAGAGGGAAATTATAATGTTAGGCTTTAAATAGAAGTTCATTATGAATAATGTACATGAATATAAAATACTTGAAAACATAAGGAACCTTTTGCAAGTCACAACTTAAAAGCAGTTAACATTCTTCCCACGTTTAGAAAAAAAGTGTAATCATCCTCTTTCTGTGGGAGCACAAGAAGAAAGCACAACACCACTAATGTTGAGTACTCAGCATGTTAGGCTTAGGACCTGTTTTTCTCTGCATTCAGGTTTATTTAGTACCTAATACATTTGAAGTATAACTTTCACTCATCTCTTTACAGCTGTACATACTCAGCACATTAAGATCAAGCCTTTGCAAATTGAAGAGCTCTAAATGGCCGACCTGCAAATCTCCTGGAAAAATGAACTGAAGGTGCTGATCATCTGAACACATGGATTATTTTCAACATGCCTTGTAGTTTTAGGACAGGATTGCAACTGCAATGGCACTGACAATCAAGGTATCACATACAAATCTCAAATTAAGATTCTGGAAGACAAATAACTGTATTTTCCCAAGCCCTTATTGCAAACCATCTGGATCTAAGAATTTAACATACTCTTTTATCAGTAGAAACCTTGAATGTGGACAGATCCAGAGCTTATACAGCAGAAGAAAAGAAATGCTGGTCATGATATTTTTGCATCTAAACAGGCAGAATTAGAAAAAGTACTTTTTGAGATCCCTTTCTTTGCAAAGACACATGTTATCCGTAAGAGCAGGCCCAAGGATAGCAATCATTATCCATGTGTTTCCTTGTTCCTGTTTTCAAGGACTTATCATACTTTCCTCTGAGTAAGAAAATTTAACTTCATTTGTTACTTAATTTAGTTTCTACCCAGTATTTTATTTTATGAAATAAGTGTTCAAGTCCCTTATTCCCCTTCAACCTTTTCTTAGTCAAACCAAACTATTTCTGAGAGGAATGGGGGTTTTTAAGTGACCTCATCTGCAGACCTTGTTTTCTTTTGTTTGCTGGGTTCCCTCTTGTATTTTTTCTATTTGTCTGTTTAACGTGTTTATTTGGGAGCTCTTTTGGAAATCACATTAGCTCTGTGTGGCATCTGCACTTTTCAAAGTAACTGCATCCTGCAACTCAAACTTTTAGAGGTTCTCCAGGTGGCAGATTTCAGCTGTTCCCAGGCCTTGCAAAGGGAGAGGAAAAAGAGAGCACGCAGACAGCCTTTATCCACAAGTAACTCTCTCACTGGTAAGGGCAGCAGATATGTTAACCTCCTATGAAGAATTATAGGAGGGTAAAGCCTTTAAAAGTCTGAGCAGAATTTACACATTTAATTTATAACTAATAATTTAATAACATTAGAACTGGGGCAATTGCCTATATTAGATAATTCGGTATAGCATTCAGAACAACCACCATGATCTGCTTAAATGTATTATATTATCAGTGGTTTCAGCTCGTAAGAATAATCTGTTCACAAAGAAAGAACTAGTTTCAGTTATTCTTCCCCTAGGAAAAATGAAATCGTTTGTAACACGTTATTGATAAGAAAGTATTTATGTACACTGTTTGGCCTAGTGACTTCCTTTATTCCCCCCTACTTGAATGCACCAATTTTTTGGTTAATTCAGTAAATCTGTTGTATTAAATCTGAACCTGATTAATGATGCACTGTATCAAGCTAAGTAGAATTAAATTAGTGTATAATTGATTAGTGTGTAATTGGAGCAGAGCTGTAGATTTACCAACATTAATTAGGATGGCTTATTACAGATAATTTATGTTATCATAATATAAAACAGAAAACTGGTTCACCAAGAAAGCTTAACTTCAGATCAGGAGGACAGCCTCACAGATTAGAGAGGTGTACAAACTAATGCCTGGCAAAGTTCTTTAAAACGTATAAATCATAACAAGCTAAGTCTTTTAAAGAAAGTTAAATTGCTGATTAACCTTTTACCCTGGATTTCCTAAGCAATTAGACTGTTCATACTAATTTACTATAACAGATCATTCTAATAGAAGAGAGTACATCTACAAAGCTGCTGTAATTAAACATCAAATCCTTTTAGTCAGTACACAAAACTGCCAGACTGAGGACAGGAGGATGATTATTACTCTCAAAAATTAAAAACAAACAAAAAAAAACCCACCCCAAAAAAAACCAAAACACCTCTAATGTTAAAGTGTACAAAGCATACGCACTTACTAAGCAGCAGAGGGAAATAAGCAGCAGCAACTCAGCTACCAGTCCTCATCCATATTTGCTTAATACTCCTTTGGATGGTAACTCCAGCCTAGACAGAGAGAAGAACTGCACATTCCCCTGAGCACATTGCCATAGTAATTATGTTCATTATCTTGCATGCTAACAACAAAGATATAATAATTTACCAGTGAATAATTCATACACTGTCAGGTCCCTCCATGATGCTCCTTACTAACGGTTCTACTTACAGTGCAACTTAGAATGCATTTACTACATAAACAACACCTTTAACTAACTTTTACCTTCTTGGCTGTTAACAGATCTACCAACAAGTAGAAACATTTTATTTTTAAAAATAATTTTCCTGTATATTTAAATGAATACCAAGCAGGGAAAGTGAAACAGCCATTGTGCAACTTTGCAGATAAACACAAAAACTTATTTTAAGGCGTAAAACCGTAACACTTTTTTATTGTAAATTAACAAAAAAGATGAGTCAAAAAGCTTTAATAATTTTAATCAAAGCTTTAATCATTGGTTCTCTTCACTCCCTGTCTCGCAATGCTTGCTTTATTCACTACCAAAATTAAAACATCTTACCACTATTTCATTTAAATACTTGCCATCTTTCTGAAAAGAAACATCAAATTGAAGCAAACAGATTAATATAACTGACTTACTTGCTTACTATAATTGATAATTACAACATTTTTCTATTATCAGAAATAAATTCAATATCTCTATATCTACTGACATGCCTTACATTTTCACTTGCTTTTACAAATTTCTTTCATTACATCTGCTGAACTTAGCTTGGAAAAGTTAAAATTAATGCATTGTAATCTATTTCAAAAACTATTTCAGGTTTAGAACTGCCATAACTTGTCTGACAAACTACACATATTACTGGATTCTCTGAATCAATGTACTTAGCTTCAATAACCTGAAGCTTCAAAGCCCTTTTTTTCCCCCACCCCTGCTTTCAAACTCTGTACTGGTCCCTCCTAAACATTTTTATAGGCTAACAGTTAATCTAATCACATTATTTTTTCATATAGCTCAGCACCAGTGTTGCTCTTGGTATATACAAGGTATTAAAACTATAATGAAACTCAAGAGGAATAATCCCAATTGATCATAATGCTCTGATTTACTTTTTGCATCCTTACGAGAACTTTCAGCAAATCCATTCACACTAAGCAAATACAAAATCAGTTTTCTGTTTAAAATAATAATGAATTAGCCCATGTAAAAACCATGACTTTGGCAAAATGAAACACCAAAATGTAAGACAAACAGAAAAAGCTCCATACCAAGACATTCAAATTCAGTTGTATTAAAAAAAAAAAAAAACTTTAAAGTTTAAGAGGACCTTGTGGATTAGAGGTCACAATTTGCAGGAATGAATGAATATGCTTCTTACTATTAATTCATAATGTAAGGACACAGAACTAACTGCCTCAAGTGGTTACAAATTTTCTATAACACAGCAGTACTTATCAATGTCATCTACACTGGGTAATCTGCTGTTTACGTTGCTTTAAGACTGTTAAACTCCAAGTTTGTGCAATTTCACTTTGCTTGATTCAAAACACAAACAGCCCACATTTCAACATGGCCAAACTGTATTTGCTGGCTCCACAAAGCTACCCACGGGATTAACAGTTTACCCAGAGTAGCACCACAAGGTGCAAAAGTTTAGAAACAAAAACAGAGCTCAAATTTTACTTTCACACGCCTCCCCCAACTGGTGCTTCTCAGGGTAATTTCAGTATCTGACACCTTTACAAACTTTCCAATACACTTAACTTCTGAATTTTCCTAATTAGCATCCTCTGAATCTATTATGCCAGCATAGCATCTCATTCATCACAATTGGAAAAGCCTTTTATTTAGACGGTTTTATTAAACAGACACAATGCTTGCCAACTGAATTTTCAAAGCATGCTAAAAAAGGGAAAGGAAAGAAATGCAATTGTGAAAAACGTGACAGTATGTGGAGACACATTTTAACAAGAAATCCAGAAATATTCAGGTATGTTTGATTTTTAATAGGTTACAATGAAATTATTTTCTGAACAAGCTGTGGTAGCCCTTTTACTTCTTTCCCGGCACTGCTGCCTCTCCATTATCTACTTTATTATACAAGTACTCATGCTCCAGTTGGTCTCTAAATAAATCATCCTCCCATAAGTAAAAGAAACTAGTTCCATTCTTAAATGATGAAATTTAGATCAATTTTCTGGCACTTTAAATCAATGTAACTAATGGTCCAATTTCAAATCAATCTGATGCATGTAATTTACAATAAGCACGCACGTCCTTCCTCTGAAAGGCTAACAAATGAATTTTACAACGACCACACCATGACTATCATAGGAATTCAAACAAGTTAAGAACGCTCAGCTATAAAGATTAAGAAAAAAAACCAAACAAACTAACAGGACAACACATGCCTCTACCTCCAAAACCCTTTGAAACTCAACGCACATGCAGGTCAAAGTGCTGCTCTTCCCCTCAGTAATTCAAATGTACTATCTGTACTATCAAGCCTCTCCCATCCACAGAAGTAGGTCAGTTTTTTCATGCTTGGTCCACTGACAATTTGATACATGCTTGTACTTTTTTCAGAAGTTTAAGAATAGAACTGATTTCTCTTTCTCTCCCTCAACAGTGATACAATAACAATACTCACCAGAACTTCCAGCTCACTGATAACTCAAAGTATGGCAGGTGTACAAAAAAACCAAAACCATTCCAGGCTGAGTCATTCAAAATATTTCAAATCCTGTGCACTAGAGAATCAGGCCTCAGTCCAGATGCTCCAGTCTTACTTCAAAACACAAGTCAAAAAAACAAACCCTAAGAAACAGGTTAGTACCCTATCACCACAAAAAAGCTGAGGATGAATTAAAAGGCTTCAAAGTAAATAACAAGGAAATGAAAATAAAACGTAAACCTCAGAGAGGACAACAGATGCATCATCTAACAACTTCCTCCTCCGTTCTGTTAAAACTCACATCACTTTCTCTCATGTATGTCAAGAGCGGAGCGTGGCAACTCCCAAACAAGGCTGCTTATTTAACTCACAGTTTGGGTGGTACAAACACACAACTATCCCATTTCTTTCTTTTGCTACTCCCAACATTTTTTTTCCATGTTCTACTTCCATTTAATATCTATGAACTTTGTTTTACTTAATGGATTCTGCAAGCAGCAATTACTCTGACATCTAAGTATTGCAAATGAAATTAAAAATACAACTGACACCAAGAAAATCTGGCAGTGATATTAACGTCTCTATTAAGACAGTTTGTGCTAAGGCTAAAAGTAGAACTTATCTTGAACTACAAAAAGGGGAGCAGCCAGCTATTACTACACCAGATCAAGTTTATGAAGAGCAAACTTTTGTAAAATCTTAAGTGTATGAAAACATCTCTAAACTAACAAGCATTACTAACAGCCAGTACATGAATTCAAGTCCAGTTCTGATTTTTCTCTCATCTTTAAATCCCTCATTGGTCGTTATTCTTTTCCAAGAACAGTAGTGAACTCTTCACCATGTCTTCACTTGTTTATTCTTCAAAGAGAAAAGCTTCAAATACATTAACAACCGTGAGCTCAGCAGCAGCAGACTCACATTTGAAAGGTTTACCTATGCCAGCACACCTCTGCAGGTATCTCAGTGGATACTGCACTGCCCCAAGAAGCACTAGGACTAAAAATCATTTGAAGCTCCTACATATGGAGCCACGGTAGAGCCAGACAATTAGCTGGCTTTAGGAGTAGGCAAGCACTGTACAGGTATTTCAGGGCAGCTTCAGATTAGCTCTTGCCTACTCCAGTAGTCTGAGTTCACAGCTGCTGGGGCAGATAAGGCATGCTCCTGGAGCACGCTTCCTTTTTTGTTTTGCCCGAAAAGAATTCACTTTATGTGCTCAGAGACCACTCTACAATGGGAAGTCTAGAGCAGTAAGATGGAAGATTCAATTCAGAAGTAGAGGAAATCCAAACCAGACATTGAAATCAATGCATCTACAGGAAACATGAGCTCCATCTGCCCAGACAACATTCAGATTAGCTAAGGGTCTTTTCTCAAAGGCTGATTCCCTGCTATGTTTTTAGGATTATACATAACATCCACCTTCCCAACTACTGTTCCTGTATGTAATTCCAATAAGTCAGCTTATTTAAACACCCTTCATTTATGTATTAGCACTGACTTGGATAACCAACAGCCTATCTAAGGAAAAAAACAACAAACCAAACAAAACAAAAACACCAAAAAAACCCACAACCCACAAAACAAACAAACAACAAAACCCCACCAAACCACCTCCTCCACCTCCCCAGAAAAAGGCATTTACATCAACAGGTCTGATTTCCAGAACTAAAGTAACCTACTGTACTAGAGATAGCATTATACCTCAGACAACCTCAGTAGTTACTCTCCTCTGCCAAAAGCAGTCATAATCACCTTTCCACTGCAAAGCACACAGAGGAGATAAGGCTATAGCAGGGTCTGCCCCCAAGGTATGATGTACTTGGAGTAAATGACTTCCACTCCATCAGCACCAGAAGGGATTAGGCTAACAGTACTTTGCATCCTTCAAGGCTAAGCCTATACAGCTTCATTCCAAACCAACATTTCCATGATGGAAGAACAGGAAGAAAAAGCAAGTCTGTATGAATTCTTCTTTCTGCTAAGAGAAATTGAAACATCCAGCACAATTTGGAAAGCAGAAAACACAGAAATTTGCATATCAAGATAAAATACACTGAACATGCTAATTTTAGATATACATATAACACTTGCAAACATTTCTTCAGGATAAACACCAGTTGAAGTCTGCACTTAATGTGACCAAATGTTCTTCATTAGGATCAAAGTTCATCCACTTCAACCAAGTTATTTTAAGTAACGCCAAGTACTCGGAGACAAGTTACAATGTAATATGAGAAATTTACCTACTCTGTTCCCTCTCATTGTGTCTTTGGGGGTTTAATGCAAAATTTAACATCTCCATGTGCCTTCCCCCGCCTCAGTTTATTAAGTACTTAACAAGTAAGAATAATTTGTTTCATTATTGTTGAGTTACTGCTTGCAGGATTTTCACTCCATCCAACCAGCTTAGCAATTTCAGCATGCTTCATCTTTTGATGATCATTTTGCATTGCCTTAAACTCCCAGATTGGTTTAATCTTGATTGGCTTCTCTTTTATGCTTAAAACCACTCTCTAACACTCTCCATTTTCTCCCTATCAAGGCTGTTGTCAAGTCTGGGACAACATCTTTAACGCTGAAGTTTTTACAGCAGAAGAGGCAAGCTGTTCCTGGGAGAACGCCAAGATTTTCACACTCCTCTTCTACTCGTGTATGTGTCTCCCCACAGTGAGAGGCAGAGCTCCCACAGACAGGACCAGTCACAGCATTACTGAAACAGGACAACTCCAGCATCCCTTTCAGAAAGAGTGGAACAACAAGAAATGAAAGCCAGCTTACAGATTTAACACAACTGGTATATGGAGAACAGATGAGGAAGAAACCAGGATATATTACTAGAAAAAAATCAGAGGAGAAGCATAACAGGCCATTTTTCATTTTCCTTAAAATCCATCTACTAAGGATTCTTACTCTTACAAGTTAGAGCTTTTTAATAGTATCCCAAGACACAAAGAGTGTGCAAGGAGGTGACACAGGGCACTCATGCATAACCCTGAGTTCTGTTACAGAAGAGATTGGAACAAGGAAAAAAAAGAAATTATAGTTGGAAAAGTTGAAATAAACTGGAAGCTGGAAAAAAGTTGAAAAAGGGACTTACAGTAATCAGTGAAGATTCATGAATCTACACTATCAAGGTACTGGACCCAAAAACATGAGGCATGAACAGAAGGTATCTTTAAAGAATTATCTTTATTTATCAAATGAAGCTGGATGCTCTCAAACAATATCTGTTTTACAAATTCTATCATGACTACTGTACATTATAAATATAAAAGACATATCTTTACTACTACATCTTGCTTGTTGAACAGCCCATCTATATTCACAATCACACTGACTAAAACATGAGTTTGTGATGTGTTACTCCATTACACTCAGAAAATGAATCTCTAGTACTAAGAACTTCAGTGAGAGAGGCCTATGACACACTGAACATGAGACTGACTTCCATGTGGGAATGTACCTAGGATTTCATACTCATTTAAACAAGAGATAATTCTGCTTCACTATTTCATACAGAAGCCAGAGGGCATAGCAGCAGTCACATATCAGAACGTAATCACTCTTTCACATTCAGACCCAACAAAGAAGAAGAAAAACCCTGAAACACTGAGGTGTACCTGGAATCATGTACCTAACAACCGTGATTCAGAAATTCATTCCAATTATTGGAACTTTTTTGTATGGCCCGTTCATTTTTGAGCCTACAGTAAAAGGATTTGAAAAAGCCTAGAAAGATACATAACGTCAGCTTCCCCCCCCACCATTAAGTGACATATTATTTTATAGTGACCATGCAAAAAGATGTAAAATAAGGCGTAATCAGTGAAATAATAAAACACACTAATAAAATTTCATTAATAACTCACAGAGACATGACCCTGTCCAATAAACATCCACAGAGGACTTTCAGTTACAAGGATACAGATTCTTTCAGATATTTGATCTTGCAGACGATCTCAGTTCATGCCAGGAAGAGGGACACAAAGAAGAACGCACAGGTTATTTTTCCATTTTTAACTTCTGAAGAACACATTATCTTCAGTTATCCAAAAGATGAAGAAATAAAAATATATCACACTAAAAGGAGTCATCCAGCTTACACAGCTGTGCCTTTAGATGCTATAAGGTTATCATTAATTAAGATCTTCACTTACTTTTAAGCATTTTAGGTCTTTTCAAATATCAAGGGATTTTACGAAACTTCAGCCGAGTGGAAATAAAAGAACAAAAAACCAGGATCTAGCTATATCCATTTGCTTGTACTAAGTGTGAAGAATTACATATTTTATTAAAATTCTTTCAACATAACAAAGGGGATTTTCAACTAGAACTAAATCTCTTCATCTTCTCAACCTTCAGTGCAAGAGAAATGGATCCATTAATTCATAATCCCTTTAGATAATGCCCTAGACATACTTAGCCTAATACTCTGGATCTCTTTCCAACTTCTATCACCTGAAACGTTTACACATAGTCTGTTTCAAGTCAGTACAACCCAAGGCCTTCAGCCCAACAGACACTCCAAGGATGAGATCAGTCCCACTTACCACTGTTGTAAAAATCCTCACATGAAGCTCCAAAGTACGCCAGCCAACCTCCTGTCAAACTCCTGCCCTTCAGTTTCCAGCAGGGATTCCCTGAACCTTCTCTGGCTCCCCTCCTGACCCCAAGCATCCCCAGTTAGACCCAACAGTACTGCACCACATCCCTAAGCCTCTGATTAGCTCCTGAGACTTCTCCCAGAAATAATTTGTTTGCACTTCAGGTCAGCTCCTCACAGTCTAACTTCATCCTGTCTTATCCCAACCCTGCTCTTGATCAGAGCTCCAAGAAGAGAATTGCCTTCTCTCAGAGAAATCAAGATACACAGCATTGCTTTGTATGACTGTATACTTACTGGTATCTCAAAGTTTCAGTTGCCATCAACTATGTCTGTGCTAGATACGGCTAACAGCTACAACAGCAAGTAAAATGAACACAGTACAAGAGTTAATGGGTTGAGATAGAAAGGAGAAAAATTAAGGATATGAAAGTACTGCACCAATAGAAACAGACTGAAATCCATGCCTGTTAGAACAGAGACTTTGGAACTGGTTGTCTGACCAAAAAAAAAATAAAAATTAAAAATAGGAGGGGAAAAATAGGCTAGCTACTTTAGTATTAGAAAATTCAAATATGAAAATGAAAATTACAACTCCAGGACAGATGTAGCATAAACAAACTAAGGTCTTTCGGGTGCAGATGGAGCAAGCAGCAAGCAAGCAACTTCTGATTTCAATTAGTAAAGGGCATACCTAAGAAGCAGCCTCTGAAAGATACACCTGCTGAAGGTGAAGCTGCTTCTGATAAGGAAGCCTGGTTTCTTAACAATCCAGCCCAGTTTCTTAACTGTTCCAGCCCATCAGGGATGGCACTGCTGGGAGCAAACAAAGCGTGTTCTACCCACCTTCCCCTCAGCGCAACTCTCTGCTTTATCAAGTCATTAATTTGTTGAGACCTTCAGTAACTTATTATCCTACACATTTTCTCTGCCCTGCCTAATATGGTTCTGATATTGCCCACTAAACTTAAGAGCTACTAGAAGACAGACACAGGACAGCTCAATTGGCAAAACAGACGAGCAAATCTAATAATTCCTTCTGAAGTCAGGACTGACAACAGCAATAGTTTTTTTAACTTCTTGGGATTTTTTCCCCCCTTCCTCTCCTCTCCCGTACCTCTTAAAAAAATTTACTCTAATTGCTCCAGACATACCTAAATATGTGAATGAAAATGAGAGAGGGAAAGAGAAAAAGCACAAAAAAATAAATCATTTTAAAACCAGCTTGTAAGAAAATTGGGGTATATTTTCAATTGTTCATAGCATATTTCAAGATGAATTTCAAAAATTTCTAAAGCCATTTTAACACTCAAATCTCTAGCTTATCAAACTGCAATCTTTAAAAGAAGGTGCACCTTTTCAAGTAGTTATTTACTTCTTGAAATGCAAATTTGTAAGAAGAATTCATTTTCTTCACCCTCAAAAAAACATGAAGGGCTTTCAAAAGCTGATTTACCTTCTCATTTATACAAGGTAATGCAGTATATTTGCATAAAACAGTCAAAACTTTTTTTTTTGTAATGTAATAGGTAGCTAACTATGTAACCCCTGCCGTTTTAAAAGACAGTCCCCTCGTTAGGAAACCGTTCAAAGTGACAATTTCAGTAACTCAGCATCTCTTTCTGGATAATTAGATGTATTATGAATATGCAGATCTCACAGAGCTGATTGGCTCAAATGTATCCCATTCCTCAAGCATATCACCTTCAATAAAAACAACTGTATTACCCACCAGCAGGCTCTCATCCAAACTTGTATTAAAGGTTTATCTGCCAAGCTCAAATACAGATCACACCAGACAGAATTACCTCTGCCCAACCTTTGTGAAGGTACAGGTTATGGATGACTGTTGGACTTTCGGTACTGTGACCTGTATACATAGGATTTTCTTGCAGCAGATCTTTAAAAAAAACCTTCCGTGAGGACAGGGGTGGAGATTTCATGCTGCCCACATCACCACAGAATGTAAGTTAAATAACATAACAATAGCACCATCCAGTGGCAATATCTTCCCTTTAAGATGCTCATCGCTCACATCACTCGGAGTGATCCAACCGGAGTAAAACAGGTAAGTATGGTACTTCCACTTCTAATCATTATTTTGAGCAGCCAGCATCCCTAGAATATAGGGATCTCAGTGGAAAATGCAGTGCTAGCAAAGATTTTTGAAAAGAGAAACTGCACATACAAATAATTGTGTGAAAACAATATTGTGAAAACAATACTGCACAAAGTAAGAAATATAAGGCTGTGCAACTTGTACATAGTACAAGATCAGTACTGCAAGTTTATCCCAGTGCTGAAATCTTTTAATATATTCACTGGAGGTTGAACATACTCATGAATTAGGCTGCTCCTTTTTTTTTTTTTTTAAGTAGAAAATTATTCAGGATCTTCTTAGTATATACATTAAAAAAACCCCAAACAAACAAAAAGACAACTCTAAAACACTGTTCCTCCCCTCGCCCCCCCCAAATAAATCCAAACAACTGTACTCTGTGTATTTTAGGCCTGCTTGTTCCTCCCTGTAGTATTTTTAATCATATCCAGTTAAATTTTTCCTTTCTATTCACTTACTTGATGCACTAATTCCTCAGAAAATCAAGTGGTTTATCTTTTTGTATACCAGAATGGCGACCTTTACTCACAGTAAGCACCTGTGAGTAAACCTGTGGTGCTTACTGTGGCAGGGCCAAAAGAAAGGAAATAAAGGGGAAAAAGGCTGCTGGACAGTAATTGCCATCTGAAATAACCAGTACAGCAGGAATAGAGAAATAACGTACTGGTATTAAAGACATTTGCAGGGTGTTTTTCTCAGAGTAGAGACAGTAAATAAGCAGTCACAAAGTTTAACAGTTCAGTGTCCAAACCCTGACACAGGCACATCCTTCCAAGCTTAGGAAAGATTCCCATAAATGATATCAACCACTAACATGTATTTGGGGAACTGTGACAGCACAGTTTCTCTTTGTTGTGAAGTGGGCTGTTCACACACCGCGAAGTTTTAACAAAGCTGCTGTTTCTAAACATCCTCGTAACTGCTGCTGGAATTCTAACTAAAAGAACTTTTTTTTTCTTACAATTCAAGAAATCTGTGCAGGATGGTGTCAACAGATGGGAATGGTAGGCTTACCCACTGGTGCACTCAGACACGTATCACTGCTGCTGAGTGATAGAAATGTTAGCTCGAGACCGCCTACTTTAGAAAAGTTAAGTTAGTTCAGAGCACTTTGCAGTAGCCCATCTCAGTTTTCACCAAATTTGTAGTGACAAGTTATCTTACAGCTTAAAAGCACAGTGCTAACTACTGTAGTTGCACATCTTGTTTCAATATTCACTTTCAACTTAAAGCAGTCAACATATTTTTGCACTAATACTGCATTTCCCAAAATACTTTTTCTCACACAGTGGAAGACTGTGATTCTGTCTTTCTATCTTTGATAATCCAATTCTAGACCTGCACACATCCTGCTGACCTAAATCTAGAACAAGCAAGATAGGAGAATGTGTGTGTATTCAGGTATTTTAAAGCAGATATTAGAAATAAGTAACTGAAATTAATTAATACCTTTACATTATCACTGTCTGTAGCTCTGTTGTGACTCCCCTCACAATCAGAGCCAGCTACATCAGTTAAAGAGACAAGGCCAGGCCAGGACACACCTACTGGGTGCAGGGTGGGTAAGATGCTTAACTGGCACAGGGAGTTTCTCTCCCTCCATCCCACACAGTGCTGCACCAGCCTGTGCAACGCCTGTGTTTCAGTGCTCAGCACAGACACGGGCACCTGCAGCTGCATCTGCACCAGCTGACTGAGGTGACCAGAAGGTACCCCTGAATCCCTTGCAGCAGCTGCACTCCATCTGTGATCACTGGTCTGGGGACAGAAGCTGCAGTGTGTGTCAGTCGCTGTTTCCTTCTTGTAAAGCAAGGTCATCTGATCGCACACAGTCACAGCAGCACCGGGGCAGGAGACCCCCTTCAGCAGGAGCAGATGGCTCCATGGATCAGGCACACAGCTTCTCAATTTGCAGCGAGTTTCCCAAGCAATTTAGAGCCAGCTACATTCCCTGTTTGCTTTGGCCACAGATCCATAAAGTTACAATCTTATCTAGTACAAAGCTTCAAGTACAAATCAATTTACACGTCTGAGAGATGATTACATGATACAATGATTATTGAGCTATATAAGTACGTAGATCAGAAGATACTTCCTGGCAAGTCTTCAATACTCCTCATGAGCAGTAGGAAAGCAAAACAAACGTATCTCCCTGCAAATGTAAAACTGTGTATCCATACTGGACACATACACTCACAGTGCTAAGCAGGGGCTTCGAGATGTCCTGATTAAATCAGACAGTTAACTTCAAGTGATCTCTTCTACCACACTACTAAAATGGCTTCAGTCTCAATATTTTGTTCACACTACAGGAGTTTACAGAAATATCTGTCAGGAATGACAAAAATGCATCTCTAGCTGGATTAGGGGAATGAAATTAAATGATCTCTTGAGGTCTCTTTCTACACTTCTATGAAAGGAAAGGCAATTAATGGACAGGCACTAAATTATTTTCACACAAACCATTTAATCTGCACTGATAGAGGATCACCTTTAAAATAGCAGAATTCACTATACTGAGCACTAATAGGTACTCTTGGGGTTAGGCTTAACTCAGAAAAGACTGGATGAACAACACAGACTTATCTATTCTTTCACTTGCTGATAAATTATACAGCTTATTTTATGTTTTATTGGTGGTGCTTACATCTCTAGATGAGGATACTTTTAAACTAGGGAAGAGAGAGATATTGCATTAACCGGTTTGGAAATGGGATATCTGATGTGATTCTGCCTTTTTTTACAATAGCTTAACAAGCAGGACATCAGCTGAATTTCTCTGGCAATTCAATTCTAAACAGTCTCACTAAAAAAAAAAAATTTAAATGAGAAAATTGAAGTCCCAGCACAGGAAAAATATATACCATGTTATTCCTTGAAAAGCACACAAATGGCAGAGAACATGGACTATGCTACACTACAGCTCATTACCTGATTATTCAGGAAAAATAATAGCATTATATGCTATGTCTCTGATGGAATTATGAAGAAACAATACACAATAAATACACACTTCATTAATTTAAACAGAACATGCATGCACACACAGGTGCCACCAAGCAATAAGTTCTATTGTTAAAATCCTAAAAATTCACAAAAGCTGGAAGCTATTAAAAAATCAAATTAAATATGTTTGCATTTGAAACTTTAGGAGTAGATTTTTTTATTATAATGCAAAAATATTGAAAGTTTGAATTCTCCACCTAGTCTTAGGACTATCAAAAAAATAGTAAATATTAAATAATGACTATTTTTACTTTCTTTGGCATTGGCCAGATTATTGATTTAGACAATCATACCAGCAACTAAACCAAAAAAAAAAAAAACCAAAACACAAACCAAAACTGAGTTTAGAGAAGAGATAATTAAACTATTACTATGGATTTTGCAGCTTCACCTATTATAACATAATCTGTTAACATAATGATTTGAACACGAAAGATGTTTGTGGTCTGCACTACAAAAACCCCACACACAGACCATGTGCACAACACAAAAAACTAAGACAAGTGGTAAGGGAAGAGTCTCCTTCTGGACAGTCATGTTGTAATGACTGCCCAAACTGCACTGATTGAAAATGAACCCCAGGGAGACAAGAGGGTGTAAGTGTTCTGTGCTGTTTGTGACACCTTTCCTCTGAACACTGGGTGAGGGACAAGCTGAAACGCTTCCCAGGAGTTTAGAACACTTGAGTTCAAGATTTCAACTGGCTGTGGTAATCAAAGCACATGACACAAGCACTTGAAAAACCCCTACTGAAGGTAAGAGAAGAAAAATCAGTAATATGAGATTGAGAGTACAGAAGAACAGTGCATCTTACCTCCACTAGGAACTTCCACAGCTTGATTTAAGCAAATCAGGTTTCAGTACTTCAGCAGCTGTTTTCAGACCCTTCAGTTTTAGATTCTCATGTGTGACGTATATAAAGTATTTTGGATTCTCCATTGGCTTTCACACCCATCCTCGTCCTGCCCCTCCAGCTCTCCTCTTTCCCACTGTCATGGGTGTGTTGTATCACACAACCATCTCAGATAAGCATCTCGGGCTACAAAACCAAGCTCTCTGGAGGAACACGAGCCTCGTTCTGATCTGCCAACCATAGTGATTATCAGAAGTTTTGTTCTATTTTACATCAAATAAGCACTTGTCATACAAGAACGAACTGACACTGATTTCCAAGAGCTTCTTAACAATAAAGAATATTCTAACTGAGCTTGTAAGGCTACAAATCAAAGCCGTGCTTTAATACACGACACACACAAAGTAACATGAACAAAGGCAGGAGGCTCAATTAAAATACTGTACTGACATATAAGCACAACTTTAAAATACTGATTCAATATGTTTACCACTCATATGTTTAATGTGCATATTATTTATTTCATATTTTCAACAGCAGGATGAAAAATGAAATTATACAATATAACTAAACACTTGCCATTTTTCATGTTAAATTTATGCAGCTGTAAAAACTGCTTCATCAAGAAGGAAAAAGTATTTCTGCTCTAATCTGGAACCTTAATTTCTAGAAATTTTATGAAGAATTGTCTGTTACTGGGAATTTCCTGAGCTGATTTCTGTAATGCTGATTTGCATTGGTGCTGTAATTCAAAAGAATTGGGGGAAGGGTGGGCAGGCAGAAAAATAAAGGAAAAAGTATAGAGGGAGGAATCTTTAATAGGAATTTTGCAGCTAACCATAAATCATTCTGTTAGTACATCTGAATCAAGCCTATATATATATCTCTCACAGAAGTGATAAAACAATTCTAGAGAAATGAAATTGCAATTTAAAGTAGTTTCTACAGAGGGAGCCAACCACCCAAGGAACAGGATTAAAACATTCCAGATCAGCACAGAGTTCTTCCCAACCATCAAGCTCGTTCATTACATTTACATGGTTTTTTAATATCTACACCACATAATCCAGATTCTTTCTCTGCAGAATTCCCAAGCATTTAATGGAAGTTGAATTAAAGAAGTGCTTGACTGCATGTCATGGAACAATCAGTGTCAATATACAACAGAATTTTATTTGCTTTGGGAGAAGGTGACAATTTAAGAGACTGTTTATTTATTCAATAAAAAGAGAAGTTTAAGAGTTTTCCTTTGTAGCAATTCTAAAAATAATCAATTTTGTAAAAATAAGTATAATTTCCAAAGTAACAATTTTTATTGAAGTTTTCATACAAAACTATACACCAGGAAACAGGCCAGTCTGATACTGATCTTAAAAAAAAAAAAAAAAGAGGAAGAAATCTAAAATAAAGTTGTGTAAAGATGAATGTTGGCAAATTTTTTCATGAAGCTGGGCACCTTGCTATTGCCATAGCAGTTTTCCGCATTAATTCATTGCCAAATCACATTTCATAACATATATTAATCCATTAACATGTAATTACAAGTGATGTAGATGATATAAAGTAATTCAACAACTTAAACATGTATCTGTGGCAGGTTCATGTATCACTTCAACCATATAAATCATCTGGCTTTCCAGAATATGTTGAGTAGGCCAACAAAAAAATTGATATTTCTCTTCCCCTCTCCCCCCAACAATTTTCTACCCTCTTTCTTAGATTTGGGGGGAACAGAGCAGATAAAGACCAACAGTATTTTGTACAGGCTACACACCAAGAAGACACCAAATCCTAAAATCAACACATAAGGAAGGATTTTCCCAGGTGTTACTGAAGATAAAGTGCTCCCTCTAGTGGCACAAAATACTCAGCTGGGCTGGTTGCAATGGCGTTAGACAGACAGCTGTACCCCTTTGAGACCCCAGCATTCATGTCTCTCTCACTAGGAGCTGAACTATCAACGACAGGGTAATTCAGCTTTTGTCCCTCAGCTTCTGTATTAAAGTATTGTGACAGACAGTGACTAACACAGGGTAACCCCCCTGCCCCCAAACACAAGGAACTCCACTACAGCAGTCCCTTGAAGAGGTTCTAATCCCTCTCACATCCTCTAGCTCTTTAACATACCCAGACTACTTCTACAGATTTCTCTACTCTTTCCCAAGCATCACAGAGGCCCTTTTCTAATCTCCAAACATCCCTACTATGACTCCAAGATTGGCCCTTCCAGTACTCACTTATATATTGACTGAGCAGAACCAGACATCCACACACAAAACACCCCCACACACCACCCCACTCCCAGCCAGATGTTACAGGTAATTCAAAACTCCATTAGTCACCCAAACAGTTGTTCCCAAATTTGAGTCCCTCTCTCCCTTGTTCAATTTCACAACGAAAAATAGCAACTATGCAGCTAAGAATGAAATACCTAAATAAATCCCTCTTAGTTAACTTGCAGCAGAGCAACACTTCCACTCTCCCTTCTGACCAAACTATCAAAAAGCTGACTGAAGATAAAGAAAGCTCATGTTTATCTTCTTTCTCACTTCACAGCCTTTCTTTCTGTAAAAAGATGCCTTATGAAATCAGAAAACACAACGCAGGTACTACATTTCCTGTCTTCTCTTTCGACTAACTTCCAAAAAAGCATTGCATTATGGTCCAAACTGCTTAAACAAAACAGTTCATAAAATTGTACAACCAGCAGTCAAAGCTGCACTAAAATAACTGTCTTGAAGCATTGCTTACAGACTCAGTGGTACCACTAAACTCCAAACAATGCTTTTAAAACTCACAAAGAATATATTTTAGTCGCCTATTCATACAAGCTCGTCAAACTACCAACATTTTGCTAACAGCCCATGCTTTACTAAAAGAGAACATTAGTAAAAAATCCCAACACCTCTGCCAACACTACTCTACACAGTGAAGATGGACTTTGTCTTGGCCATCAGGTAACCAAATCGAACGTTATTACTTTAATATCAGGACAACTTAGATCACACCCCATCACTTGCTGCAGCTACCTTAAATTTACTCTCCTAACAAACCTCTGATTGTGGAGCCATAGTAAAAAATAAAATCAGCCCAGACATCAGCCCACACACACACAAAAGTCTATACTTGGTTAATATGACCTTCAGTTAAAGCCATTCAGTACAATTGGGAAAAATAAAAATAGGAACAATGCTTGTAAAAGGACCATATAAAGGGTCAGGAGAAATAGTTCCATTTTTCTCAGAGCTTATGTTTATTTATTGTTCTCAGAAGGAGAAAAAAAATATATGCAACATTAAGTCCTCACCAACCTTATTATGTCCAAGTTTCCTCAGCAGTCTTGCAAGATGTATTTTTTTTTCCTCTCCTCAAAGTTACAGGGAATTAGTTGGGTTGGGAGAGGGGGGAAACATCTCCAGGAAATCTCTCCAGCCACAAATGCACACTTACCTTGTAAAACACCTGTGCAAACTGAAGATACCACTGTTTCCCCATTTTTTGTTACTCTCGCTGCAGAATAACAAACTTGTCAGTGAAAACAAGTATGATTGTTCCTCTGATTCACTGCAACACAGGCATGCTCTGCTTGATCTCCACCTAAGATGGCTTTAATCTGCTAATTTTACACAGAAACAGGACAGTATCCTCTGCCTTTCATGACATGCATTCAGAAGTTGACTGGGATTTGAGGGAGTAGATTTTTACAGCTGAACTCTGCACAGAGTGCATATGTGCATCAACTTACAGTTTTAGTGCTAAGAAATTCCTTTAAGATAAAAGAAGTGCACACTAAATGAAAAGACAAATTAAAAGGCTGCTATAGTCAAAGTGAACTGGAAGCAGAAAAAAAAAAGATCTTTCATACCTTAGCTCTTAAAATAGAAGTTAAGCATGTGCCATGCCTGTAAACCAACTCCAGTCTTAGTGGCTGTACTTATCTCTCTAGATAACTAAGATTCAAGGACAAAAGGATCAAGCCAAGTCAGGTATAGCTGGCCCAGTTACCTTTGGAGATAAGGCATTAATTACTGAACAGAATTTACATTTTTATGAAGAACTGCTTACACAGATGTGATCTCTGAGAAACTGAAGGACATCTGACAGATAAATCACTGTGATATTACTAGATGAAGAACGCCTAAGGATGTTGTCTTTACTACCAGGCAAGACAATGGAAAAGCTGCTGACATTTCAAAGAGTGAAAGATAAATTATTTTACATAGGAGAATTTTGGTACTGAACAGTAATGTATAAAGAATAACTTCCATTTGACTTAAAAACATTTGGACGGGTTCGGGAGAACACTTCAGTTATAAGGGCACTGAACCTAAAAATAAGTTTATAACCAATAATAATGATTGCCTGAGTGGTAACTTGTCTCACACATTTCCCCAGAACCAGCACCTTTTAAATATGAAAGCTTATTTAAATACCAGAAAATTACCATTATCTAACATCTCATCTGTAAGTTACATCTGGGAATTTAGCTTGAAGGACTGAAAGTGCTCCAAGGTTCAGCAGTGTGCAATCTGTTCTGTTCCACAGCATTCACATGGTCCAAAAACAAGAGCACACAGCACATTAGAAAAGTCCCAAAGGTCTCTCCTGAAACAACATGACACTGACCTACGAGAGTTTTTCCCCGGTCAAGTATCCAGTGACATTCCAAATGACAAGATCAATGGCAAAAGCATGTTCAAACTCTTCCATTATATCCAACAGCACATAAATCATCTCTGGAGCTACTGCAGTGCAAACAACAAAACACCAAAGGAAGGTTTCGGTTGCAGCTGATTCGTGTACACCTTTCTGAGTTTTACTGAAGACTTCTTTATTAAATAAGATTGAATAAAGAATTTATTTAATAAAATGAGTTCAACCCTCATGCTGTAAATATATCAATAAGTAATATGCAATCGACTAATATGTAATATACTTAAACAGCTCAAAGAATATCTAAGTACTTCAAATGAAATACCTCACATCCAAAGGTTCAGTTTAATCAGTTTCTATTGTGTAAATAAAGCTTGTGTACACAGTACAACTTGTACTGTCCAAAATACAGAGCTGTATGTGATTTAACTTGTGTTTAACCCCTCACCACACTAGTACTTTTAATACTTCTGGCTTATATCCTCTAAAATGGGTCAATGGCTTCATCATAATTATGCTGTCCTCAAGTGCTCTATCATTAGAGATTGTGCTCT
>JAWWES010000169.1:14793618-14807885 GCA_035583135.1 Lophotriccus pileatus
CTAAAGAAAGAAGTCAGGAATTTTGCACAGGCAAACTTTTTAAGAGAAGAAGACAGCTAATTCCCAGCCCACAATGCCCCAAAATGTGACTTCCAACAACTCCGAGCTCGTGGAATTACAATCTAGGTTAAAAATACTATAAACATTGAAAGTGAAACAATATCTAATCAAGATACACATCCAAATGCTAATGTAACTAATAATAACTAATGTAGACAAAGTAATGATTGTGTTCTGTTTAGTACTTCAGTTGTTTAGTACTGCTCACATAACATGATAAGCTCATTTCAAAATAGGTTCATGAAATAGGAGCTGGACTTGATGCACCTGATTCTTGCATTGAAACTTAATCATTTTTGCTGTCACTTCATAGCAAGGGAAAAAATACAAGAAAAAAAATGACTGAAGCAAGCTGGAAAAACAATCACTAAAAACTGTTTAGCCATTGCTCCCTAATATTCAGGTGACATAAACCCACAAGTTTAAGGCAGAACTTAAAAATGAAAATTTTTACGTTAACACTTTCACTGAAATATTCTATTATCTTATTAAAAAGAGGAATCGAGGTTTTGTGAAATGAAAATATCTTTGGCCCAGCTCTGCATTTAATCTGAACTTACTAGGGAACTGGAGGCTTCATAACATCCTGAAGTCTACAACACAACCAGATTTCCATTGACTCGGAGTATTGAAGGTTCTGCCCTGACAAACATGAAGTAAAACACACACAGAGTGTTTTTACCCCTCTCAAGAACACTAGTAATTAGGAGGAAGGCAGGCTGCCTCCACCCTCTCCCTGTGGCTGCAGCAGAGACCACAAGTGCACCACTCCAGAATGGAACAGGACAAATGAGTCAAAGCAGGCCTGGCCGCGGTTTTGTGACGCAGAGCACAAGCCACAGTATCAGGGATCATCAGAGGCATCAGCATCTCCCAACTTAGCATACAGTTACCTGTAACACTGATTGGTATTTGCACACTGTTCAGGCACACACTGATGAAACAGCAAGTTACTCAAGAGAAATGTTAGTATTTCAAAGAAACAATTAGTAGTTAATTTCCAAACAAAGGACAGAATCTCTCTCATCTTGATTAACGTAATTAGGGAAGAAAAACTACTGAGATTGCATATTGCCTGACCTCAACGAAGCAAAAGTAATCCAGTAGTAACAAGCATTATAATTTACTTAAATACCTAATTTTTTAGAAACTGAAGTTTTAAAAAAGCTGAAGGTATTTCAACCACCTCAAAAATTCTATCACTAAAAAGTCTTTTCTAAGAGATGGCAAATCAATTTCAGCTAGAGTAAAAAAAACTAAGACTGATAAATAATTCTTCATTTTTGACTGGGCTTTTCTATTCTTCAATTCACAAGTGACCAAACTGTTTCACTATACTATAGAAGAACACCCTCTAATCTGCACTATGCTGTTAGAAATTTTGGTTTGGAGAAGCAGGACGGGAATGGAAAACTGTATTAAAATCACATCTTAGTAAACTGTAATTAAAAAGAATCACAATTTTTATCTACTGTATCCTAAATAAAAACCAATCTTATGATTGCGTAATCAGGAACCTCCAATATGAAAAGTTTCTCAGTACAAACAGCAAGTGCCACTTTCAAACAAAGTTTTACCATCTAGTTTTGGATTGATTTCAGTTCTCTACTGACAAGAGCCAGCTTTTTCCATCAAAGACATCTTCAGCAAGGGTCTTTTCATCTAATATTATTGCCTAATTAAAAACAGAGACACTTATTTAATTTATAGAGCTCTTTCACTTAAAGCTCCTTGTTTGCATTGAGGAGGCAAATGGAACCCAGTATTTCATCATTTGTCTTGTAATGCAAGTCCCAAAGTTTTGTTAAACAAATTTGTACTTGTGAGTGAAGGGAAAATCCAGATAAGCTCCCTGTGCAAGTCTGTCATGTTTCAACGCTATTCCAAAGAACACAATTAATCCATGAACCAGACATGTTCTACTGACATGCATTATATCAAGTTTTCTGAAGAATGCAAAAAATAAAAAATTAATTAATGATTTGCAGTTTATTACTAAATAAGAATTTAGGAAAGGGAAAATACACAATGAAGATTGGAGTATTTCCTATTCATGAGCGTCTTACATTCTATTTTACAGGTAAATTAGCAGTTACAAGCTCCTCTATAATCATTGCTCAAGCTCCATATACCCTGACAACATCACAGCTCCTCATTAAATACTGTCATTCCATAGGTAGATTTTTCCAACAGCCTTTCCTAAATGGAGCTTAACTAAGATCTTTCATTTATTTAAACTACACATTTAAATAAATGCACTAAGAGAAATCATTAGGGCTGTAGAAAGATCTGTTTATGTCGTCAGGAATACTACCAAATTTTTAGGTACATTAGTACTGAGAGGATCTTCTTAAGACAGTTTTTTTTCCTTAAGTTTTTGTGAGCAAACACTGAAGTTTTTATAATTTACTGGCAGTCAGACGATGTAATTTGACTCAACAGTTTCAAGAACGTTCTATGTTCAGACCTTGAGATAAGTTAAATTGACTTCTAGAGATACAACTAAAAACACAAGGTAACAACCCTCAGCTATTCAACTTCGCCATATGAGCCAAAGCAGGAGATACTTTCAGAAGAAATCTTTCACAAGGATTATTGAAACAATGGGACATCATACAGCAAGCTATCTTCTAAGGGGCTGGGGCAAGGGGGCAAATTTTCAGTGACAGGTTTTCAAGTTCTTACTATGTACTTTCCATACATTCATCACTGTACAGACAGTAGGTACGAAATCCAAAAAGCACAGCACTGTAGCAGCTACCAGGAAGAAAATTTACCCTGTCTCAGCCAACACCAGGACAAGAGGTAACACAGTTCCCAACTCAAAGCAATACAAAACACCATTAACCTGTTCCAGAGAGTCCACACTTAAATCTGGCACCGAAGTCCACATCTGCAGCTTGTGCATTCTTTCATCCTGCAACCTCCTAATCAGAATCCCCACTTGTCTTTCTCACTCCAGCATGTGTTTTTGGGAACGGGCTTGTTTTGCACTGAAGTCTTAAAGACTGTTGAAACCTGAGTTTGGTGAACAAAGAATCACCTCATTGTCTAAAAGCTATTTAGATCCTTGGACACTTTATGAGAGTTAACTGCATGAATGGACTCTTGATTTTTTTTTACTATGGGAAGTTACAAAGACTTCTACTAGACAGGAGCAAACTGAAAATGTTGAGAAAAACACACAGCACAGCTTATACAGACCAACCTAAATTTAACGTAAATAAGCAGATGTTTTTCATCATTTTCAGATGAAGCTGCTTCCCAAACCTTTTTTCTAACTTATAATCCAAACTCCCACAAGGGTGGAAAAAGATCAAATATGTACATCTTCTTCACTTCGCTCATGGCAAACACTAAAACAGCCTCAAACAAGAATAATTAATTTACCAGATGTCAAAACTGTTCCATTACTAAAGTTTGTGCTTAACTAACCCATCACCCTCTCACAGTACTCTGCAGCGTAGAATGGTCAATATCTTGGGAATCCACGAATAACCCAACCACTTTCAGTGCTGCAGACAAGTCTCCTGCACACTGCAGGAGATCCATATCCACACTTGTGAAATTATGGATCAAAACAACAGCGTTTCTTCCTTCAGTGCAATATTCTCTTTTCATACAGCAATCATCACCACAGCTTCAAAGACCCACTTCATTCTTCTTTTCGTGCTTCTTCAAACATGGTTTTCCAGTGAAGAGTGAAAAAGAATATAAACCTGTTTCTTGATTTAACCAGTTTGTATTTACACCAGTGGCACAGATAAGGCAGGGAAGAAAACTAAGGAGCAGATGGTAGAGAGCATGAAAGCTATTAAAAACTGCAGATCTTTACTGAGCATCTTCAATGAACTTCTGCAAAGATTGCCACAGATGCTAATTTTAAGGAAAAAAAAAAGACATAAAGAGAAAAATACTTGGCTGCTTTGACAACTAAAAAGTAATCACATAGAAACTTGTAATCGTGGACCATGGTGGTGATAAAATAATCAGTTTGGAGGTTACAACTATAATGGAATTTGGCAGCCAGAGTAGTAAGCATACCTCACCTCATGAGATCATGGCTTTGGTCAAGAGCCCAGAAAGCAGAGTGAAACAAAGCAAAGAGATTCATTAACCTTGATGTGATAAATAGGACGTACATCATAATTTTCCCCTATATCTCCACTCCTTCTTAAGAGCAGGGGTTGAAAGATATTTATGTGTTTATAAAGGTGCTGGTGATTACCAATATTTTCCTTGCCTTCCCACTGATCAGTTAGGGAAGATACAAGTTATCACATACTTAGGAGTTCCGGGATTGACACAAGAATTCTGTCAACATGAATTTTTCAGCACTGATTCTCTTCTCCTCAACTCAGGTAGTGATAGACTCAAATGTTGGAGAACAGCAATGTTCACATCCATACCGTGAACACACTTCTCAACTGCTGGATGTGCACTTGAGATGACAAGTAATGACCAGACCCCTACGGCCTGAAAATTAACTATAGTTAGGTAAATGTCAAAAACTGAATATTTGCACAACAGTGCTGTAGGGAGAACAATGAAACACGTGCCATCTACTATCTTCTAACAGCGGGACATGGGAGTGTTTACAGGAGTTAGCAGTACGGAGTTTCCACGGACTCTTAAAATGCCTTTGGAATGTTAATTTAGAATTTCTTTGCCCACTTCATCAGAGTTTAATATGTGTAGTATAGATTAAGTTATTCTTAAATGTCTGTTAGAGATTCAGAGGGTGAAGGAATCATTCTGGTTAAATGTCATGGGTAAGAACTGAGTACACCAAAAGCTTTCATGAATACCTGTTAGCAAAGTTATTTTCACAGATGAGCAAAGCTATAGTTAGCAATTCACCCACAAAGCATCGATCCTTCTTCTATTCTTTCCCCTCCCACCCCTAAAAAGCTGCTCTTTGAGCAAGTAACTGCATCCTAGAAAAATTAAACAAAAATACTGTTCAGTAATGGAGTTAATGCAAATTAAAAGGATACAAGAAAACAAAACCAAAATTCATTTCTGATATTTCTTTCATGCAGACACTAAAAAAGAACAAGGACATACAATGGACTATATTTTCTTCAAAACTGCTTTCCAGCTCTGAGAACAGAAACTGAAGTGGCTTGAGGAATCACCTGTTTTCAACAGTGCCATCAACATTGCTAACGCTTTTTCAGACTGTCTCCCTAAAGAGAGAGAAGAAATGGGACCCAGAAAACACAACAACCTGATAGAGGCCAAAGCTTCTCTGGCTCAGGTAATGCCAGACTGCTGACATGGTCTGAAAAGCTCAGACGGGCACGGTGAAGTTCTGTTGTGATATAAAGACTGCCCCTCCTATAAATAGTCTAGGAAAGGCTTAAAGCTTTCCAAAACTTGTCAAGAGAGCAAAAGACTTTGGAGGCCAGACTTAACCAAGATCCACCTTGAAAGAAAAGTGACAAGGCTGTGCAAACCACCCAAGCCAAAAATACCCACTCCAGCCCTCCAACACTGCTCATTTTCTCAATCCAAAATTACATGGCAGCAGGCTGTTTAGAATCTGCCAGGGGTAGGACTGCATTATGCATTTATTTTTTAATTTTATTTATGTATTTAGGTTTATTTATAACATGGATTGTATGCTATTTAAATATTGTAAAAATGACTGCTTCCTACACAATCTTATGCTGTTTCCATTTGCATTTTCTTAATAGAAGTTACAAAAATAAGCTGGTTACAGGATTCATTTTAATACTCCATTTTCACTGACAATATCCATTGATTAAACTTGCAACATCAAGTCCTTTTTTCTGAACTGAAGTATTTTCTCTTAAAACTGATTATACAAGAGAGGAGGATAAACTAACAGAAACAGTGAAAAAGTTATATGTATAAAATTCTTACGGGTGTTTACCTAAACTCCTTCCTTATTTTACTAAGCTACCTTCTCAAATCAGAGCCCAGCTGGCCTGATGGCTCCACTAAACTTAACCCACCCAGTTGAAGAGGTGAGAAACAGACTCTAGGTTGCCAAGACACCAAGAGCTGACACTACACGGCTAAAGACGGATTTATTTCTTGTTTGACAAGAAAAAAACAGAGACTAAACTAATACGATCAACAATTTCTCTTTCAAATGCTTCACAGTCCTGAAATGTCTATGTTCTTGCACCTCCCTGCAGCATTTGAACACATAACTCCATTCTAGCAGTTGTTCTACAGCCATTTGCTATTTTATCTCCCAGCACAGGCTGAGGAAGTGTGGGATTTGATTCCCGGTTCAGGAAGTATTGCAAAAGGTAGTTGGACGTGGAATAGAACCACGCTTGTGGGTTTGTTAAATAGACTACTGTGCACACACTCACAAATAGGGAGCCAGATATAAAATCGGGTGCGTGAGAAGAAGGTAAACAAGCTCCTCAGCTCTGAGGTTACTCCCAGAGCTATCACACGATCGGCAGGTCCCCTGAGAAACTGCTGCTGGAAGGCTGCTTATTGCTTTAAATAATGCAATACCCCACAAAGGCATTTTGGCAGTAAAGAAATGCTCACAGAGCATATGCTGCTCCAGGAGCTAATTTAATTTGTCTGACAGGACTCAAATTTGAGTACACAAGACTTCTAATTTTTAAATTAAATTAAATTCTGCACAGCACATCACATCCAGTGAAAAGCACAATGCACTCCTGCAGGATTTCAGTGCTTGCAGTATAGATCCCACCACCTCTTTTACGTCAGCAATTCATAAGGATTAGTTCAGGGGTATTGTTGGGTTGGGAGGGGGCATTATTTATTTTCAGAGACTGGTTTTCAAGTTATTTCAGTGGAAACATAAGGCAGAAAATTACACCAGATTAATGTAGTCTTTTGAACACTCAAGACGCAGACTTGATTTCTAAAATTCCAGATGTTTGAGACTGATATACTCCACTACATTATTGCCTTTTGCCTCCAGCTTGTAATATCCATGCTTTCACTTAAACACACCTTTAGGCAAAATCTGAGTGACAAAATATCCATGGCAAAACAAATTATTGCCATTATTAAAAGCTTCAGAACAAAAGATTTGTAGCTGACAATACACATTCACAAATACAAATTCTGAAGTTGTTCTTTATTTGGTGCTGTGAAATTTAGTCTCGATGCAGTATTCCCATTAAGAAATCCAAGTACAATTAGAGAAAAAATTATCCACACTTTAAAAATTAAAGAATTGAGAGCACTGTGAAAGATCAAATCAACTTACTGAACGCTTACAAATCAGAGAAAAAGCGTCAGCCACAACGACAAGAAAGGGAGCTCATGCAGAAGGGTTTAAAAGAGCAACTGCATTTGACACCTCTGGAAAAGACAAATCTCTAAGCTGATCCAAGGACAAGTAAGCTTAATGCCAATTAAGCCATCCAGTGATACGGTTATATGGGCGGTAGCAAAACCACCGGGCGTGAGCAAGATAACAGACCACCCGGTAAGAAGTGCCCCTGTTCCTCACTGATTAAACTGCAATATTTTTTTTAAAAAAGGTACATTTCCACAACTTTTCTTGGTGTGTTACAGATATGGCTTAATGCCCTGAAGTCACCACTGAAGAAAGAAAAGAGGGTTCTAATAGTAAACCAAAAGTAGCACATAAAGATTCATACAAGAACTACCTAAATCTTACTGAAACTGATGACTGCTTCCAATTAAGGGCTAGAAAAGACAGCATGAAGAGATTGCAATAACTGATAGAAAACCACATGAAGTTTTTCATTGCTACCACCACCACCACAGTTTCATATAGCAAGAACAGTCAAATGACAGATACCACGTTGGCTGCTTTCAGCATAAGGCCAGAATCAGCACAAACTTAGCATTATACAAGAAGGTAATCTGCTTATTTATGGGCATCATTCTGGAAACAAAACTGATATTTTAAAAAAAAGAAATCAAGACTTACTTATCAAGGAAGTCCTTGTCCACAACTGCACAGATATCAAGCAGAGGATTTCCCATTCCAAACAGGACATTTTCACTGTAAGAAAAGAAATCAAGTTAGCTTTGCATTAATTTGTTGTTCCTGGGATGTTATGTTAAAGACATTTTTTTATCAGAGATAAGAGTTTTTCTTGAATAAAGCTAAGGAACAAAAAGATACACATTTTGTCCAGCAGACACATGCAGACCTGGCATATACCCAGAGAATCAAATCTGAGTGAAGTATCATCCTATAACTATCCTCTTTGATCATGTAATCAGTCAAGAATATGTAAAGGTATACATTCATTTAAACTGTCATTTACTCAGATAAAGCATTAGAGCTGCATGCCACATTGTGTAGTATTAAATGATTGCATTCAAGTTGTAGTAACAAATTTTAGGCAGGGGGAGCATCACACCAGGTTCTAAGAATTTCACTGGACCCACGTCGTTGTTGGGCCTACCCTGCCACTGACCAATAATTAAGAATTTAAGTCTGTTTTAATAAAGTGAAATAAAAATACTATGGGTTATGCATCGTCAGCCATCTTAAACAGCATAGCTGTCCGCTGCTAAGAATTACCTTTTAAGCAATTTGAAATTCATTACCATGACTTCTGTCACATAAAAACAAGACATCAAAAATACTGTAAGGGATGACTTTATTTTTTTTTTAAGACTAATTCAGAAACCATGTCTTACACTTTCCTGCATAGCATGTACTTGGGTGATAATGCAGTAATACCAAAGGATTAGATACACGGCCTAGTGTCAAGTAGGAGTGAATGCAGCTGTTCTCGAAGGCTAAACCTACATCCAAACCCATCACACTTCTGGCTAAACTAACACCTACTGTCTCCAGCTGGCAAGGCACACCCTGGCTCTGGCCATCAAAGGTGGCTTCAGTATGACCAGCAAATATGCCTCCCTCTTTACTAAGTCTCTACTGGGTATTTGTGGAGAAAGCATATTCTCTGTCTATCCATGCCCCAAAAAGTACCGCTGTAACACTACAGCTGGATCCAAAGCTTAACTGCAGCTTATCCAAACCTGCATAACTGAGACTCTTAGATGAGTCCCAAGGAAATTAAGGGAGTTTTCAATTTTTCTGTCTCATTTAGCACAAGATAAATGTTTGAGAAATTCAACACCTGCCTATTAAATGATAGATTACATTAATTTCTACTCAACAGAGTAAGAAAAAAGAATCTAAAATATGTAAAAGGGGAATTATGTGGAACAATCTCATGAATTGTGTCCAACAGAGGTTGGAAACTCATTCACTTGCTTCCTCTCACAACTGCCATGAAAAGCCCTTAGTGGACAAATATTTGTCACATTTGAAGCCAGTCAAATTTGAAACTGCTTGCCAAAAGTACACAAACTTCTTCCTCTTTATGATGCCACATTAGCCTCCATTAAACGCTAAAATTCTGAAGTCTGAAAATGAAGACATGGAAAATATGATTAATAACCTTGATACTGAGACTCAGTAAGCCATGCTTTAAGTATTGTAGTTATTGCTGTAGCCTTAAAGGCAGACCTTTAGAGCCCATTTCACTGTAAATAAAATGTGAAAGATACTGCTTTTTGAAGAGGGAGTCAGAAATCCAACTCACTCCTAAGTGAGACAGTTAACATCTGCTTAGTAAAAACCTGTAAGACTGACTAAATACATCTGTCAGTGTGCCAAATAGCTTACTGTTCTAAATAGCACAGCCATAAGTTATACCTATAGCTGGAAGACAAGAGCGAGAGACAGATGACAGTTAAGAAGACATAAGGATAAAGGGGGTTGCAGTTGCAGTCACAAGACAGAACATTCTCTCCATTTTAAAACCTAAGTATTGCATAAGTTGTACTGCAGGCCAGTGAATTAAAAAGTCAAAATTCTCCAAGTACTGAATGCAGATTTATCCCAAGCTATATGTTCCTGTGCTTAATGTTTAGCTGATTCTCACGTGCTGTGTAATTCTACACATCAACAATTTTACACCTACTCCTCAGAAAAAAAAATGCCTATCATGGATAACTTTTATATAAGACAAGTATCAGCACTTAAGGGTACAGTACGCCAGAAAACAGCAGCTGTGCTTAAAAAAAAAATCCGAAATGCAGCTGACACGTTGAGGTCACTCCCTACGAAGTTCAACCAAAAAGCAAAATAGGAGCTACCAAACATTCAGCAAGATGTGGGCTGCAGCACATGCAGGTCAATATACTTGAAGCAGCACAAGAGCAGCTTTGTACAGAAGCTCCATCAAGCCAGTAACATGCGTACAAACTCCTAATATGTCAGTGGGGGCAGGAACTGGCACTTTCGGTGCCACTTAATCCAGGCAGCTCTTTACATCACGTACGAGTCCTGCTCGTTCCCAAGCTTTCCCTGTCCCACAATATTTTATAATCACCTCCATTCAAGTATTCCAGAGGCTGTATGGAGGGTGCCACCTGGGGTCAAGTTTTAAAAGCCAAGGTAGTCATCACTAGACTAGTAATCATATGTTCAGAAACATTCCACTGAAATACTGTGCAAACTCTCCCTAAATTCAGCATAGTTCTTTCTCACAACCAGATGCAGGACATAAGAACTTGACAGATTTTCAAACACATTTAACTTTGACTACTTTAACTGTCTGATTTCTATGAAAAAAAATCAACTTGAGTGTTATAATGTTTACCTATTTTTGCAAATAATGCATAAGCTAATAAGCACATTAACTAACACATGCTGATCGCTAGCCCTGTGTTTTCAATTAACACGTATTTCTACAGTTTTAGTCCTTTCACACAGATGTTTGAATTAACAAAGTCTCGAGGAATTTGAACTTCTATTCTTAAAATTAGATATTAATGCTCCATGGGCAAAAAAGGAGAAAAATCCATACACTCCAGCTGTACTGGAGACTGTGTCTGTTGTCCTTATCTGTCACTGCATTTGACAAAAATACCTTTATGGACAAAATGGGAGAAGAAAAATTTAAATCTCATATAATTTGTAACGCACATATTGTAAAAGCATAAAAAAACCCAAATATTGTAATCCTGGAGAATGCTAAATTTACAAGTCTTCAGAGTAAGAAACTGAGATATTAAACTGTTATATTCTCACCAAGTTGAAGACTCTGAACAGCGCATTTGAACATTATTGGCCTTACGTTTGCTGTTCAGTAACAATGGACACCTGCAGTAACCAAAATTTCACTGATTATTTCCAACCAGCCAGACATGAAACACAGCAAGGAAATGGCAATAACTTCCTGAAACATGAGATTCCACAATAGGTAGGTTATTTGGGAATCACAGCTCTGTAACAGACACAGAACACATACTTAAATACTCCCCAGCCTCCTTGCCTCTCCACAGTCTCTTCTCTTGCATGGGAATATTGGTATCTCATCATCCAAGAAGGATGTTCTTGCTTAACTCAACTAAGCTATGGCAAAAGAGTATTTGGCTCAGCTCTTCAAGAAGCAAGCGACAACTCATTCAGCTGCACAAATGAAGGGCACATATAACTGACTATACAGTCAGCATATGAGTACATGCACACACACACACACAGAGTACATATATATGAACACTATATATACTTTTTAAACTCTACACTACAAATAAGATGTCCATGCAAATCTAAAAGTTGTTTGTTTGGGCACAAAAATACACTGTCCATCTAGCAGATAAAACTGCGGCAACACCAATAACTTTACAGAAAGCTTTGATGTACACCACTAAACTCCCGACGACAGGCCATATATTTTATGAGTTCGTCACTTAACTTTGGACTAGACGGAGTGTGAGTTGTAACTAGAAGTTCAAGCAATGTAACTCACTAAATATAAATAAATCTTCAGCTGTTAATTATGCCATTTTGTTCAAAGATTGCCAAGATGATTGATTTTACACAAATGGCCTGTATTTCACACCTTACTCCTACCACAAGCGGCAGAAGTGATAAAATTAACCAAACTGTATGAAAACAAAACAAACAAGAACCCACAATAGTACTAAGCTACCCTTGAACCTTTTTTAATAAGTCAACAAAATTAACACCAACTGAATGATCTGGAAAGCTGAGTCTAGTATCATGCTCCACTGCTGCAGGCATTTTTAAAAATATGGTCTTGATTGAAGCTGGCTGCTGAACATTAGCAGCACAATATCTATCACACAATACTGTTATCATCCTGTGCTGCTGCACACTTCCATGGATGAGCAACATCAAAATATCAGTGAAAGCTTATTATTAGTTACTGGCACAGAGACAGAGAAGTATTTTGGGCCTTTGGATACTGGCAAGTCAGAAAGCCTTAATAAAACATGACTGAGACATCTGGGTGTGCAATTGCATGGCAGAATGCTGTATGTCTAGTCTTCCATTTACAAATTGAAGATATGGCCTTGTAAGATCATAAATGTTAATACTTCTAAAGTATTTGACTATGCCCTTAAATGTACAGCCAAACAAGGCACATTTTAAACCTATTCTCAGCATATCCATTTCAGTCACAAAGGCAGAGAGTTGAACACTACATAACACAAGATTTGAATGTATGAAAAACCATTTATACATGCAGTTAAAGCAAAACAGCAATAATACCAGATTCGTAGCATTTGACTAGCTATAAGCATCCTATTAAGAGCACCCTTCTCTCATCCCACTTACCTATGTAAGATCATTAGAAATAAGATGATATTTACTATTAACCGTAACTTGTCTGACACAAAAGTACCTTAGAACTGTCATTGCATGATTTCAGAGTCCAGACAATTTCCCTTGCATCACCGGTCAGCAAATTGCTTTACCATATAGACCTTAAACATACAAAGTAGGACTGCTCACATGCTTTCCTTACCTAGGTCTTAAGCAAATGCAATATTTGGCTAAGCAGTTACATATTTACATACTGACTTAGAGGAACATCTTCAGTGAAGATTTCATTCATTATGAAACTTTCATAGTCTTCTAGAGCAACACACTCACAGGTTCCAACTTTGAAGCCAAGCCTAAAAGCCTTGGCCTTATGTAAGCAAGGCTGTCGCAGGAAAAAAACTGTTACACCACTATCCAGCTCTTTACGCAGCTGTGCTAACTCCACAAGCTCCAACAGTGAAATACTACTGCGATTTCAGAGTTACTGTCTCAAAAACATTGTGAAACCTGATACTCAGAGTTTGGAGGGTGGAAAGAGGCGATGGGAGAATTACCTTGAATGATCATTGAACTTTTTGAGCTTTTTAAGTTTTAATTTTAAGCATTTCCTTAGCAGTTGAAGGCCTGATCAAAGTAACTACATGATGAAGGTTACTTGTTTACTTCACAGTAAGACCCCCATCTTAAGATTAAATGTCAGAAAAACTGGTGACAGTAACTCCTTTCACTGAATGTTTAAGTTTGTCATTCTCCAAGGATCGCTGACAGGCTGACACCAGCGCAGTTCCAACAGCGTGCCGAGAGCCCAGCCCGCTATTATGACCCTGCTTCTCGTTATACGGGATTCTTTTAAAATTAGGTTTCAGTCACGGCAAAGCCCCAGAGACAGTTTAGGGTTCGAATGCAGCTGCCGAGGTCTCACAGCACCAGTCCTTCCACGCCCACGGGCGGGACCCGCGGCGGCCGCCCGCGCCCGGCGCTACCTGTGACAGCGGCACGGCCGCCGAGCGACGCCGCTCGCAGCCCCCGCACAGCGCCCCGGGACCGGCCCGGCCCGGCGCGGCCCGGCGCGGCTCGGGGCTCTCGTTCCCGGTACCTCTGGCGACAGGCATCGCCCGGCGCCGCCGGGAGCCCCGGCCGGGCGCACCCACCTGCCCGCCGGGAGCCCAGGCGGCGCACCGGGAGCGGTGTGCCCTCCGCACCGGGCTGGGGCACCGGGAGGGCACCGGCACAGCTCTGCCTCCTCGCCCCGGCGGCGAGGGCGTACAGCCGCCAAACCAACTCGCGGCAGACGGAGAGCGATGGCACGGAGCCACGCTGCCCCGCATCCCGATTACAACGCCGGCAGAAGAGCCCGGCTCCGGTGGAGCATCGCGCCGGGCGCCCCCGCCCCGCCTGCGAGACCGCATCAGCGCCCGCCGCCCCTTCCCCCGGGGGCGCCGGGCTGCGCCGCGGGAGCCGCGCGGGGGCTCGGCGTTACCTGAGCGTGGCCATGGCCGCCCGCGGCGGAGCCCCGCTGACGGGGGCAGCGGCGGCAGCGGCGGCAGCGGTGTCCCCTCTCCGACCGGCGCCCGCGCCTCAGCCGTGACTGAGCCGCGGCCGCCGCTCG
>JAWWES010000169.1:14817255-14846132 GCA_035583135.1 Lophotriccus pileatus
CCGCCCCCGGCCTCGGCCCCGGCCCTGCCCGGCGGCGGTGCGGGCGGTGCGGGGCGGCCTCGGCCGCGGGGCCGCAGGCCCGGGGAGGGGGGTCGGTGCTGAGGCGCTCGGTGCAGGCAGCGCCCCGGCCGCCCGCGCCTCCGCCGGGGGGCGGCCCCGCGCGCCGCCGGGCCTCGCCGCCATCTTGGCCGCTGCCCCGGGAGCGGGACGGGCCGAGCCGGGCCGGGGGAGGTACGTGGCGAGCGGGGGGCTCGGGGCGGGACGGAGGGACGGAGGGAGGGTCGCCCGGGCCCCTGCTCAGGGCGGCGGGACCCCCGCCCGCTGGGAGCCGCCCGGCCCTGGCCGTGCTGGGTGGCCGGAGTCGGGCAGGGGCGGCATCTCCGCCAGCAGCGGTACCGGGAGGATGCCCCGCAAATCCCAGACGTCCCATTTTACCCGCGTCCATTTCCGTCGTTCGGAGTACGTACAAAATCGCTGCCGCGTTTGAATAAAAAGCGCAGCCGGGGCCGCGGAGCAGCGCGGCGGAGGGCGGGCGAGCTCTGCCCGGGGCTCCCCTCGGGTCACAGCCCCGTGCAGGGCGATCTGCGGCGCTCAGGCTCCCGAGGTGAGGAGCGGCGATGAGGGGGGATGTGTGCCGGGAGGGCACTCACTGTGGTTGCCGGGAGCCGGCGCGGGGCCTGCGGGAGGGGCGGTGCGGCGGAGCCGGGCCGGCAGGGGCAGGGAGCGGGAGCGGCAGTGCCCGGCTCGCCTGGGCCGTTCTGCAGCGACCTTGCTGCAGACCTGGTGATTCCGGCCGTGCTGCACTTGCCTGGCTAGCGAGGCGCCCTGTGAGTGTAGATCTGCGTAATTTGCGCTGGGAATCAACCCATTATCATCCACCACTGTGCACTGTACGTCGCTTCTGCCCTGTTCGGTACCCAGTGGTTGCAGAGTGGAGGTTGTCGCTTCTCTTCCTTTGTTTCAGTTCTAACCTGCTTGGAAGTAGCAATGCTGTTGCCATTTTCTCAGTATGATGAATGATTGGTACTCGTTGATCAAACTGGAGGAATAGCTTCACCGTTCTGTAGCTATTCTGTAAAATAACAGGCAAAAAAAATTGCACTTGAATAACGAAAATTCGTGTTCCATAGCAGGCAGACTGCACTATGGGAAAGGAAAAAGCTATTTTGCAAGAAGAGCACAAACAAATTACTCATGCAAGAGATAAAATGATAGAAGGAATGTTTTACAAAAGAACTGACTATGCCAACCATGGGAATGATTCTGCTGGCAGTTCCCAGCAGGTTTCAATTGTACATAGCTACTCATTTAAACAAAAAAAAAAAAGGAGAATAAATATCTGCATGATATTTCACTGTGAATGTCTGGGGTTTCATCTGTGGTGTGTTTAGTGCTAACTCACTAAACACAGCAGTATAAAGCTCGAGCACAGCTGCTCCAGCCCTTCACACTTATTGCAGCAGTGAGTTGGGAGAGCATGATGGAAAACATCTTCACAAAGAACTACTGAGTTGAGGGCTTTTTATCCTGTAATAGAATCCTGCTGCCTTGGCCATGCAGAGTCCTTCATGGTTTGGCTGGAACATGAGCATAATTATCAGTCTGTTCCTGAAAATACTGTTGACAGTAAATATGCAGCGAGATACTCACTTTGCCTGTGTCCATTTGGTCCTCTCTGTCTATCCAGTATTGCTTTCAGAGAGTGAATTTCTTAAGTGTTTTTTTAGTCGTCCTAAAGCTACTGATTCAGATGGAAGTTGTGTTAGAAATGTTCCATCTTCATGTAAAAATATAGTTTTAGTGATGAATTTTTAATTGTTTTGGTGTGGGTTTTTTTCTCTAAGAAACTCTTGCTTTTTCAGCTTTTACAGTGAAGCTTTCTATTCTTGCAAGTCCCAAAGGGAAGTTATTAAGGATCTAATATTGTTCGATTATTCAGGATCTAATACTGTTTTGTTGACAAGAGCTGGAACTATCTTGCCAGCAGTTAGAAGATTTATACTGGAACTAAATTGCACAGAGGCACCATGCAAATGTATTATTGAAAAGCTCATCAGTCAGTAGATGAAATGCTGAACAAATCCTCATGCAGGCTGTAATTGTTACTGGTAGAGGCACAGAGGAAGTTGCAAATTTTGTTATGGATACCAAACACTGATTTAAGACAACTTCAGAGTATTCTCAAAGGACTCCTTCTTTTTAAAAGCAATTCCAGGAAGTTACTAACAATGTTTTAAATGAAAGTAAAGATAAATGTGTCCCGAGCATCTGGAAAGCAAAATGTTTACTCTTTAATAGGGATGATCTTGCTAATAAAATATGCATCTGAGTAGTTCTACAGACATGAGCACTTGGTGATGTTGAGTAGATACTGAGTTTTGCTTAACTAACAGAGGGGGACACCAGGCAGTTCTTAAGAAAGGTTGCAAAAATGTTTTTACTTTACTCTGCAGATACCTAAACCATAGGCATCTTACAGGTATAGGGATTCATGACAATCAGCAGCAGTAAGATACACAAACAATGGCAGGAGCCTAACAAAGGCTGTGAAATTACAGAGCATTCATATTTTAGTAAACCTGAGAATTCCGGATTTATCAAATTGAATCACAGCTGCTAGTGTTGCATCGAGTTGGTCCAGCCAGTTACACAGTTATCTCCAGAGCTGCCACATTGGCTGAAAATGTCATTCAAGTATTTAACAGGACTTCTCTTCATTAGGTTTGCTGGTTTGAGAGCCAGGGAAAGGGGCTCTGTGGTCAGGAACAAAAGTTTTCTAGTTTTGCCACATTTGTGGCACATTTTGAATTTATAAGAAAAAGCTAAAGTACTGACCAGCTGGTTGTGACAAAATTAATGGCTTTAAAATAGAACTGCCCATTTTAGCTTATTTATTTCTCCAGATTACCTTAAGCATTTGATTCCTTTCCATTCACTTGTTACTAGAAGTTCATTTCCACAAATACATAACAGAGACTCAGACAGTCCAACCCCACTAATCCTTCCACCCTTCAGAGCAGCGATGCCAAATTCAGGGAACATGGAAGCTGAGGAATACTTTCCCAGTGATGATCCCATTTTAAGCTGTTTTCAGTAATTAGTATTAGCTTTAAAGGACATTGCAGAGGTCAGTGAAAAACTCATTTCTGTTTTCGGAGCTTTTACTGTAACTCAGCTCAGTGTTGTGGAAAATCAGCTGGTAACAGTATTTCTGCATTAATTACATTTTAGAGTACTTAATTGTAGCTAAGGACAAGCATTTGTAATCAGTCTTTTTCCCATGCTCACAGCCTCTCCTTCTTGCCAATGAGCTTCACTTTTGTCTCGTGAGCCTGCTGTGACTTCAGTCCAGATGTTTCCGTGCCAAGAATTTGAAATTCAGTAACATTGCAAATCCAGATTTAGTCAAAAGATAGAGACAAGGAAACAGCATATTAAAGGCTCCTTAATTAAAATATTTTTTTTCTTTTATGAGGACTTCAAGTTCTGGTAGGATGGAAATGACTGAAAAGAATCATGTGGAGTTTCTTGTGTCAGAGCAAAGATGGGAAGTCTGTGAGAAGAACCTCTCTGGGCTGCTTGTTGCTGCAGAGTCTGTAAGATGCCTTTCAGTCAGGCAGTGGTATGGAAGGCTGTCAGCCCACTGAAAATGAGCTTGATGGGCTTGCTTTGGCCTAAAGATGCAAATAATGATCCATGTACACCTTCAGTCTGCTCTTAGGTAGGCCTAAAAGCAGAGAGATGGAAGGCATGTCCTTTTGAAATCGTCCTGGAAGAACAGCTTCAGTACCTTACATACAGATGCTGACATCTCAAAGTGGTGTATGTGTGCACTGGAACATGTAGAAGAATCTCATGATTTATTAATTTGGGTGGTGTGCTTTTGCTACAGCTTTTTTAAACTTAGAAACTTCATTTGAATACCTTTACCGTAAAAGTCCTGCAGCTGTTAACATGCTCTGTTGTTTAGCCACAAATAGTGAGCTATTGGTGTGAGGAATTTTACTGTTACTAGATTGATTTCTTGTGTTCAGCATTTTTCAATCTTTTATTTTTCCCCAAGTCTGATGTTCTGATGAGACAAGAAGGTAGGGTACTGAGAAATGAATTCAGGGATCTCTACATGTCTGAAATTATATTTGACACTCAAAAATAGAGTAGAAGGGAAATTTTAGTATTTGGAGCAGTATAAGTAATTTTTGTTAAATAATAGTTTACGTAAGATATTTTTGTAGTATTACCAGTTCTGAGATATCCAACTTGATATCCATCTTTATTCAGGTGGTGCTGGTGGCCCAACACTAATACCCTTTTTGGCTACCCACGCTCTCTCTTGAGTGCATATCAAGCCATGGTCTAATATGTTAAATGGAACTCAGGGCAGAGAAGGGGCCCTGCTGACACAGCCATTTGGTGCTCCAGGAGCTCGCTGCAGTTGTGTTGGTCTGCTGCACAGCTGTGCTTTTTAAAAGTATGTTGTGACAAATGCAACCACTTCTGAGCTGTAGATGAATAGACTCTGCATTATCTGTTAAGAGCAGGACATCTGCTGGGGCTTAAAAACACTGTCACACGTGCTGATATACGTTGTCAGAGTATGGTCAGAAGCTGCCTGGGGTCCAGCAGAGTCCCTCCAGAGCAGGCCACAGGTCAGGTCCTCTGGAAATTGAGTCCTACCTGTGTTGCTTGTACTTGAACCCTCAAATGTGTGCATTTAGTAGGAATTGGGTTTTACTCTTGTTAACAGATATGCTATTGTATCCATATTAAAATGTACAGAGATCTATTCTAAGCTTCAGAGCTGATCACCTTCATACATTTGGGCCGCCTTGGTGTGGAACAATACTGACATTCAGTGGTTGATTATACTTGCCACCATTGTGGGACTGTCCAGGAGATTTTGGAGGGGTTTAATGTTCAATGCTGGCTAAATTCAGAACATGTTTAGTTGAACTGGATTAAAGCAATTGTGTCAAGGCTCCTTTATAAAAATGCTGTGCTCACAGTATTAAAATTGTCTTGTTTTTTTTACAGACTAAATTAGAGATTAATTTGGTCCAGGAGGAAAACAATAGAAACATGCAGTAACACTTTTTAGCTTTGTTTCCTTTCCCACTCTTAAGCAAATTGGCAATCACAGTTTCTAAAACTACTTCTCCTTATGTACTGTATTGGCTGAGCTGGATTTTTCTGTCCGTGTTTTGACTGTTGGTCTTCTGTGTCTGCCATAAGAGACAGTGTGCTCTTAGCAGGAGGTATCTGAGGCCTGGCAAGGCCCCAGTGAAGATGAGCACGTTGCTGTCACCCATGTGAAGGAGCAGCTGGAGTTTTGAATTTGAAAAGCTGGGTCTTGGCTCCCTTCCCACATGTGCTGAATTAGGTGGAGGGAAATAGCCTGTTGACGACCTTCTTGAGCTGTCCTTTTTCACTGTCTTTGGCGAGCTTTGGAGGGCATACTTTTGTTTCATCAAAATCTTCAGGGCCAGACCATTTTTCATTGTTACAAGTGTGTTGGGAGTTGAGTACTCCGGGCAGTTTGGATTCAGCCACAGTAACAAGAGCTCACACTGGATGAAGCCACATGCTTATTCCAGTATTTTGGAATGAGACTTTGTCATTCAGTGTTTGGACTCCTTATCTCTGTGGGACTGGTCTGTTTACATTAGATGCTTCCATGCCATCTTCACATTAGTGTGCCAGAGTCAACATTAGCAAAGGAGCAAATTTTATCTGCATCTTAGGCATGATCCAAGCCAAACATTATAAGATTAATAAAAACTGTGATGGGTTTTGGTAGATGTGTTTGGCTTCTCTTGGACATGCTGAGTTGATGGTGGTCTTCCTCTCTCAAGGTGTGGATGCCCAGTAACTGTTTGGTCTCTTTCCAGTCATGTTTGAGTTCCTCCAAAGACTAAATTTCAATTCAGGATATCTCCCTTGCTGTCGTCTGCCCATTTCCACCCCCTGCCCTGTGCCAGCCCAGTAGAGCTCTCTGGCAATGTAATAACTTGCATTAGATCTGACCAGAAACTTCCTTTGCTGGACAGTTTATGGCTGGACTTTCCTAATGTAGGTAATTGTAGAGCCACAGGCCTGCTCAGATCAATACCTGATAGGCAAAAGGGATGAACAGCCAGTGGCAGGAGCAGCTTCTTCAACTACAGAATGAATTTGTGCATGATATAAGTACCAGATTAACTCCACCTTAGATGCCAGTGCTTGGGTTACACTTTGGTTTGTTTTCCAAGCCCGAGTTGAAACTTGGCACTTATTTTTGTCAGAGGATCATTATGTTGCAGGTCAGCCAGAGCATTGTCACTGTCTCATGTAAAGGCTGAAGAGATTAAGCTGAAGGCTGCTAGCATTTGTCTCTTCTGTAGATGTGGAGCTAATAGTCTCTTCATTTGTATGAACAACTTGAGTTCACTTACTATCTCATTGAAAGTTGAGAAATAGACTGGGAATTAGATTTTTTAAAAAGGCAGATAAGTTTCTTGCCCCATGAATAAAATGAAGGATCAGTGGCTGAGGCATTTTATTTGTAAATGTATACAGATGTAAGAAAAATAGTTACATTCCTTATCTGTAGTTCATATTCCTCTTTTTCATGAGTGAGTTTCTAAGCGAAAAATGTTTTATGTAAACATATGTCATGTGTGCCAAGCACGTTTGAAGCAATTTTATTCATTAAATCAGATTTAAACTCCTAGTTCTGCGTACTTTTAATGAATTCTGACCCTTTATCCAAGTACAGCTTGGCATAGATCGTCAGACTAATCAGCCAGCAAATAAAAACCACTTTTGTAGCTCAGGAGCTGAAAGCTGACAAGCTAAAGAGCTGTATCTAAGATAGTACAGTTCTAAGTTATGTGTGTGACTGTTGGACAAACTCCTCTGCTGCAGGAAACTATGTACAAGTTACCTTTACATGTCATGTTTAAGTGAGTGCCAACTCATGAAAGTCAGCTTCTCTTTAAGAAATAATTGCAAATACCAAACAGGGATGAAAGTGGAAATTAAAGGTGTTTGCTTCTTGCTTACACTGTGATATACGTTACTGACTTAATCCACTGGGAAATATTTTTGGGTGGAACATTCCTCTAAATAAAGAAAATGCAACTTAAAGAAAAGCAGCAAAGCAGATCTCCTTCCTAAATTCACAGTGCACATTAATAAAGAATAACCATTGTAAGACGGGGAATCTGGGATAAGGGATCATGTCAATCCGCATATCCTTTTGTTTATTTTAACTTTTTTTGCATGTGTTTTCAACAGAAAATGATCCACAGCCTGTTTCTTATAAACTGTTCTGGTGATATATTCTTGGAGAAGCACTGGAAGAGCGTTGTGAGCCAGTCTGTGTGCGATTATTTCTTCGAAGCTCAGGAGAAGGCAATCGATGTTGAGAATGTGCCTCCTGTCATCTCAACTCCACATCACTACCTCATCAGCATCTATCGGGATAAAATCTTCTTTGTGTCTGTCATACAGACAGAAGTGCCACCACTCTTTGTAATTGAATTTCTGCACCGAGTAGCAGACACTTTTCAGGTCTGTCACCATTAAATAATTTTAACATCCAGTATCTGAGGTCAGCCTGCAGGGAAGCCAGAGAGGGACTCTTCATCAGGGACTGCAGGGATTGGACAAGGAGTCCCCTCTGCAACTTTTAAGTCAAGCACAGGTTTATAGATTACAAAGGACAAAAAGGTATATTTTGTGTACTCACTGGATTTTATAGTTAGCAGTGCACAGTCACTAAAACTCAAATCCCACTTTGTAAAAGCTGGTTTTTTTTCCTGTAAGCTTTTGTCCTGTTCATGTTATATAGATGGGAAGAAGGAGCATGCAGTCAGGCAGCACACAGTCTGTAGGGAGGAAAGAGCTGCAAAACATGAGTCACTTCTCAAACAATTTCTGTAAATAAAGGACGCTCTGTGAAGATTAAGCATTGCCAAAAGATAGTCTCTTTGTTTTACAAGAGTCCTCTAACTGAACACGTGTTAATGTTCACAAGTGGAAGGACCCTTGGGACATATATAGTAGTAAATCAGATTATATTAATTTTGCTGTTCATACTATTTCCAATCAGATGATAAATTTAGCCTTAACTTATGATGCCATCAGACTATAGACTTAGCTAGACAGTTTAACCACTACGATGCCTTCATATATTGGAGAGTTTCTGTAAGAAAAACAAACTTCCTTTTGCAAAGCATTTTAACAGGAACAAAAATCCTCTCTCTTGTAATCTCTGTATTTGTTTAGGATTACTTCGGCGAATGTTCTGAGACCGCAATTAAGGACAATGTAGTAATTGTGTATGAGCTTCTAGAAGAAATGCTAGACAATGGCTTTCCACTGGCAACAGAGTCTAACATCCTGAAGGAGCTGATCAAGCCTCCCACAATTTTGCGCTCTGTTGTCAACTCCATCACAGGTACGAAAATAAGTAATTTTTGGCGGTGACTGGCTGTTTAAAAAACAAAAAAGCCCCATCAGTCCTCAGAGCTAAAAAATAATGTATTGGTGTGAATCTGTAAGGTGAGGCCACCGTCCTGCCACTTCCCATAAGTAGGAGTTGAATGAAAACAACTCCCTCTGTATTTGCAGTTCATGCCTGGGTTCTCTGCTGTCCCCAGTGGCACTGTCTGGTCCAGCCACAGCTGCTGAAGTCCCTCAGGAATAGCAGTTCCCAGCACAGTCAGGACATACTGGAGACAGGTGCTCTGGGATTGGTACAGAGCTACCCCCAAGCCTTGAATAACTGAGGGGCATTGGAGAAGGTTAAGCATTTTATAAGAAATCATTACAGAAAGGTATATAATGGATACCTAATAAATCTTTGATGGCAGGGAACTGATAGCACAACGGGAAACAAGTAGCCTGTCCTCAGCCTCTGCCCCACCCCCACCACCAGTCAGCGTATGGATTCGTATGGATTCGATTTCGGAGCTGATTTCAGGGTGTTATAAATGGGTCTTTCTTGCAGTGATGGAGCCAAATGTCTGTCAGCTGAGCTGGTGGAATCTGCTTGTCTGGCAAGCGGGTGCAAGGGAGGTGAGCCATGAGGTGTCACATGGGGTCAGAGACAGGGGAGATGTTCTGGACATTGTGTTAGAGAAGGGGAATAGCTGGGCTGCAGGCCCACTCAGGTACTACTCAGAGGAGCTGGTCTTTTAGGTAGTAGGTATGGCTTAGTCTTTGAATATAAATATCGGTTTTAATTTGTGTTATTTGGGGTTTGATTAGGTTTTTTTAAAATGTGGATTTGGATATTTACACTTATGAAAAATATGACATCAATGGACTAGATAGACCACTGTAAGGGGAATTAAGGCTCCTGAAGCCAAGGGTTGCAGCATCAAATCTTCTTGTTTTATCCAGAGCCTTATCAGAATTCCTTAGGAGCCTAAAGTGCCTGCCCAAGGCAGTCTGCATCTTGTCACTGTCAACAGCTCAGTGCTGAGCAGGTGGAAACAGCAGCCTGAGAGCTGTCCTCCCTGCCTGGCCTGGCAGCCCAGCCCTGTGCAGCACTGCGGCACCTTGCAGGGCTGCTGAGGGACCAGCATGGCAACTGCTCCCCTACAGAGATGTGTGGGAGCGAGGAAAGGGCTGCAGCTCCTCCCCCTCGTGTTACAGCACATACAGGGGTGGACTTTAGGAAGGGTTGGGTATTTTTAGTTTTTCTATTAGCTCTAAAGAATGAAAACTTTTTGTTTTCTGCATGTTAGGACAGGGCCTGCCCAGCAGTTGTGTAGAAATGATCCCCCCCGGCCTCCAGCTTGTCAGTGGAGCTGTCTCAGGTGGCAGGACACGCTACCACGTGCGCTGTGCTGAAGGGCACAGCAAGCGAGAGCGGTGGCCCTGTCCCAAGGCCTACTTCTAGCACAGGGAGTTGCTTCCACTGCGCTGGGATTCCAGGATCAGTCACCTAAGCCCCAGAAGTGATAGGATTATGGCTTTTTTTACTTTTTAAAGCATCACCAGTTTGTAACTAGGTAGCTCAGGAAGCCTTTTCTCATGCTGGGTGGTACTGAGAACCAGGAGCCGAGGGTGGCAGCAAGGCAGGCAGGGGCAGTGGCATCACTGGTAAGGAGCCCAGAACTTGGGCCAACAGGTCATCTGCAGCTCAGTGACTGCCATCAATATCCATCAGAATGGGACAGGTTGAGCCAGAAAGTCAAGTCTGTGGGCCAGGGTCTGGATTGATTTGGCACATGGTCAGGTATGGACATGGCTGTCATGTTGCTGCAGGGTAGCTCAGGTGGCTACCAAGGGTGAGAGCCTCAGCCTAACAACAGCTTTGAGCAGAGACTGTGGGAGCCCTCCATAAGGCTTCTTATATGTCTTTCTTTCTAAGGGCTCTTACCTGTAAATCAGCCCTGAAGTCAGCCAGCTAAAACTCTTAGGAGAAGGGGGAAGAGGGCATTAATGCCCTCATAAGCAGCTGTCTTGAATTATAGAGATTAAATCCCTTGCAGGATCTAGCCCCCCTTCTACTCCCCCTCAGCCCTCCTGCTGACTTGAGCTTTGCATTTTCCTGTGCAAAATACGGTCTGAAAGCTGCTAAGTCTGGACAAATGGTTGAATTGCCTTCACATCATCTCATGAATAACATTTTCGTGCTCCACGTTCTAGTCTGTAGTTCTTGGGGGCAAACCACGCTTTGGTTCTTAATTTTGGCAGTTGAAACATTCCTCTTGTAATTAGCGACTGATTTTGAGTTCCTTTTCATTTTTAAGGCAGCAGTAATGTGGGAGACACACTTCCCACCGGACAGTTGTCCAACATTCCTTGGCGCAGAGCGGGGGTAAAATACACAAACAACGAAGCCTATTTTGATGTCATCGAAGAAATTGACGCGATTATAGACAAATCAGGTAAGATGCCTTGCAAACTAATTTTGGTTTGTTGAATGTGTTTACATCTAGCTGCTGATGTTTAGAGAGAATACTGTCCAACCTTTCTATTTTTTTTTTGCTTGTTTTATATACATGAATCTATATCTTAGATAAAAACACACAATTTAAAATTATGTGCCCAAATGTATTTCTTTAGTTCATCTTAAAATATCAATATGCTCCGGATTGCTTCAAGAGCACTTACAAGAAATGTTCTGTACTTGGATGTTTTCTGGTTTTATATTGATTATCTTGTAACAGATATAAATGGAAAAAAAGTAGTTGAAGTTTTAAAAGCGATGAGAAAATTATCTCCCATTGTCCCTGCCAACAATGTACTGCAGTCCTTGCAGGTCCTCAAGTGAGCAAGACAAAAGCTTTCTTTAGATTTCTTCTGCTAGCAAGATAAACTTGGTGCAAAATAGCTGGACAGTGTTGTTTTCTTTATATATAAACTAGAGCCAGATATTATGAAGCTTAATAATACTCCTTTCTTTTCTGTAAATGAAACATATCATCTTCAAATACAAAGGTCTTTATTCTGAGATTTAACTTTAAGGAGGAACCAGATAACCCAGCTTTTAGGATTCCCAAGAGTACCATGAGTGCTTAGTCCGAGGAGACCATCAAGACCATGGTGTATTTCTGTGTGTATTCCAAGCCAAATCCGTGTCCACAGAGTGTTTAAATCTCCTGAGGATCTGCTGCAGTAGTCAGAGCTACTGTTTTCTGCTCTGATCCCTTGGGGACTGGCAATGCAAGAGTCTCTTCCTGACCGTAACTGGGACTAAGAAGTGGATAAGGTGGTTCCCCTGAATAGGGATGGTATCTTTTTTCATAGGGATATGGTTAACTGCTTTAACCTGAAACAGGATCCCTTCTTTTCAAACCAAGTATAAAGCCACCATTTCTCTTTCCCCTTGACTAGATGAGCAGTAGTTTCTATCTGTCTTCTAAAATTACCTTTGCTTGTGGGGCTAATTAATTAGTCCAGAGTCCTGCTTATGCCTTCTGTTCTTACACTGTATTTAAGGAAATGAGCATTTCCTGGGTGAGATGCTCGGTATTCTTGCTTTAGGTTTTGGGGTTTTTTTTGCTATAAATCTATTTAATATCAAGACAAATATGTAATCCTGCTGTTAAACAAGCCTTACTTGTGAAAGCCAAGGAGCTTTATAGCACAAACTTATAGCACAAAACTGCTTTTTGACACTGGTTGTTTTGATGTGCTTCAGCTTCCCTGCACCACAACACAACTTGCTAGTTTCCTGAAACCTGGGACAGGGATGAAAGGAAAGGAGATTCAGAGCTCATGTGTTCTGAAATTCTTATTTGCTTATTGCTGGCAACCAGTTCAAGCACATCCAGTACAAGTCCTGTGTAACAGCTGGCATGAGTATAATTAGCTGATTTGGGACAAGCTGTTTGCTTTGGCTCCTGTATTTCAGCAGGCTGCCCAGGACACAGGTAACTGGAATGACCTTTCCTAGCTGGGCTTGGCAGGTTCTTGAGTGTTGTGCAAATGTCATCTGTGCCCTCCAGCTGCACTTCACCATGTCTGTTAGGCCCTTCATCATAATCTTAAGTCATGTATCTGTTTTTGTTCCTGCAGGTTCCACAGTCTTTGCAGAAATCCAAGGTGTTATTGATTCATGTATTAAGCTCTCAGGAATGCCAGATCTTTCTCTGTCTTTCATGGTAAATTCAGCCTATATTTGGGAATCTTAATGGCTCAGGATTTATTTTTCAGAATAATCAGAGTTCAACAATTTTAAGAGCACAATTGCTACTTCACGTGTTATACATGTGAAAAATAGTAAGTTTTGCATTCTATTGTAGAAGCTGCATTGCTCAGTATTTGGAATGGCTTTTGTCTGTACATAAAATACACTCCCAGCAGCTGCTGTACCAGGTCAGGTCAGAAATCCATCTAGCTCAGTAACGTGTCTCCGATAACGAGTAGGAAAGGTACTTAGAGTCTAAGAAATAGGAATTGTTAGAGTTCAGTGGTAGTTCAAACTGCTCATACTTGATGAGATTTCACTTATTATTTTGCCACTGCTTCCAGAACCCACGGCTGCTGGATGATGTCAGCTTCCATCCCTGTATCCGGTTCAAACGCTGGGAGTCTGAGAGAGTCCTGTCGTTTATTCCTCCCGATGGGAATTTCAGATTGATCTCCTACCGTGTCAGTTCACAAAAGTACGTTTCCATTTAGACACAGGGGTTCTCCAGATACACCTTCTACTGCTTTCCATCTGAGTAGCTGCAGATTTCTCCTTGTTAAGGGGGGGATTTGCATTGTTCTAAATAAATCACACATGACAGTCATACAGGGCCTAGTGGTCATTCCTAGTGGTCATTGTTGGTGCTAGAGGCTTTGTGGGGAAGGCTCTGTGTACACAGAGGTCTCTGACCTTCATGGAGAGAATAAAGCAAAAAAGTCTAAACTGCAGAAAGTTACTTGGAGGAAAAGAAACTGTTTTCTCTTTTCAGCTTGGTGGCAATTCCTGTGTATGTGAAACACATGATCAGTTTTAAGGAAAACAGTTCTTCAGGAAGATTTGATGTTACCATTGGACCAAAACAGAACATGGGGAAAACAGTAGAAGGAGTTGTCATGACAGTTCACATGCCAAAGGCTGTACTTAACATGAACCTCACTGCTACACAAGGCAGCTATACCTTTGACCCAGTTACTAAGGTAAGACTCAAGGTTTTATTTAAAAATCAAAGATGGCATTGGAACAAGTCATCCGTGTTGCAGAACACTGGACCAGTGTTCTTAGCAGTGTTCTTTCAGCATATGTTTATTAATTAAAAATTTATCTTTAAAATTTACTTTTTCAAACTCATATACACAACAGCTGTGATTTCTGACTTTGTCAATATCCTCTTCCTTCCCTTCCTCTTTTCCCCCGCTCTTTCACCCCACTCATGCTTTCCCTTAGTGGATGCAGCAGTATTTTGCTGGTAGTTTCAGCCATGATTTATTTTGCAATCTGTGTTCTTGAAAACATATTTCTCTGGAGAAGATGCAGTAGACTTGAAAATAGGTATCCAGAAAAACAGGGAGCAGGAGATGAGAAAAAAATCTCTTCCAAAAGATTCTGCCTGAAGACACAGAGTAAGGAAGACAAAGTGTCTGAAAAAACGTATCTTGGGCTCCTGCTTTCCTGCCTCTGGGTTTGAAACCTAAATTTCCTAAAGCTTCTGAAGCCTTTTAGTACCCAGGAGCCATTTTGCTGAAGTGCAGTCTGAGCCAAACCATTCTGCTGCCTCTAAGACCCTGCTCTGAGCTTTCTCCTGCCCTTGGAATATCTCAGTCAGCAACTGATTAGAATTTTAAGTGAAAGCTCTCCAAGTACATTCTGTTTCAAAACCAATAGACCTTGATCTTTTTAAAAGAAAGACACCTAAAAAACCCCACTTGAAGTCTGCTTTCCTCTCTGCAGAAATAAATTACACTGTGTTTTTATCAAGAGTTGGAATAACTAGGTGGATTTTTACTGCAGAAGTTTGTAGAAATGGGGAGAACTGAGGTTTTTCTGCATTTATCAGTTTTCAGTTTATGGTAAGAGCAAACAAACCACCTCTTGTAGGTGAGTAAACGATCCATTTGGTTCCACATTTCTCTGAAGTGTAAGAATCAATGGCAAACAAGTGATCCTTAGGAAAGTTACTCCAGCTTAGACATCTCATTTGGCCACGTGCCTTGCTCCCACTCTCCTCATTCTCTCGTTTATGTTCCTGTGACTTTTTGCTGGTTACTTTTTTTTGCTTCATGGATCCAGCTGATCCAGACTGACATCAGGATCCTTCATCGTTACCCTGGGAACACGATGTACTCAGTGCACAGACCCACCAAGGAACAGGGCAAAAGAAAGCCTGGGGGAAAAAAGACATACTGGATCGGAATTTAACCTCCTAGGTTGTTTCCTAGAAAGCTACTGCTACTCTTCTTTCCTTCCTGACAAGGTGTTAACATGGGACGTGGGCAAAATTACTCCTCAGAAGCTACCAAACCTGAAAGGCATAGTGAACCTGCAGTCTGGAGCCCCCAAGCCAGAGGAGAATCCAAGTTTAAACATCCAGTTTAAGATCCAACAGCTTGCAATTTCAGGTGAGTGGGAGGGTGTTACGTGAAACTGGTGCTGACAGAACAGGTAGTAGTAGGAAATGAAGTGGAAACTGTCAGTCTTTTATTTAGAGATGCTGATCTGAAGTCAGCTTGGTCCAAAATGATAAAGTCTGATTTACCCAAACTTGACAGTTACCCTTGCTGGGAATTGTGAATCCCCAGTTGTTTTGCTCAAGAAAGGCTTGAGAAGTGTACAGAAGAATGGCTTTTTCTTTGTTGATTGGTGCATTAAACATGCCAATGTATCCTTTTACTGAAGATCGATGGATGATGCTTTACCGTGCGGCCCTTGACTTATTTTAGCCTTGCACCACTAAAGCCATTCCTAATGGTCATAACACTCCAATAAGTTTGAAGAATGCCCTTCTTATTCTTTCCTTCTGGAGCTGGTTAGTTTTTCATCTTTAAACCAATCAGCAAGTAAAATCAGAATGAAGCATATATGGTAAAGGCAAAACTAAATTTAAAGCAGAGAAGGCCTAAGTCTGCAAACACTTAAGTCATGTGGGTTGTCCATGTGTAAAATGGTTCTGCAAGCAAGCTTGGCAGGATCGAGACTCTCACAGTGTGGAGACTCATGTTGGAGAGGAGGAGCATGACTGAAGGACAGGTACCAGGTCCTTTTGCTTCAAGAAAGCTGGACTTTTAAGCAGACTGACCTGATTCCTGGCATTCTGCTTTTAACTTTGTATTTGTCTTTGGCTTTTTTCCAGGACTGAAAGTGAATCGCCTAGACATGTATGGAGAAAAATACAAGCCTTTTAAAGGTGTCAAATATATTACAAAAGCAGGAAAATTCCAAGTCAGGACATGAGAAGATGACCTACTTCTAAGAGGAAATTCCCCTTAAAAAAAACTTGACTGCTTAGTGACTTATGTTGCTATTAATTAGGTGCCAATTAATTAATAGACTCTGATTAGTTTGGGATCAAAGCATTTGTGCACAGCAGCTCTTACAATGAAAGCATAGCTTAGTTTTTTCTTAATATGGCTTTAAAATAAGGTACTTTTTTCCTAACACACTTCCACTCTTTTTTTACTGATTTGTTGTGCTGGTGAATAGTTTGATATAGGCAACCCACAAAGTGTCGCAAACCCTACACTGCCAGTCAGATACCAAAGCCCAGAGGTCAAGCACATTATGAAGGCCAGGCAGGCCACTGGAGAAGTCTGGTGGCGTGTTTTGCTGCTGCAGCCGCCTGCAAAGCAAGCTCAGTAATTCTCACAGCCAGCTGCAAGCTGGCATTCCACAAAGGAGCCTGTAATCCCTTCAGAAACAGAGAGCAGCAGTGAGGGGCGCAGGGGACCCCAGGGGCCTGGGACATAGCAAGTGTCACTCCTGAGAAAGCTTCTGATGAGGTAAAAGATAATTTCTGTGTTGTTTACAAGAAATCGCCTTTCTTAAGAAGCATTTGCCTTAATCAGCTTTCATTTCTGCCCTCTGCAGATGAGCTGATAAAAATAACATCCCGCATTAAATCTGGGAGGTGATTGTTGCTTCGTAATCCACTTTCTTTCCATTCAATCTCATCATCTCCATCTTCTTTTTAAGAATACAGTTGCAGAGAGTAAGACCTATTTTTTATGTGAAGCCTTTGCTTTGATGTAGATGTTCCACTCGTTTGCAGTGGATGCCACCAGACCTGTGCGGTGTGTACCTTGGAGCGTAGCTTTTTAGATAGCACAGTAGAAGTGTCAAGTGTATTTAATGGTTGTGTGCTTTAATGTAATGAAATAAAGGGAACTCTGCTGCAAATGTGTCTCATCTTGTGAAATATTCATACTGATGTAAATGGTTCACAATGCTCTCAGGCAGGAGGTATCTGATACACAATTAAATAATGACTATTTGCTGCATCTTTACTGAACTTGATCACTGTGCAGCTACTTAGAGTTTATAAAAGGCTGTTTAGGAGCATGGCAGGTAAGGTCCCTTTCGTATTTTTTATTTTTAAATGGAGGATGGGAAGCTGACTGAACTTCTCATTATACATCAACAAAAGCTTGTTATCACTTTAAACCAGAACACGCTCCACAGTCCCCATCAGAACAAGTTCTCATCTCTCAGATATGGAGAGAACCATGTGAACAGTATAGAACTCTGAATTTTACCTATTATGACTAAATCCCAGGTGCCTCCTGGCCCTGTGGGGGTACATTTGGTCCTACAGCACCAATAAACATGGGTTCCACAAAGTCAGAACATTATGTGTGCTGGCAGAAATTTCTAGCAAGAGGAAGGGTGTTTGAGAAGTTCCTCTGGTGAAGGAGTGAAGGAAGTAGGACAGTGGTTCCATGCTAATCACCCTTGCATTCATTTTGAGAAGTAAAGTTCAGGTTAAAAAGATGCTGGGCAGAAGAGCAGTTCTTCCCTTACTGACAGGATCAGGTTTCAAGGTTTCAGAACCTTGTTTGGGTCTAAGAACAGATGACTGTCAGGCCTTGGAAAAACTCCTGTTCTCTCCCACTGGACACAGCTTCCAGTAAGTTCTTTAACTAATAGTTTGACAGGCTCAAAGGACAGAAAAAGCTTCATTTAATCTTCTCCTGTTTGAGAAACTTGGTATTTTTTTTCTGTTCAGAACATGGAGAAACAACTGTTCTTTCGCTTTAGTATTTCTGCTGCTTCAGTTTTGTGCTGCTCTTCTTGTTACACCATTTCCACTGTTCCATTAACACCCACAAGCTGACATTTGTACAAATGCATTTTTATTGTTTTAACAGAACCAAAGAAAGGTTGAAAACATTAGACTATACAATACATTTTGGTTTATAAACAAAGTTTTATAGTGGTAAAACATTTCCAAGTGACATTCATGGTCTTGTTCAAATTTTTGCTGCACTTTGGGTCTGCAGACCAATAGTTTTCAAAAATGCAGTAATTGCATAAGGTGGATGAGTATCTCAGCTTCTACAAAACAATTTGAGAACTTAGAGCAAACATTCTGGAAGAATATCAAAGGCAACCATGATTCCTAACTCTCCTGCAAACATTCATCAATAAACAAAAAAGTGATCTTTGGCATAAACAATTATGTATTAAAGGCATTAGTAATATTGCATTAATATCAGTCAAGCAACTAAACAGTGATGCTAAAATAAAAAGGTCTCATAGAGAAGCCTGAATTGGGACAGGGGGGTGTGAGAAGCATTGAGAAGCAATACAGGAAGACTATTTAGAAAATCCCTTTAAAATAATCCCTACTTACTCAGTGTTATTTACTATTAAATAGAAATTACTACATTAAAATTATGTTAAAGATCTGGTATAAACCAACCAAATGCATCCAGGTTAAGGCTCTGGCACGCCTTCCCTCTTCTTCCCATTGCAGGTAACTGCAGGAAGAGAATACCAAGGAAAGATCCCAAGTACCACGTATTTCATAATACCCAGACACAAGGAGCAAATTAAAGACGAAAATGTGCCTTCTCTTGCTGAGGTCATTTTGAGACAGATGTATTATCAACAGTTTAACTTCCCTTTTTAGATAACAGTGCAATGAAAGGGGTAGAGGGGGGAAATCCAAGTGTAGAGTAACTGTTGCAGAGACATAAAGGACAGTTGACTGTGCTGTGTCTCTTCCTTTGAACTGTTAAGACTGAGCAGTTTTTCCACAAGGACACTTCTGTTCAAGGTGGTTTGATCATGCAATGATTTTCAGCAAATTACAAGGGCATTATGATGTCAGTGCTGATTTGGGCAGAAGTCTGCAAGTATTCCTTGCAAGTGCAGAAACTCATTCTTAAACAAGTTTTCCTTTCTGTCAAATGCCAAGAGACTACAAGGCAATTAAATGCATGTGTATGCATATATATATATATATATATATATGAAGGCATGTTAAATTATGGAAGGGTAAAAGCATCACAAGTCTATTTTAGTGAGGGGAGAATTTGGGGGGTTTATTATAATTTGAGGGATTTTTTTTTTAAAGATACAGTAGCACTTTGTTCAGTTCACTATTACTAGAACTTGAAAAAAGATTTTCAGCCTCTAAGCTCCAAAAGCAGTAAAAATAATGAGGTATGTGTAGCATTAGGAACCACCATTTGCTGGGACCATCAGACTACCTAAATAAGGCTTCATGTCCCTGCAGAGCTCAGGATTCAAAAAGCTTATGCATTGTTGGAAACAAGGGCAGTGAGGTTAAAGGTCCTGTTTAATTGAGTATCTTTATCTTTTAATTTCCACCTTGAGCAGCTGGAATAACATTAGATGAAGAGGGAAATAATTGCATGTGCTCATTTGGTTTTCAAAAAGAAAGAGCCAGCATGTGGCATTTTCTAGTCCTGGACATGCAGTCAGCTTAAGAGAACCAGGATTTTTCAGCTCAGTGTATGGCTGAATTGAGCAAGGAAAGAGTCCCACGATTTAAGGTCTCAGCCATAAGGCTTCAAGTTGCCAACAGTGTGCCACTAACAACCTCTGCAAAACATTTCAGGATAGCACGAGCGTTCTGGAATGCCTACCTACAGGGTGACAGGGACAGCTCCAGTTTTTGTTAAAGTACTGTTGCCAGGCAAAAATCAAAAGCAAAAAAAGAAAGTATCAGTTCAGACATGGAATTTTAATCCTCAGTTTACAACTGTTCTGCTGCCTCACCTCCCCTCTTTTAATTAAAAGCCCCACACCATCATTTCTGCATGGTTTTAGAACAGTCAGCTAAAATCCTCTTGGAAAGCTGAATGTTTCTGTATCAATGATCTGTCCCTAAAAAAACTGCCAAGTAACCAACAGTGTCCTAAAACTCTCAAGGCAAGCTTAAAGTGAGGTCCATGTTTTATATCATCACATGGAAACTACTGGAATATATAGTGCATAACTGAAATGTGCTTCTGGGAGTACAGAATTCCCTAAGAGAATCTTGAAAAGTAAAACAAAAAATTAAATGGCAGCAAATTTGAGGTGTCTGATATCAAATGTGTCCCAAAGGCATTTGAAATGCATTATCTTGTAATTCATACCCTTAGAATGGGGCATTAGCATAAGCTAATCTTAAGCTCATGTATACAGCACCTTTTGCTGTTCATATATCTCTTCTGTTTCCAAAAAAAGGCATCTTATGTTACAGAAAACAATACTTTTGTGGCAAGTGTTTACTGATACCAAGGGGTTTTTCTGACCCAGCGAAGAGTGAATCCAGCATCTGTTCTTATCTTAATGGATGCTGCTTCAGCTTCTCTCACAGTTTCCTTCACAGACTGCATGAGATTCTGGGCATTGTGAACCAACATCTCAGTCGCCTGTCAGGAAGAAGAATTTCCAATATATCAGTATTAGGACAGTAGCAAGGAAACTTTGTGCACAAGGACTCTTAGTACAAACATCTTAATTCAGGTAATTGCTGACTTAAACTGTGAAATAGTAAGTGAAGCAGCCAGTCTGTGGAAACCAGCAGCGTTATCCTGACTCAAAACAAGACTCCCCCGTTCTTTGCCGGATATTTGCACAAAATCTGAATTAAAACAAAGTTTAGCATCGCTAAGCAGAATAACCTTTGCCAGAAGCCAAAACTGTGGGATTTCACCTGAAAAGATGCATTTGGAAGGTAACTGAGCTGCAGGGACTCGAGATGATGCTGAAAAATAAACGTTTTCCGCGGAATCCACCCGAGGGCGCCCCTGCCCCTCCCAGGTCCAGCCTGCTGCTCAGCTTTTTCTTTTTTGGCAAATCAGGGAAATTACCAAGTTGTTCATAGCAACATCAGATCAGAGTAGCTTTGTGCCTTGTTCCTCTATTAAACTGTAGCTTTTGAGCCAGAAACCAAGCCGCTGTTCTAATATTGTCTTCACTGAACAGCTAAGGTAGGCTTCCAAACATTCAGTTCCCAGAACACATCTGACAGAACATGTGTATTTTTTCCCCATAAAGCTGACAAACAATTCCATGCTACCCAACAGTTTTTACACCTCTTACCTGTTCCGACTCTTCATCACTGATATTAGTTCTGCCCAACATAGTAGCTTTGACAGTGGAGAGAATTTTCAGCTGGGTACTGATGGTTGGGATTCGCTCACAGACCTAAGGAATGGGGATAAAAACCACTTCACGTTGTGAACTGAACCAATACATTATCTATTGGTTTGGGGTTTTTTCAGATAAACTTCTTCATTTTCTTTTACCATTAGAAAAAGAATAAGATAGAAGGGATCCTATAACCTTCAAGACTTTCTGATGAACATTGGTAGGATACTTGAATTTTATTTGCTGTGGGAATTTTTGGGGTGGAGCCAACATTTTTCCTTTCTTCAAGGTATTTCTCAGGGGTCTGCTTGGTTAGGAATGGCATGATGCATATGTATTTGGCTGAGACTGAAAAAACTAGAGGAGTGTTATATTTCTGCTACTATTCTTTGATGACAGACCAGTATTTGTATTTTCCAGTACTACTCAGAAATATTCAGTCATATTTTGTATTACCGGTATTTTTCAAAACCCCTTTGGCCACGGGCATCTTCCACTCACGTGCAACCAAATCCCTAGCTCTACAGAACACACATTCCAGGGGATCTAAAAACAGACCTGGACCTTGACAGAACTTCACCAGCCAAAAAGATTCACGATTTCCTGGCGCAGCTCCCGCGCTCGCCCGCACCGCGAGAGGAGCGGCAAGAGAACCGCTTGAGGCGCTTCCAGGCGGACTCGTTACCTGCAAGAGGTTTGTTCTGATGCGCTTGTCCGTGCACTGCTTCGCCACCTCCTTGGCCAGCCGCGTGACCTCGTCCGAGGCCTTGGCGATGTCCTTGGCGCACTGGATGAGGGCCCGCTTGTTGCCGCTGCCGCCTCGCACCAGGCGCGACATCTCGGCCATGAGCAGCGCCATCCGCTTCGCCGCCGCGATGATGTCGTTGCCCTGCACGCAACAACAGGGCAGCGTCAGGGCGGGGCACAGGCCGCCAGGAGCCACCCCTGCGTTTGGGTGGCCACGCTTGGAAGGAGTTAAAGGATGGGAGGAACCGTTTGTGAACACAGAAGAGGTTTCTTCAAGGAACAGGGAAGATCTGCACTAATTACACGTGTCTGACAGTTTTGTTCCTAGCACTGAGGGGAAGATTCTCTTCAAAACTGAAAAAGAAGTTGTCAAGTGTTAGTTTGTCCATGGAATGAGAGTTACTGCTCTGCTGACTGGATTTTAAGATAAAGCGTGTTGTTAGCATCTGAAATTCCAGATTTCCCCAAAAAACCCACTTTTTAAAGTTAAAAAATATGCTAAAGAGCCTGATAAAAACAAATAGCTGATTAAATAATTGTAGTCGTAACAGTTGAGCATAAAATTTTCAGTGGCATATGAAACTGAATTTGTTAAAGCGTAAGCTATGCTGCTGTAATGCTAAAGAATAAACAGAAAAGAATCTGACATACGAAATTTTTGTCACAGGTAATGTGGAAGTGAGATGCAGCTATTAATTTTTTTTAAAGTTATTCCTTGAAAATAAGTCTTCCTTTTTGATAAAATCTCCCCCTTTAAAATAAAGCTTCCAGGAGAGAAGAACGTGGTAGTTCAAAAGATAATCTAGTGATATTTCTTACGCTAAAATCCAAATTTCTTGTACATAAAAAATTAGTCACAGAAATACATATGAGAAATATCTGAAATATGAATTGTGACCAAGGCAAAACCATTTCTTATACACTGTTCCAGAGAGAAACCTAGTGCAAGGGAAAGCAGACCTAGCTGATCAATTGTTAGTAGTCTGTCAGTATATTTAGTATATTTACATTATTCCCCTTTGTAGAAAGTTGTTAGTCAAAAGTGAACTATCTGGTGCCTCGAAGCATTCCTATTGTGTGAATAAAATATTACCAGAGTGAGTTTATGTATTAGCACACTCCTTCCTTGGTGTTATTCCATAATTAATGGCCAAAGTTCAGAGCAAAGAGTACACAGCGAGAACCCAACTTAGCAAATGTGTTCTCAACCCTGTGCACACACTTCCATGACTCACTATGAGCAAATTCAAGAAGATATCCCAGACATTTTGCAGATACAGGTGACACAGAAAGCTGAACTATTCATTACCGTGACCTATGAGCTAAACAGTTTGCTAGTATAACCAGTTAGGATGCAAATGACATAACACAAAACTTTTCCATGTTTTCACGTAGAAGGATCAAGAAATTAGGACCAGTGTCATTTACGAAGCCCTCTAACAAGTTATCCAAGCATCAGAATCTGAAAAGGACAAGAACATTTTTAAAGCCCTTTTTATTAAAATAGTTCAGTGTATCTATCCGTGTCAATACACACACGTACATATACACACACCCCTAACTTTGGTTAGTTACGGGACACCAACCTTATTTTTTGCAGCATGCTATGAAAAGTGCCCAGTCTTGCAAACATTTGTGCTTAGACAGAAGAGACAGGCTACTTGTGAATGTCTGAACCTCATGTTAGATTTCCACTGGTTTCACATAGACACGGTCTCAATTCAGGAGCTAACAGCATTCAGTGCAGCTTCTTCGTTAGAGAACTCTCTCAAGAACCAGCGTTTGCAACACAGCCCAGTGCAAGCCAGCAGTCAGTCAGTCCTCTTCCATCAACACTGCCATACAAAGCCATTCCTCGTTGGAAGGTATTGAAACTGATGGCATCAATGGAGGCAAAGCACAACAGACACCTTACATGACTTCTTGAATGCTGTGTACTCTGCTGTATCTGGAAGTCATTAAGAAACCACCAACCATGGCTTCCCAGGTAGGCCAAACGAATGGAGAAAAGAACAGGAAGGGGGAGAGGAAAGACAACCCCTGTTAAAATTTGAGAACTGCCATAACAAAGAAGACCAGGCAGATGCAAAGGGAGAGGAAGCGTTTGAATATTAATAAGTGACCCAAATCAAGCTTCAATCCGGCACTGACAAACAGATCTAGCAAATTTGTGAAGCCACTCTCAGTCCTTAAAATGAAGTGCAGACACACTTATTCATTCAGAATGGCAGGACCCGGCAGGGATCAAGAGTGATGCAAATGTGTCACGTTCCAAATGGCTGGATGCACGCGGATCAGTCCCCGGGACTCAGGAGTACCTTACTAGACCACTTGGTTGCTTCTCGATGCAGAGACTGAGCAGCAGCCAGAATGGGCTGGTTAACGGGCTGATTGGTTGGCATTAACAGCAGCTCAGGCTCGTAATCATCTTCAATGTCATAGGGGAGAGTGAATTCAACATCTGCATCATCCTCCTCATCTACATCTACACCAGCCTCAGCCGCTTCATTAATCACAGTCACATCAGGCTTTGCAGGTGGCAGCAAGGGTGGAGAAACAGGGGACAGTTAGTACAAGAAGCAGAATTTGGTAGAAGAGCACAAACTGAGCAGTTTTAGTGACCAAAACATCCTCTTGGCCTCTCAGGATCTGACAAGGCAGCTCTAGGATCAGGTCAGGGGGAGAAGGGGAAGGAATACGAGATTAGCAGAAAGAAACAAACATTTCACCTGTGAACCAAAGATACCAGAAATATGAAGAACTTACAATTCAAATAGACAGGAATGTTTTTCAGCTGAGCATACAGCTTCTACAGACAGAGGCTGACTCATAGGACAACATTTTTCTGGCAAGACAATGGTGAAATGAATGGATTTTCTCTTTCAATGAAAGCTGTTCTGACTGCACAGAAGCAGGCACAGCAGCTGATGCCTGTGGGTTTTGTGCACAGAGAAAGCTTTGTATGGAGGCCTGTTCATATATGTGATAAGAGGAGACAGCAGCAGGAGCACAGAAAAACCACTGACACTGCTTGTTGTAGAGTAAAAAAAAGAGATGGGATGGTAAATGCTGCAGAAGTGAGCACTGATGGATCACAGAGGACATGTAAAGGAGCAAAACTGGGTTATGAAAAGAGGAGGTGATACTGGATGTTATGAACACCATGAATATTACAGTTCTTAAAAAAGACAAACAGAATTAGTAGAATAAGAGGATTATGAAACATATGATACTGTTTTGCCACAATATGTTGTTATCCATTACCTTCAAAAAAAAAAAAGAGAGAGGATTCAAGCAAATATATTGTGTTAGGGTAGATCAAGGAAGAGGTGAGTGGTATAACAATACAGGAATTGATAACACGGCAGCATTTAAATACAAAAATAGCCTACAAGTTTACAAGCTGTATTTCTTCAGCTAAAGTCAAGGGTGATAAAGTCAACGTACCCTTACCAAAAACTGAGTTTTGCTTAAGATATTGGGGGAAAAAAAAATCTACACCAACGAAAACACACAGAAGTTTTAGAAGTGATAACTCTTACATAAGGCTAAATCAACTCACCTTCAAAGGCAGCTGATATTTAAGTCTTAATCTAATGAAAAGTTTCCAAATACCCCACATTCTATGATTTATCCAAAGCAGGGGGAAAGGCAGGGAAAACTAAAGCAATAGACATTGTTTGGTTTGTGCTCCATGATAGAAATGGAGTACATGAAAGCCCAGAAAGCCACTCAGTGAAGAGGAGTTTTTATAAAGAAGGAGAAAAAAGAAATAGATTTTAATTCTTACAAGAGTGACAAATGCTAACAACATTTTTTAAAGACTAAGTACTTGCTCACCCCCACACACTTTACCACAGGTGAAGTACCTTACCTTAGTAGACTAAAGTAATTCAGCAAAAGAGCAAAAGACAGTTGACACACAGTCAGTTGTGATTTAGTATGAAAACCTTATACTCCTGTCTTTCCTGGTTTAACCCACATTCCTCATCAGCACTGTCCATCAATCCCTCTTCCACCCAACACAGTGACTTCAGAGACTACAGAAGTGTTTTTAAAACTTATTGCCCCAAAACACTGTCAGAATAACTGAACTTCTATTTCTAAAATAGTACTGCTAAAAAAGATCCAAAGGGACAATTGCTGTTCTAACTTACTGGTTTGTTGGTCTCAAATTAGAGAAACAGCAATGAAAACAGTGTTTTATAATCTAAAGTCACTGAGCTTAGATCTCTTTCATAATCAGTAAGGAGTTTTAAGTTCTTCTGCTTGGCTTTGATAAATATTTTAACAGTTGCATTACTTAATTTAGAATGCATATTATATATATATAAGTAATTTAGTATTTTATTACCTACTCTGTATTGTTAAGTTACCCATTATGGGATTCCAACATCAAAACACTTTTCAAAGTCACTCAAATATATCAATCAGCTTGTCAGCCTACACAGGCATAAGTATTTGTGGCTCTCTAGGCAATACTAGCAGCAAGGATCACAAACAGATTAGCATATAAGGCATATCTGTGTTCCCAGGGGTATGTTAACAAAGCATTCTAGCAATTCTAAGTATTAGAACAGTTGACCCTAGTTCACTTTCAGCTTGAAAGGGTTTCTAATTCCTCCTACTGCCATATTTTTACCTTTTGGTCTATGGAAGACCCTGTAATAACACAACTGAATTTTGGACGAAACACACAGATACTAAAACCAGAAGCTAATCCTTTTAGTGCTCAACACAACAACTTCTTACCTTACTAGACCATTTCCGGGCTTCATCATGCAACTGCCTGGCAGCCATCATCATGGGCTGATTAATTGCTTCTCCTGCTTTCTGCTCTGGGAACTCTTCATCCTTTTCTTCTGGTGGTGGCGGTCTGGGTGGGGGAACCTCACCTTCTGGGAGTGGTGGTTTTGGAGGAGCAAGCTCATCAGTCAGCTAAGGAAGGCAAAAACCCTACTCAGTGCAAGGCAACAGTACATAGATTGAGTAAAGGGTGGTGTCGTGGCAAGACATGATTGTACGGACTCAAACCTTTTTCCAGTTTTTCAAGTGCATCCTGTTAAGGAAAATACCGTGCTTTAATCTTTTCTTTTGAATGCTGGATTGGTATTTTTTTAGACCTGAGGCTACTTGTACTTGAGGCTGGCCTGACAATACCTTTTATTTCTAAGGAATAAAAATATACTGAAGTAATTTCAGTGTGTAATCCACACATCAGTGACAACTGCACATTTTACTAAAACTCTGCTGCACTTACATGAAGGTGCTCAAGGTCAGGAGGAGGAGGGGGAAAATCTGGTTCCTGAGGCTGGAAGGCTTCTCTGACTTTAGCCACAGCTCCCAGAATTCTGTATCCAGAATCCAAGAAACTCTTCTGCAAACCTGAACAAAAAACCCAGTACCAATTTAATAGCATTTGTTACTATTCAGAATTCTGCCAAGAACACTTATATGTGTGTTTTAAAACTAGCAAACTGTTTACAGTGGACTTGCACATTTGAAATGTTAGTATCATATGCAACATGCATAAAATAGGCTGAGTAATAGTCACTATCAATACCCAAAGTAATTCCCTGAACAACCTTTAGAATCAAAAGAAATTATGTTAAATTTTCTCATATAAAGTAGTACTACTTAAAACTAGTAACAAGTACTTCTAATTATGATTATGAAATCACATATTAAACTAAAATGATGAATCCTTTTTCCCTTGAATATGCCTTTGACGGCATTTGAAAAAAGCAGGATTCAGCAGTTAGTGGTGTGACCTTGATTTTGTCATTCTGTGAGACTGAAGTGTATACAATATTTGCATAAAAGAGGATACACAGCTGTATAAGAAAAAATGAGCCCTAGTTCACATCATGTTCATCAGTAAAAAGTACATTTTAAATTAGCTGACTGAATCCTTACCAGGATCAGAAATGTTCCCTGCCACAGCTTTAGCATCCATTACCATGGGTGATATAGTCTTGCTTAGCTCATCAGAGGCTGCTTTAACAGCCTCCCGAAATTTTGGGTCCTCTGAGTTTTCCACCTCGCGCTTTGCCACCAGCAGGATGCGGTTTGCTCGTCTTGCAATGCTGGTGGCGCCAGCTACCAGCATCTGAGGCTGCATGTTGGCCATTGCAACTTTACATTTATCAAGATCTTTCTTAATAGCCTCTTCTGATGCATCCAACAGAGATTTAGTGTCAATGGCTTCATCCACCAATCCTGAAATAAGAGTGAAACACATCAGTATTCTAGTTTCGTCTGTGGAAAGGGATATTTGGTATCCCACAGACAGATCACAACCAGAAACATAAGTATTTTAAAACTGGGGTGTGGAGGAGAGCAGAAAGAGGGCATGGAAATTAGACAATGTACTACTGCAGTTATTCTTCTGGTTATGTGGTACCCCTGTCACAGCAGCCATGGTAAACCTTGCTAATCACATCCCAAGCTCTTACTCATCTACCATGGAATCTTATTTCAGTCAAGAAATGGCTTATACACCATATGCAGCAGAGATTCCTTCCTCCCACCAAATTTCCTTAAGCATATTCAGTACTTTTTGTACCTCTCCCATTCACTCAAAAGGAAATATCCCTCTGCTGTGCTTTTGCATACCAGTGATGCAGACAAAGCAGTAAGATTTACAATGCCCACAATTTAATCACTGGGATGGAGAAGGAGGTAGCACACAGTCAGGTGTTCAGTAGATCAGTGCAAAGGATCTGCACTTGGGAAGGACTGAAACATTTCAGTGCCTCAGCCAGATTCAACAGATCAGTAGCTTTGCTTTACTCACTGCACTCATCAGGCTGTAACAACATTTTGAACATGTTTTCTTACCCTCACTTATCTGTCCTGTTTCAACATGCCAAGATTATACAGAAAAAAACTCAAGTTGTCGCAGTGATACACTGCTAGAAGAGCAATTGCAATAAAAAGTAATGGTATTCTGGTTTTCCTACAGAGGAACTGAAGGGGTATTTCTCCCCTTAGCTCAGTATTAACACATAAGAAGTTATTTTGCACATGCTGTAACATATACATATTCCTCAAGTCAGAGAGCACATTCCCACTTCTCTTATTTCATTACTCTTAAGCATGTTTCATCAATCCAAACAGA
>JAWWES010000169.1:14855769-14892524 GCA_035583135.1 Lophotriccus pileatus
TGTTACCTGTATCCTTAATGCATCACAATGAATAGCTTTCTGGGGTTTCTGGGTGTGGTATTTTTGCAGGGTGGGGAGGAGTGTTACAACAAAATAAAGAAACCAATGTTAGAGCACTCTAGTTTAACAATTCACTACATTGATAAGCAGCTGAAAAATTCCTTACACTCAAATGAAACTGGGTTATAGTGATCAAACCACATGGAATAGTTATTTCTTAGCTCATTGTCATTATGCCTTCACAAAGCAATGTCAAACTTCCTATTTTCTGGCAAAAGAATAAAAGGCCATAGTACCCAGTATATAAAAAAAAAATAGTAAATTTAAAGAGATGCATCTATTGCCTGAAACCAAAACCCATGGAATTCAATTTCTCTTTCTTGAGAAAACAAAAACAATTTCTAATGAGGACACAGAAAACTGATAAAAAGACTCTGATTAAATAAAACTCTGTGCAAGAAACACAAATGAAGTGCAGCAGAGTTTATCAGTGACTGATAAACAACAACTAGCACATATGGTCTAACATCCCAATAAACTCCTAAAGACTAGAACATTCAAGTATCTTACAGTAATTGGGGTATACCCTCTTTGGAGAACAGACTTAACAGCAGAGTTTAAAACTTCATTTCTGCCTAATTTGGAGGAAGTTATGGACTTGGCATTAAGCAAACTCTGAATTATCTACCTGAGCAATTCTGATCATCACGTTATATAATGAAACATTTCCCTTACTAAAACATACCATTCAGAAGACACTGAAGTGAAAAAGGTAAAATACAGATTAGGAAGTGACACAACTGCAGAAAAAAAACATTTTAATAGTGCTGGAGAACTGCCCATTCCAAGTAATAGATTTACCTAGCTCGCAGGTCAGCCAGTTGGTCAGTCATCTGCCCCAGGGTTTTGCATGTTCCCAGAATCTCTCTGCGTTCTTTGCCTGCACACAGTTCTCCTGCTTTCCCAGCTTCATCAAGGATCTGCCTTATTGCTTGCTCACCAGCATCCCCTAAGATGCAGAGTCAGTTAGTACAACAATCTGTTCCTTGACATGTACAGGTAAAATACTAAAGTCGTGTCACATTAACTGCACTGGGTTCAGCTGTGAAAACACATTCATTGAAAAACCATGAGACAGACACCAAAACCCAACAACTCACATCCAGCTTTTACAACTGTATTATTTTGGCTTTGATTTCAGAGGAAGTCGTTCCAATGTCTTTCAAGGTCCCAGTGGAAAGGTCTCTATCCAGCTTTATTTACTTTAAAGTGACATACAAAGGCAAACCTCTTATATAAGTAAAGATGATTGCAATTAGAGTATTTATGGCAGATTTTCATGTTAAAAATTTTACGTCAAGACTGAAAGAAAAACATGTTAAGAGACTCTGTGAGGCAAATCTAAAGTTAAACAAATTTGGAAATAAAAAAGGAGGGGTTTTAAACATTACCAACGACTGCAATTAAGTACTCTTCAATAAAGGAATGAATACAGTCTCCTTCAGAATGATCCACAATGTATAGGTTAGCAGTACTTAAAGACAATTTTGCCTTAAATAACAGAAATATTAAGACCTTTAAAAAGTAAAATACTTTATGCTATTTTTTTTTTTAATATTACCTGGAGGTGCATTTGGATCTCTCAGCCAACCTTTTGCCTGATTCATCTTTGAATCTATTAAGGCTAATGCTCTTTTCATGGCTTCAGTGTCCTTTACAAAAAAGAAACCACCAAAATGAATCTCAAAAAAAAAAACCCCAATGCACAAATAATCAACACAACCAAAGCAAACAAAGGTTCTATAAAGCAGAGTCTACTTACAGAAACACATTCATATAAGCAGGTCAAAACCCATTTTCACACTAGCAGGTCATAATCACTTCTTTCCAATTAGGACAGAAAATTCACTCAAAATGCAGAAAATATGCATGCAAGTTTAGTGATTTTGCTATTCCTTCATTTACTAGTGTGTCAATTTCTAAAGTTGGAGCTCTAATAAGCACACGTCTTGGAGTTAGTTCCCTTTTTCATTACTGGACATCAGGGCACATAGAAAAGTTACGTAATTAGAGTAAACCTTTCAGAAATGGAAACTGGGCAGTGACTTTTACTACGTACTTCAGTGTAAGAGGCTGCACATTCGTATTTTTCACCTGCTCTGCTGCTTTAAGTCAAACAATTGCTGTTTGCAAAAAAACAGATTACCAGCTAATTCCTGAAATTCTCAGATATGGAGTTTAATGTCTTCAGAGAGAAACACACGTATTTACATGTGGTTGTTTTAAACTCTGAACTCTCTGACAGAAGCATCAAAGCCACTGCTTCTTTCACTATTCTGCCACTATTATCCAACACCTGACTCCCGGAGATAAAACCACTCAGTTCTGGTTTCTCCACATACTCTGCTTATTGTTCGTGTGCTATCTCTCCACTAGAGGCCACAAGTTTTCCATCTTACAGAAATGGAAGGACAGTGAAAACAGAAACAAGTACCTTCAGTAAAAAGTTCGAAAAAAGCCAAAGTAGCTTTTTACCACACATATCATTGAAATAGTTTGAAATGCATTCAACATCCTATGATTAGTATACAGATGACAAAAGAATCTTGGCTCTTGCCTTATTATCTGAATTTGACTGCCCATGTCCAGTTCTTACGAGGAAGAGCCTACAAGCATCAATGATCAGTATCTGGTATAGCACATGGTATCCTGACAACACTAAAGAAATGCCACATTTCTGTGGAGTTGTTCATTCTGTATGCTTAGTCTCAACGACACAACACTGTAAACATTTTGGCATCTTTATGCAGGCATGTTGGTCTGTCAGCTATTCATAAGGTGCTGTAATATAAGTCAGCAACCAACTTTCTAAGATGTCCTGCGACACTGCTGAATATTTTTAAAGGCTCTTGAATCACAGCCTGAGAGAGAGCACCAAAAGCAGAATTATTTTCATATGGATAACTGGTTCTCAAATCTAGAAACTGGATCTCAAATCTTAGTTGGGACCTCTTTAAAAAAACTTCATAAAGGTAGGATACGCAGCTAATAGGTGGGAGGTAGGCACAGTCTTTTAAAGAAGTCATTTTCTCTATAGTTTGAGAATTGTGCATTGATTGTATGATCAGACACAAGTAAATATTCACTGGAGTTTTCAAGTGTATATAGAAACCTTACTAGCTATTCAAGTAGGTGTTGCAGTTTTCTGATATTTTACATATGGGTTGAAGCTACTTGACTTTGAAATGACTGGCCCACTGCAGGCCCTCCACCCAGAAACAATCTGAAACAAAGAACCCACTGAATTTTTAAAAAGGCAACAGATGTTGCTTATTGTGTTGATGACATGATAGGTGTGGGCTGAGAAAAGGAGAGTGTTGGGAAAACTGTCTTTGCCCCTCCCTTTTCACTCACACAGGCTTTTGTGTTGTCTCAGCTGCCTGCAGAGTTGCTGGTTCAGCAAAATTATAAAGAAGCCTCTGACTCTCAAGTCTTATATCTGAGGAGAAAATCATGGGTATTTTAGACTTTATCCTCATGAATTGTTAATTGCTAGAACTACCCAAGCAGTAACAGGATCCATCTGCCATCACATGAAGGCTGTATAGCTGGATTGCTCTGCAGGGTAAGTCTTGCTATCCTGGGTGCCTCTGTACTCACGTTTGAAAAAAACTGTCCCCTTTCCCTATTTAAAGAAAATCTGGTGAAATCCTGGTGTAGCAGTTGAAGTGTTCTAAGACAATTGACCTTCAAGCACTAATTTCCCATCTTCTCAGCTCAAGGAATCCCTCTCACCTTTAGTCTCGTGAGGAGTTTTTGTTGCAATAAGATGAGTAATGCAAACAGAAAATTAGAATGCATTGTTAACTAGGTTTGTTGATACTGCACTGCTGTTTCTGCCAGAGCTGTGTCTGGTGTCAGATACTTGGCAAGGGAAAAGGTCTGGACTTGTCCATCAATTCAGGCTACTAAGCAGGAAGACAAAAGCAGAAATACTCTGCTTAAGCAAACCCCAGCAACTTGCTCAAGATCTTACTGCTTAAAAATATTTTGGATTGTCCTGGTTTCTGTACCTGTTTAAATACCTTGTTCCTTCCTAAAGAGCAAATTTTGTTTAAAATCTAACTCTCTGGGGATTTGCCAGCAGAATATCAGTTGCAAATAAGGAAAAAACAATCCTATAGCTAGCCTGCAAAAAGGTTGTTTTATCGGTAAAAATTGATTAATTCTTTCATCTCCCTGCAGTTCCCCTGTTGGCAAAAACAATTTCATTGACAAAAGCAGCACTATTACCTTTTCAGAAGAGATAAACTTCAGTTAATCAAGTTAAACAACTAAGGCAACATTGTCTGAAGGGAAAAGAGCAAGTTGGCTTTTTTTCAAAGTAGTTCCTAAAGCAAATAAGCCCTTATTCAAGATATTTTTATGCATCACTTCTGCCACTACTACCAAGAATGTTAAGCTCATTCACGGAGCAGGTGGTATTGGCTCTGCTTTGAAAAAGAGCAAAATAAACCCAACTGAACGTAAAGCACAAGCTCTGACTCAATAAAGTGGTCTAGTCTAGGGATATCTGCATTTCATTACCAAAGAAGGCAATGTTGAAGGAAATAGGCAAAGCCAGCCTCCTGTCCTGGCAGGACAAATAGCTTAGTCACCATTCAGGGTTCAATCCTGCAAGATACCAGAGGCTTCTCGGCTTCTTACAACTTTTAACTCCTTCCATTTCTATGGAAATAGATGTTTGTATTCAGTATTACTTCAAATTTTATTTAAAAATAAACACTAAGAATATACCAGAGAAAACTCAATTCCCCCGTAAAATGAAAAATTTAATGAAAGAAGGTGCAAAGCTTTGAATGAAAGAAATATAGATTTATTTTTTTCCCAAGATTTTGTTATAGAATGGTATTTCAATTTTTAAGCAGCACACTATTTTTAAAAACACAGCATTGGTGCAAGTAGAGATTCTTGCAATCCAGTAACAGTAACATGCATTCCAGAGCCCAGAAGACCAACAAAATAGTTTACAAAAACCCCTAAAACTCTGGCTCCATACCTTGTTCATTCTCCACTGTCTCTAGACAGAGTGTGATACTTCAATGCATAAACAATTCAAGATGGAATAATAAGCATAAAATAAACTCCAACATCAACAACAGCTTTTCCACACAACTGAAAATTCAAGGCTGTGCAGCTGCAAACACCTTACTTTGCTCCAGAAAAACATGGGGAGAGTATCTTTCCCTTGACCACCAGCCCCAAAGTGCATGCAACAGTAACCTCAAGTGCAATTAAACAGCTCCTACATCTCCCTTCCAGGAAAATAATGAGTAAGTCAACTATCAGATATATATATGGAAATACAGGATAAGGTCTGTAACAGGTGGCCAGTAGCAAACTAGTTCCTGCTTCCTCATCTCACTGCATCTTTCAGTTCAAATGCCTTGTCCTAACTGTTTGGTTAATGCCCAGTGTTACAGTTCCAAACCACTGTACCTTAATTCAAAACCAAAATCCGACTAAGCAGTTCTCAATTCAGAACATAATGATATTTTTACTATACTAGTCCACACAACATATTTACACATTAAGCATAATGACCAATATTTTCCACTAGGAAATACTGCTAATATATCCAATGTTTTCTTAATGAAATCCTTTCTTGTTCTTTCTCACTAGCAAGAAGAGGAAGAATTTCCTAGGGCTAAATTGCCAACTTTTTGCAACAGACATTTTTCTTTACCACAAAAATTTCTAAATTTGTTGTGTAAAATAAAACTGTATTTGCATTTCATAAAATACAGCAAAGCTCAAATCAGAAAATAAAACTGAACGGAAAAAGTGCATATACAAAACTGCAGTTTTAGGCCTAGACCTAAAGAACATGGACCATCTGAACTGAAGGAAGGTTGCTGGTAAAACACTATGGAATAGGCAAAATTCCTGGTTTAATAAAGCCTTCTGGCCAGGCAGAGAACTCGTTCCTGCATGACTGGATCCTTTATTTGCCGCTACAAAGATGAGTAACATAAATTAACTCAAAAGCATTCAGCAAGAATGTGCTGTAGAATCTTGGCCTAACCCTAATCAGACTCAGAAAGACAGCCTTAATGCAGCTCAGCTTGCAATTACCATTCTCTTAGTGACAGCCAGTTCCACAGACAGAGCTGTTAAGATCCTTCTAAAACTTTGTGTGTACCTACATAAGTAGGGTGTCACAGCTGGCACACAAGAAGTTGCACAGCACACAGCACAAAATCCCACATACATGCTTTCTTTGGGTTTAGTACAAGGTAAAGGTGGAGGGTGTGGGAGAAAGCTTACCTTCTAAAGGTGAGAAAAGGGTAAGAAACAGGACAACAAAAACAAAGATGCATACAGTAGTCATAATAAGGAAGTGATAGTGACAAAATAACTCAAGAGGCAAACTAAAGGTCAAGTGCCAAACAACATAGGCCAAAGTGATTTTATGTCAAGGTTACATCAATGTTAGATTTCCTGCAAGATTTCATTTGCTAACCAGTCTGGCTTCACGTCTCAATATATTCTTTAATGATATTTACACTTACTCTTTGCTCATAGCACTAACCCTTAAAAAAATCCCTTCAGCAATTTCCTTTCAAGTTCTCAAAAAAAAAAAAAAAAGGCAGGAATTTCAGTTACACAGCTACATTTATTTGTAAGCCCATAACACTTTTACCATTTTGTCTGTCAGACCTGCTTTACAGCCTTCTAGACATTTCAGTATCTTTGGTATCACTGAAGAGCAGCACTGAACTCCAGGTAAGTGCCTGTAGTCATTTACACAGCTTAACACTGCTTTGTAAAGAACCAATCCTGTCATATTGCCAGCTTCACACACGTCATACTTATCCAGAAAGGTTGTTCAGTCTAACACATTTCTTTGAGACAAGGCAAACACTCAAAATTTACTCTCCTGTCCAGAATAAAACAGATAAAAATTAGACATATATACAAATGTAGGTATGAAACGTACCTTGCTCGCCCAGGCATCTTCATCCCAGGAAGTGAGTTGCAATACTCGGATAATTTCATTTATCTCAGCACTCATTTTCTCTACTGTGAAATTGCGATTTTTCAAGGCCTCTTCTATTCCCTGGCTTTTAGAATTTTTTGTGGTTACAAAAATCTTCATAGCTGTGAAAATACCATAGATTAAAGTACATGCAAGATCCAATCAATGGTCAAGGTGACCCACAGTATTTATATAGCACATTTTCTTTTGCATGGACCATTTTATCTCAAAGAGATTGTAGTTTTAATACAAGAAGCACAGTTATTTGGAATGATTGCAGAAGCAACGTCAAGGTTATTTTTAATAAATGGAAGACATTGGAACTCCAGTTCAAAACAGTAATTCAGAGTGGTATTAGAAAACAAAGCAAAAAATACCTGAAATAAGTACAGGCAATAGCTCCTTCACAGTATTCATGGAGTTTACCAGCATAACCCTATGCTCCTGATGAGTTAATTCCTGTTGTCTCTCGTCAATCATTTTGGCCATCTTTGTCATTCCTAAAGATTAAGCAATTGACCATTGCAACAGTTGAGTTTTCAAAACATGAACAAGGCACATGAAAACTATATTGAAGTTTAAAACAATTTCTATATTAGCAGCTGTTACTTAAAGCACATTCCAGACATTTCAGAGAAGTCACTGATTCAAAACCTAGCCACTATGTAAAGTAGAATGGATTCCTCTAAATTCTTGATTTAAAATCCCACCAATAAAATTGGAAAATACTTGAAACTACTGTTTTAGGACACAAAGTCACTTCATGAACTCTGGAAGCTGATTTATGGGGTGGGTTTTTTCTCCTATTCCATTAAGACATGATCCATGCCTTAAGTGACAGAGAAAGGAAACATCAGGGGTTTGTTTGTTTGCCTTGACATTCTACCAGAGGTCAAGAACTGTATTTATTTATACTTCAGATCTGCTAGAAATATTTCAGTGCCCTAGAAGTATGAAAAGAATTAAACTTATTTTAGAGCAGATCTATTTTCAACATCTAAGACTTTTGAGGTTTACTTCACAGAACACACGGAAACTTCAGACAAAGCTTCCTAAAAATTTAAGATTATTTTAATTTGTGCTGTTGTGGTCCTACTCTCCTACAGGGGACAAAACTGGAAGGAAGCTGTACATTCTTTGGCTCAATTACTTTCTGTTGGTTAGCATCTTAATATACCACTGTTTCATGACATCACTGAAAAGGAGTAAAATCCTTACACTGAGAGCACAGAGAGGTGAGCTGTGCAGAACCACTTCTCCTTTCAAATGACAAAAGCCTAAAGAGGTAATCATGTTCTCTCTACTTCCAACATAAAACCTATAAGCACTTTATTGGTTTTAGCTGTACCTGCACATACTCCTGTTATTTATATAGTACTCACATTAATGGTTAAGTTCAGATGCCCTTTAATGTATCTAAAGGGAACAATGACTACAGGCATAAGTTTTGTGGGTATGGGCTGCAAGTGTTGAACAGCATTTAGCTCAGGAAAAAACAGAGCTTCTGTAGCATGCCAGAAGCTACTACTGATCACTTACACCAGTAAAAGTGTGAGTTAACACACTTTGAAGTAACAAGTAGTAAAGGAGCATCAAATCAAACCCCAAAGAATTTCTATAACAATTGGGCTTTTGTATTATACTGCAAGACAGCTATTTCTGCAACCTCATTAAGATGCTAATATATGACATGTACTTTTATACTACTCCAAGAAATTCCTACCAGGCCTAACTATCTCAGCTAGTACAGACATTTTATCAGTTTAATGGATTTTGTATCTGTGAGTGCTTAGTTGCAGAGCTTTTTCCTTTCTTTTTTTCTTTTACCCTTACTGATGCATGCTTACTTCCCTCATAGTGCAGAAAAAATGTAGTACATATCATCCATGTACCACATACAATTTATCAACATCTTTATTCTTCTGCATTCTTAAAGGAGAATATGGGTCAGTAAATACTCATCATTTAAACCCTCTAGTTTAAAACTCTTTCCAACAGACACTTTCAAAGCATTGTCCGAACACTTGAAATTTGGGTGAAGAAGATACTGCGGGGAAAACAAAGCAGTGGAAAGGACCACATTTAGTATATCTGTGAAAGGCTGTAGCAAATCAAACCTGGCCCCAGATTCTTCGTGTATGTCACCAAATCCTCCATTGTCTCTACCACTTCTGCCACAGTCAGATATTCCAATATTCCTTTGCAGACACGGATGATTTTACGGACCTAAAAGTGGAACATTCCATTATTTGTTAGGTGAACCTCAGTTACACTTGAATTAGAAATGCAAGCCTGTTATCAGATAGAACAGGTATAGCATTTGCTAACGTGATGAATATGGAATCACAAAGATCTGAGATACTGAATAAGTTACCCAAAATATCATTACTTGAGTGCTGTAAGGACAAGCCAATATTTAATCAGCTTTCCACTACTTGGAAATGAAAAATCCTGCTTCTGTTGTTTTCACTTTATATGGTAAATGAAGGGTAGCGTTGAGAAAACAGGTTATAAAGAACTGCATCCAGGTATTCTGGCACTCTTGAAGTTTTTCATTGTAATTTCATGAATAAAAATATTTAACTTAAATCACAAAACAAAACTACATAGAAAGCAGACTTCAAGCTTTCGGAGGAAATATTCACCACACAGTTTTACATATGGATAAAACATTATCCAGCATTCCAGCAGGAAAAAATAGATCCAAAATCTTAAGCTTTCCAGAAAAATCTATGAAGACTGTACTTTACCTCTGGACCTCCACCTCAGCCTAACTTTTTCAGTTCCTACTTGATTCCAAAAGAGAGTTCTCTATCAATTAATCTTCTAACCTCCTGAACCTGTACTTCTGACAACACCACATACAATTCTTATTGAAGAATGAGTTAATTAACATTTGATTCATATCAACCACATGCAGTGTCCAGTCCCTAGAACAGATCAAAGTTTCCTCTGAAACTCATTTCAGTTTGTCCCAACATGAGTTCATACTGAAAGACGTAGACAGAGACATGCCAACTTCTGTATTTGTGACAAATCAATCATTCTAGACTAATGTCTTTCTTTGGTTAACATGCAGTTGTCAGACTAGTTCAATGAAGCATTAACTTCAGAGAGCTCAACTCATTTCCTAAACACTGGAAGCAGGGAGATTAAAAGATGTTAACTTCCTTGAAATTTTGTCCTGTAAAACTTCTATTAAAGAAACACTTAAAATTATGAGCATCACAACTGCCACAGAGAAATCCCATAGTATTCTCCTCACATCAGAGAAGCATGCTAACAGTAGCACGAGCTGATTAAATGAGACAAGGATGGCATCTTAGACTACTCAGAACAGTGGGAAGAGTAACCCAATTCTACAGATTAACAGATTGCTGCAAAATTAGGATTAACATCAGCATTTCTATGGCTTTTTTTGTCCGTGTGACAATGGACAAACCGCAATTCTGAGCCACCCTTGGCTTGTGCAGCAGACAAAACATAGCAACTATAAGATTTATCAGAATACACCTTCTGCCTGCTCAGCCAGACAGTCCAAATTTGTATTACCTTCTGCTCTCCAAGGCCAACTAAATTGCCACAGCTACTGAGTCAGACAAACAGCTTAAGAAGTGGCCTAGGGCTTTTTAGTGAAGAGATACAGAAAATATAAGAATCAGTAATAGGTATGGGGAAGGGAATACAGAAAAGTGTCAGGAGGACAGTTGATGGGATCAGGCCTTTTTGAGCAATAATTGCAGGCAACCCCTAAACATTATGTCATATAAAGACGCTCTGAACAAAACAGAGCAACAAGTCTAAGCTCCTTCTAAAGAAAGGAATAAAAAAATAATATGCTTCCAGTCAAGCTAAAATTATTGCTACTGCATTAATCTACTCAGTAGTTAAGTTAGCTCACTCAGATAGGGGGATATTTCGATTAACAATACTGTTGTGCAGATACCTATGTCAGTCATGTTGGGATTCCTACCTCCGCTTCATCGAACGTCAGAAGCAAGTCTGATGTTCCCGAAAGGATGCCTCTTGATCCATCGATTAGATAGTCACGAGCTGGGACTGAGTAAGGATCTGCTTGCAGCATCTGGGCTGCCCGAACAAGTTTAGTGCAGGCATTCTCCACCCTGTGCAAGTCAGACAAAACCTGCTGGTTAGTTTCTGTCTATATGACAGACTTGAGAAAATGTTGGATTTATTTTTAACTTTACTACTTGAAGCACTGCAAGCAAACCGATCATTTAACACCTCTATAGTTTAAAAAGCAAGAGTATTTATTATATTTACTTTAACAAGAAAGTAACCAGCAACCACACCATGAAGTTTTTTTAGAAGTCACGCAATCTTTCCCATGTAGGGAATGTTTGAAGCACCCCTTGTACAGCAGTCACTACAGTGGCGTTAAGGAGCGTTCCCAACCCAGCAAAGCACCTTACCTTCTTCAGGACAAGGGCAGGGAATAAAACATTTATTTTTTTAGGACTTTACAATCAAAGTAATTGCTAACTTTTATCAGCCTTGCATATGCATTGTCATTCAAGTAGCCATTGCTGTTAATAAATATTAAATGATAGCCACACATAAAGAAAAAATAACATGGTATTAAGAAAACCAAGACACCGTTCCCTGCGCATTGAAGCTGTAGTCCAGCTCATTAGAGTGTTAGCACTCACAACAGAAATAAAATTTTAAATAACCACAAAATTTAGTGGTAAGGTACAATCTTCAAATGCAGCTTGCAGTTCCAGACTTCAAAAAAAAAGCAGATTTGGCAAGATATTACGTAGGTAATTACAGTAACACAGAAGGTACTACAGTATGAAAGTGAGCTCTGAAATTTGGTTCCATCAATCCATTTAACAAAACAACTGTACAGTATCAAAAATTGGAAGACTAAAAAGGTTTTGGTTTTGTTCTCTTGTTGCAAGTACTCCGTGACACTTTAGGGAAATACGAAATTCAGACTTCACTTTCATGTTAGCTCTGCTGCTCATGACTGTAGTTATTGACCACTGGCTGTGACTTTCCTCCATTCTCTCCAATTTCCTGTAGGTGTAGTGTAATACACTGGGGCCGTGCACGTCAGTGCCATGTGCTCATTCAAGTTACATGAGGTTCCAACAAACATTAAACCCTTTTATTACACCAATGCTACCTCTTACCACCACTTTTTCCTGCGTGTCACATAGCCCATTTTCTACTGACCACCTGGATGCACTCTTTTATTATACTTCCAGTTAAGTACTTTTAGAGAGTTACAATTATCCCATTTTTTCCTCTATGTTCTTTGCTAACACAAATGTTAACTTATTGTTACATTTAACCAGTAGAAATAAGACACTTATTACAGGAAAACACACTTTTTTTCCAGTAAGTGAAGTTTTCAGCTAATGGCTCCCTCGAGTAGATCAAATTGGGCCAGCTGCATTACCATAACCTGCTCTTTTTGTGAGACATCTGCTCGGAGTATCAGATAGCAGGAACTCATAACTGAGTGAAAAAAGGCACAAGGACTTCAAGGCAGAAAGTGGGAATGGTCTGCTCATTACTATGCAGTGCACTCGGTTGTATTATCAAAGTCAACTGACTTCACTAAATTAAATTTCCGCGCTTGCTTCCCACATTTATTCTCTTCAACTCTGCCAAGAAAGGGATTAAACAAATCACCTATTCAGCCAGCTCAGCGCTATAGGCTCAGAAATACTTAATTTCCTACAGTCTAATTTCATGGTCATCTGTTTAATAGTAATAATTATCTCGAGGCTGGCTTTTTTGTTTGTAGAAAAAAGAATTAAGATAAACGTGTATTATACCAGAAGTCACCATAATTAATGAAAATTTCTAAAGATTCAAAAGTTTTCTTTTACAGCTTTTAGGGTTGAGCCACTTAAAAGTAACCGTCCATTTTACTAATATAATGCCTATTTTGTGTAAACTTCCCAAAGCACTTTAAATACTCCAGGATTGTAATCTATGTATAAAAAAAGCAGAGTGATGTTCAAAAATATAAGACATACTTCTCCCCTTGCAAAGCATACATACTAGGAAGCAAAGGACTAGAATTCAGGAAAAAAAAAAGGTATTCAATTACTCTCATTAAAAAAAAAAATCCCAAACAAACAAAGCAATGACACAAACCACCAAAAACTACTAAAAATATTCCCTGCAGTGAAGTGCTTCTTCTATCACAAGAATCAAACTCATTCAGAAGTTTGGGATAGTAGTTCATTACTATGGTGAAATTTCTAATCTCTGTATTATACTGCAACGATTAAAAAAAACCAAACCCAAAGCTTGATATAAAAAGCGTATTCATTTTTGAGACATGATTACAATAAAGTTATGGTAACACCAGCCAAATTCTTTGTGGGGAAGACACTGGTCATGGTATTTCTAACCACACTACTTTTGCTAGTCAATCAGCTTCATCCCTGTTAAGTGTATTCCTTATGAAATGTGAGGAAAATAAGTGTGGCTTATGCTGAACTACCATTTTAGTTTTTAGATTTTAGGATTGATCTCTGCTTTTCCCAGAGGCAATTTTCCAGTTACTCACTACAATTTAGATTACTTGCAGTTCTAGAAATATAAAGCAAATACTTTACATTAATATTAATTTGTTAATACAGTTACCAGCAATGCAGCTCCAAACTGGCTACCAAAATAATGTTAGTACAGAATAGCATTGCAGCTTGATTTGTTAAATGAGTTTGTGCATGCAAGTGAAACACAAATTTTTTATCTCAGTGTAAACAAACAGGTGTTACACTATTCTTTGCCTAGAGATTGCAGTTCTTTACTTCTTTGCCAGAGAAGTTTAACAAGTAATATGAACACACTGCAAAACATCTGATGTAAATTATAATCATTATTCATACTCCCTGGTGATTATGACAATTAAGATAAAGAAGACAGCATTTTTTAACTCTAAGTCAACAGTTTCCATGTGGTTTATGTCAGTAGCAAGCAAATGGATGCATAACAGCTTCTCAGCAGCCAGCAAGTTATTTTGCTGCACCATCACACTCCTACTGAAAAGCCTTACAGATTAGCATCATATATATTCACTATGAATCCTCAATGCCAGTCTCAAGTCTTTCAAAAGAATAAAGAGATCTCCTTCATCCTCCAAGACTGATTCCCTCAAGACTGGTGATCTTTTTGAATGGAGGAAATATGGACAGGGAATGCAGTGCTAGCACATGTGTACTGAGTACAAATTCTGCTGGAGCACTTCCTTGAAGAGGAATGCCAACTCCTGAAATAATGCTTTAGAAAAAAAAAAAAACTCCTTCTCAGGAAAACAAAAACAAAAGATCCTCAAGATCCTCCTCTGTTTTACTTCCTGCATCCAAATTCTGTCCTTTAATGCAGGAAAAGGTAAGACTCCCTTGGTAGCTCACCTGTTCCTACCACTTGTCTCCACAACCGAGCTATCAGTGACAATACACTCCACAGCACTAACAAGAAACTGATAACATCTCCTAGTCCATTTTAATATAAATTTCAGATTTTAAAAAAATCATTAAATAGGTTATCATTCATGGAAGATACTGATCATGCCTAATCCATGTTACTGCATCTAGGATAGTAAGTACTAGGTGAAGTATGTTTCATTACTTTGACACATAGCTTTGGTTCCCATTTTTCATTGTATCACAGTTCAAACAGTCGTGAATTGTCGCAGAAAAAGTTCTTGCACCTAGCATAAAGCACTACTATTCAGCAGTGCTTGTATCACATTTCTACAGTAATTTAATTATTGAAGTTTTCACAGTCTGCTAAGTGTTAATCGAACACTGAAATTAAGAAAATCTCTTTTCCTTAATCCCTTACTTGTCTAGCTGAAAAAGAAGCTGGAAATTAACTAAAACCTCTACACATCTACAAAATGAGCACGATCAAAATTACATGTTTGTAACTCATCAAGAAGCAAGCAAACACTGCCCTCAAAAAAAAAATCAAGCCCCCCTACAGCCAAAAAGATCACGCACCAGGAGCACAGCATGATAAATTCTACAGTGGATTGTATCAAAGGCCCATTTAGCTCAGTAGCCAAAAGCAGCTGTGAGTAAATGCCTAAGGAAGGTTAGGAACAGGATAAGCATTTATCATACTTCCTCTGGGCACTCTCCCATCCTCCAACTATTTTCAGTTCTTGGGACTTCCTGCAGTCTGTCTATTTGATAAACCACAATGGATTCCTCTAAGTACTTAGCTATTAACCTCCAAACCCATAGAAGAATTTTAACAGTTCACAATTAGCTGTACATAGAAACTCTCCCTGCTGTTGGTTTATAAATTACTAATTTAAAGCAATTCCCCCATCAAGTTCTTGCACAGGAAGAGTACAAGTTTCCATCTTCTCCAAGCAACTTGTACTTCCTTAGACTTTTGCAGGGCCTCAATCCCCTCTGCCACTTTTCCCAGGCTGAAAAGTTCCAGTCTACTTAGCTTTGCCTTATACAGAAATAATTCCATGTCTGTGTTCTCCAAGCCCTTCTATCAGGTTTTTCCAGCACTGCAATAGCCTAAGATTGTGGGAGTACCAGTACATGCAGTATTCAAGGTGTGGAAGTAAAATACAGAGTGACATTTTGGTCTCTCGTTCTTTGATGATAAACCTAATATTTTATTCACTTTTTGACCACTATGAGCATATAATAGATGCTCCCTCCAATGTATCACAGCTCCAAGAACCTTGCTCACAATTTGTAAGGGTCAGTTCAGTTAATCATCCTATCTGACCCTAGGACTGCTGCTCTCCCACGTGCACATCATTTTAGGTCTTTCAAAATAATTCAATCCACACTTACCATCAAGTCACTTTAATAAGGTCACGCTGTAATTTCTCAGTCACCCATTAATCTCACTACCCCGTATAAGACTTGAGGTCATTGGCAAGTACTTTTGCCTCACAGCTCAGTCTGGTCTCCAGAGCTTTTACTGATGTGGTGAAAAGCACAGTCCCAACAGAGAGCTCTGCAGCCGTTCTGATTTCCTCCTGCCATTGGCTGCATTAACAGTCTAATTTTCCCTTCCACCTTCCATTTTGTCTTTTCTATACAAGAATTTTTCATGTTACCCTGTGGCTAATTCATTGTCTTAAAAGCCTACAGACTCTGACAAAAAGTTTAGAAATCAGTGTATACTGTGTTACCTGGATTACCCTTCCCCCTGCTTGTGACATTTCTAACACCAACAGATTTATAAGGCAGAATTTCCCTCCACAGAAACACTGCCAATTCACCCAAAGCACACCACATATATCTAGGATCTATTAATTCTCTTCTCTAATACAGAATTCCTAACCTTCTGCCCCAAAAGTATGTCAGACCTATAGACCTCCTGTTCCCCAGATTTCCCTAGGAAGTTTCTCAGGCAGTAGCATCTCACTGATTGACACACTGGTGGTATCAAGTGACAGACTACTACACTAATAATTCAGCTATGTCATTCTTGAACTCAGATGCTAATACTACCCAGACCTAAGGATTAATTATTCATTTTGTCAACCCACAATGCAATAAACTAAATCCTTTTTTACTGCCTACCATAAATTTTCTCTTTAGACACCATCTCTCTTCTCCATGTTATTACTTCCTTTAATTGCCTCAGTGCTCTCTTGTTTTGACTAACTGCCTGTTTGGTGTTTGGAAATACATTAAAATCATTCTGTATACACAGGACAACACTAACAGAGAGTAATGTTAAAGAGGGCAAAGGCACTTCAGTAGAGGTCTGTCTGGTGGCAATAAGCAGCTTGGGATTTCCACAGCAAGGTGTAAGGTATCATTTTTAAGACTTAAGGCAAGAGAAGGAGAAAGTCAGTTGTCCTTGACATCAAGTCATAGAATTAAAAGTGTCTGCTCTAAGTGGAGTAACTATCAACTAGACTGCAATAAACCACTGCTTTTCAAATATCTTATATTTCCAAGCAGTTCTATCCCATGCAACAGCTGCCTATACTGACAAATTCACACTTTTCCATCCACCAAATAAACAGAAGAGACTGATAACACCACATTACCTCAGACACTGTTAGGTAAACCTACAGCAGCATGCAGGTAAGTACCACTGTTAATCTGATTTTATTATTATTTTTAAAGGAAGAAATACCCTATATATGTACCCATATGTACAGAATGTAATAGGACAAGTCACTGCTGCCCAAAAGGTCGTTCCTGACAAAGGTTAGCCTCCAGACACCTAAGAACTTTTCAAACATAAGAATATTTTCTAATCTGTACAGCAGAAATAAGTAACAGTAACCTACCACTGGAACAGCTTTCCTCTACCTACAGTACAAGATTTACAATAAAATGAGTTTACTTGATAAACGCTGGTGGCATATCCCTTTTCAAGATCTGGTCTTCTGTTGTCTGCACAGTCTCCTTTCCAACCTGCAGGAGAAAGAAGTCATACTTCAGAATCAAAATTTCAATGTAAAGGCCAGATGAAAGCCAAGAGCAAAATAGCAACCAAAAAAAATGCTTTGCTTTTGCACTAATGATAATTCCTTTCACTAGGTTCTTGTTGCTGTATCTGCTTTTGAGACCATCTGGTTAGCCTAATGCTTTAGAAATCATAAATTGTTTCCTACCAACATTGCTACTAAATTAAACAGAGACAGACAAACACACTTTTCCTTCTTCCCACTCTCCATAGAAACAATACTATTTTTTTTCCTGCACTTAGTTGCAAAAACTTAATCACTGAACTCTGAAGGCCTCCCTCCCTCCTAGTCCCCACAAATCAGAAATCAAGTTCAAAGTTAAAAAAAATTACCCTCATTTTGCTACTTAATTTAGTCTATTAGAAAAATGTAGTTAATTACTGAGAATACGCCCCACATCCACATTCACACCATCCTTTAGGCAAAAATAATTGTGCAGAAGTTAATAAAGAAAGAGATAGAGTAAGATCTGGAGTTTTCTATACACTAGCTCTTGTGTTACACAATAGAAGTCTTTATAATTGGTAGCTGACTCTCTGAACTGTGAGATCACCAACTTGACAAAATATTTCCAGCTCCTTTGTTCGCTGTATTTTCCAGCTGAATAAGCCATTCACAAAGGCATCACAAAGCAGAAGGTCTTTAACCCAGACACTATTTTGTGTTAAGAGCTGCCAGACCTGCTCAAGCTGACAAGATAGCCCTGAAAATCCCAGATCAGCTGGTGTTTAAAGATTTGCTGGGTTTTGACAGAAGATGTAGTGTGTCAGTCTGCACGGCCTTTGCCAATTCTAATTCTGCACAGCCTTCCAGAAGCACCATTTCCTTGCAAATTTTTGCTGCTTGCCAAAAACCGTGTCTCCTTGGTCTGGTTCTTTTCAGAGGAGCTTTACAGAAGTACATTGGTCCTAGTATTCCATTTGCTTCACAGATTCAGCCTAGCCTCTTTTTTTTTTTTTAAATAGATATTAGTACTACACTCACAATTAGTCACAGTTACTTAGAAGTAGGGAAGGAAGAGCAAAAAAAGAAGTTAAAGGTCTTGAATTTTATGTTAGGTTTCTGCTTCTTGTGTTCATTGTAGGCTCACCAACAGTCCTGCTCCCTCCTCATGCATAGCACTGCAGTGTTGCTTTGGCTCCCTAACTTCACAGCAATGCTTCAGAAGTAGGATTCCAAATGTGTCTCATTCCCCCCTTCCTGAGACAGGGTTACATGACCCACCAGGGAGTATGCCTGCTCTGTTCTAATTATTCCCATTGCACTCATGAAAAACATTATTTATATTTCTCACAAGTTTGTATGCATATATGCATGATCAAGATGACATAAAAAGCAGAGGAATTTATATAAACTTTGTATTACACACTGTTCACACAAAGGACTGTCACCAGGTAAAAATGAAGAGCAATATTTTATTTCCAAGAACCACGCTCTCAAGATTTTTCTTGCAGCTGTACCAATCTGCATACAGTTCAGTGTATTGAAAAAATACACTTGAAGACATGAAATTTTTTAAGAATGCAAAAAAATAAAGTTTACAGTGGGGTGGGGCACTTTACATTGAAGGCCATTCTAGCACTCTTTGTTGTTATTTTACATTGATCAGTCAGGAGCAACCAAGAAACAACTTCTGCACAAGTTACACTCGATGACTGGTGTATTTAAAATTACTTCTAGTTTTATTAGACCATACAAAAAGCATCTTGTCATTCAATCTGGAAAGCATAAATCTCTTCTATCAAAGGGTAGATCTAGCTTTATTATTCAAAGAAACATTATCAGCTAAGTATAGACAGATACATACATCCACTTTTTATATTTATACATACATGTATTCAGACATTCTTTGCTATAACTACCTAGGATCTTTGGTCTTCAAATGAATGTAACATATATGGATATAAGTCCACTCCCATTTTGTTTGGGGTTTTTTGTGGCGAGTTTTAATCTCAAAAAAGTGCCTTAAACTCCAACAACATTTCTCTTCCAAACCCATCCATATTCTAAGCACTGTAGAGCAGAGACAGGACGAGATTTCCAGCAGTTCCCATGATACCTCAGTTGAAAAGGTCTACTACCTTTCTAGTAAAAAGGACTTTCAACCTCATTATATGCACCAATTCAGCATGCACTCCCTGAATCTGTTTAGATGTAAAACCTTGTTCCTCCAAGGAAAGCATTTCCTATTTACATAGCTCTTACTTCACCTTCCCAGAAGTTGTTCTTTGCATTTGTGGCCAAGATATACAGATGACACATAAAGAACAAATGTACTCCACATGACATTTAACAGGCAAAGTCTCAAAATATGAAGCCACAATCATGACTAGAATTTATAACCTCAGAAGAGCTTAGTGGGTTTTCCTTTCTAGCTTTGTGGTTAGGGGTTTTTTTTTGTTGTTGTCATGTTAGTTTTTGTAAGATCCTGTTTCTTCAGATTTTACATGGCTTGTCAAGCTTCACACTTATAGAGAATCATGTATTTTATTTCTATCCAGCAGTACACATGTAGAAAAAACAACATGATTCCTACTTGGGTTTCAGAAAGTATTGCCTCCTAAAATAATCTTTCCTTAACTAACTGGGAAGCAACAGTCCCCATTATATAGAAGCTTCTGCTTTTACATAATGCTGAGGTGGTAATGACTCATGGTTCCAAAGAAACTGCCCTGGCTAACACAGTAAAGGGATACCTTTAACACTGTGACTGATTAGTAGATCAGTATGCTTTAAACTTCCTGATGGGGAGTATTTTCTCCATGGAAAAGAAAGAAGAAAACTTTTTCATCAGGCTGAGTTTTACCTTTATAACCAGTTTTGCAGCTTTGTCATGTTTGCTTTTACTGCAGGAAAGATAAGACAAGAGCATCCCACAAGGTCCCTTTCCCACTTTTTTTTTAGCCTGCTGCATACAGCAAACAGCTATTTAGTGAGAAGGGGAAATAGCTTCAGCTTCTATAATTCTATAAGAGCTTGTTTAAACAAAAACACCACTAGCACCCAGTAATATCTAGACCTTTTTTACTTCTACAAGTTTCAATGTACAAACTGCATGTATCATATCAAATAAAACACAAATATTTAAGATGAGAGTCCAAAATGTATTGCTTGATGGTCATTATGTTTTTTTAAACAAAGATTCTTCTGAATGTCTATATTGACAATACCAATTTGACAATTTGCCAAATGCTGGAAATGAAATTTTCCTTGCAGCTTATATGATTTCCCCTGTTAAAAGGGAAGATGACCTTAGAAGAATTAGTTCTTGCAGTGTTCCAGAAGCTAATTTAAAACATCTGTCCTTTTAGCAAGGAGCCTAAAAATATTCCCCCTCATCATCATCCAGTGAACACATAACAGCCCTGGCTATTACCCTAGCAGAGCCCCCATTTCCCCCAAGAAATAAGCTCCAGAATGAGTTTTGCTTGACAAACCCAAGTGCCACACAAAGTGATCTAGTCTGTATGCTGTAAAAGAAACTTTACCATAAGACATCTGACAGAAAAAATCCAGTTGATGGCTTAGGCATTCTTCCATGTTTTGCAAGCTTTCAGGAAGGCTCATGACAGCAATTGGAGCATTAAATCTCACATCAAAAATGTTTTGTACACCAGTGCAGTTCCATCAAGTTCCCTGCAACTTCTTTCCCCATTTCCTTAAATGTCTGTCCTGAAAAAATAAACTTCCATACTTGCTTTATCTCTACAGCAACAACAGCCTCTACACTGCATAGCCATTTCTAGAATCCATCACAAAAGGGAGTTGCCAGTGCTTTCCCTACATCCTGCATTTTTAAAAAGTAAAACTGGCCTAGATCTCATGACTATGAACAAGGCAACAAACAAAACCAAACAGGACTTGGTTCTTGTCACTCACAGTATTTTGATTGCAACCCACATTCTGGTTTTATTTACACTGTCAAGTAGATCCAGTTGTTGACATTTTGATCTATTTCTCTCTTTTAGAAATACAGCTGTTGGAGCTGTTTGTATCACGCCCTTACCCTTAGCTACTATAATCCATAGCTACAAAACAGACTTGCATACGTCCTGGCATAGAAGCCCAGCATTAAACTTTGCCAGATGCAAGTCAAACAGCTTTGGGGTACATCATGAAACTTCTTGGTCTCATCTAAATTTTTATAAGTCACTCAAATAATATCATATGTAAACAGCTTCCAGCAAAGACAATTTCTGCAAACTGTGAACAGAAAAAAAAAAGGTAATTTTGGATGTTTTTAAAAAAATCAAAGAGAACAGGTTTACAGGTCACTCCTCACAATTTAATCCTTCTCATTCTACTCATCTTGCTTTGAATTAGAAGTGTGATTGATACACCACTTGCAATTAGCGAGTTCAACAATGGTTTTAAGAGGCTTTAGGTTTTTCTGCTTCTCTGTAGGGGAATAGGCCAATGCAATTAGAGACTGAAAAATAAGTCCAAGGACATGTGCAGCTAAATTCAATTCCTGCTTTTAGTTTACACCAAATGAACAATGCACATATACCCCCAGTGACATCAGTCACGACTTTTCCTTGAAGCCAGGCATGAAACTGAAGACACTGATGAATCAGAGCCTCTCCACTTGGCCTTTCAGTTAGCACAGAAGCTGTGTACAGACTCCTGGTTTTCTCATGATTGCCCTGGAGACTGCATTCCAGGCATAGCAAGGTACAATTTCAAAGTCATCTGGCAAGTAAATTAGAACACTCCAGCCATCTGGACCCCAATAGCAGCAAACTGACCTACCTGTTTACACTGGTGATTAAGAAAAATTTAATTGGCTTGAGGCTAAGAAAATCCTGCTGTCCAAGTAAAATACACAACTATGAAACAAGAACCACATGGAAAACAAAAAGTGACATCATTTGGGTACCAAAAGACTTATTCATGCTGCTATTATCTACTAAATCTGTTACAGAGCTGAGGGCTGGATGGTTTGGCTAATTACAGGATTAGCTTAACAAGGGGGAAACCAACACATACTGATTATGTGAAACTTTTACAGTATTATTATAATTTGGAAATTAGTTTTTATCAAGAGAAGAGTTTCATCTTCCAAACCAGCACTTCAATTAGAACTACTGTAGGACATTATCATTCCAATTCAGTCAAATAACTTAAGTCATCTCTTACCTTTGGGCATATACAAAACTCACCAGAAAAAAAGAGAGTCTACAAAAAAAAGTAGTCTACAAATGAGGCTGACAGCTGCAACCAGCTACCTTTACCTTACAAGAAAGTCAAAAGAAAAACACCACATACCAAACAGCATGCAGACTCCAAAAGCTCTCACAGTTCATTTCCACATACCCAGATCTGTGAACCACTATTTTCAGAGCACCTCCTAATATGTATACATATGCAGCAAGATTTAGATTTAGTACTGTACTGAAAAATAACACATGTGATTTCAGAGCTAAATTTTCTCATTATTCAGATGCCTGTCTGAAAAACAAGAAACCAAACACCATGATTCTGCTGGTAGATTTACACCATCTTTGACAACCTGCTGATATCTGCATGCTGGAGAGGATTTGGGTTTTAAGGATCTCCCTCCTGCGCCAGTAATTGAGATGGATCCTGTCCTCCCAGCCTTCCCAGTGCTGTACCAGGTACTGAGATTTAGGATTTTCTAGTTGTTATATACAAACTTGTACTGACTTCTGAATACCAGACTGTTCAACACGGATTTTTCTCTCTTTTTGAGAAAGGGCAGCATCACTTCCCTTATCAGCTCTCTCCTAGAGCACCAGTGGTTCCAGAGAATAGACTGTTTTTCTAAGCTCATGGCAGCAACAGTTTCCTGCAGGAAGACAAAATTTATAAGCATGATAAAGAAAAATACATACTTATCTAAAATTCCTTTATTGATAAAGTAATATTTTTCACTGAGTTTTTAATATTATATTAAAAATATCCTCATGTGCTCACTAATAGATAGCTGAAGCAACAGAAACTCTCCACATTCATCTTTTGGCATAAACCCTGCCACAGCAAATGTATCTTTGCCAGCAAGATATGTATTACATGGTATTTTATGGCAATTATCCACCTTCTGTAGCATACTGGACAATCTGTCTTTCGTAAGAGTCTTACTTTACTTGACTAACAGTTAATTCTAGTGCATAGTAAGTTCATGGTGTAAATCACTGCTCACATGCTAAATGGGATCTTTTAATTAGCCACAACAATATCTGGTTACATTAAAGAGACTGTAACTAGAAATGGTAGGCTGTTTTCAAAGGACAGTGCTCATCTACAGTACCATTAAAAACATAAGTGTGTCAGAAACTTGATATCATGTGATTATTTTCCAGTTTGATTTTGATTTCAGTGCTCATGACCACTTATACCAGCTCTGCAAGGAATTCAGCATGTAGAAGATGACCCACTTATGTGCAGAGTCACCATAACAAATTTGCAAACTATTAAAAAGCAGCCACTCAGCAGAAATAACTGATAAAGGATATTAAAAATCAAATGAAGTACTGTCTGATCCAGCATTAATTTCAAGTTAGATGAAGTTATTCATCTATTATTCAGCTGTTAAACTTAGTTTTTAATACATCTGAAGTTTACTATATGGTCACGTAACAAACCACTATCGCATCTATAAGGCTTTAAAAAACAACTACTTTCAGTAACATTTGCTACTGATTTCTTGACTCACACTGAAACAAAATTTTTTGAAGACATTAACAGCTTGTTTCTGTTGCTGTAGTAATACCTAATAAACTTTGTTACCAAATAACAAATGTTACCAGTGTAATCAAAACCTTCTACTAAGGGATGACAATCAGTAAGAGTGATATAATCCAATTCCTGGTTGTCACTGATTCTTTTGAAGATTTTTAATTCATTCTGCAGACCTAATTCCTCACTCAGAACAATTATTATTTTCCAGGTATCTAAGGTAGAATTTATACTCTTAGCCACTTTTATAGTCAACACTGAGCCATTAAAACCTATTTCCACCCAAATCAGTGCTGAAGCCCCCCTACTCCTAAAACAGTGTTTCGGACTAACATTAATAGGCATTACACTATACTACACCCAATTAAAGCATTATAAAAGCTTTACACCTACCCTTGCAGTCTCTACTGGAAGGTTTAGTTCACATAATACTGAAATCTGTGGCAATTTTCTTTATACCAAAGGATTTGTTTGGCTCTATTACTGTAGGCAGCTTGATGAGATGGACAGACTGTATCAGTAGTAGCATCATGTTAGAGCTACAACTCAATTCTCAGCTGAAACCATGAGAGAAAGTTAGGTAATGTAAGCATGCAACTTGAATGTTACAGTCCACTGCCATACAAAATATCTAGGCCAAAACTACTTCTTCTGTTAAGTTCTTGTGACTAGTAGAGCTGGTCAAAGCCTGGGTTCACCTCTTGGATACAAGAGGAATAATCCCAGTTGGTTTGGAAGCTGTAGAGAAGCAAAGCCTCTATAAACTTGTCTTAAAAACTAATCTTTAAATTTGATACTTAATCATAGAGACATAAGAAAGTTCAACTCCTTTAAAACAAGAGCCCTTTTTTTTCCACTACAATTTCTTATCATTTTCAAGCTCCATTGTGCCAGGCACTGTACAAACACAAATCCAGCTCACACATAACAGTAAACCATTGCTGTGTCACATTACAAGAATGTTGACAAATCAACTCCACATTTATCAAAGGACCACCCATTTCTAACAGTTAGAATCCTCTTACAAGTTTAATAGACATTAATGAAGAATCCTCTAAACCTTTGTGAAATACAGATGAAGTTACAGTACCTGCGTAATAACGTGGTTGAGAAGAAAAACATCAGCACTGCTGCAAATCAAACTAAAAGCAACCCCTATAACAGGAAGCTACACTTGTTCTCAACATTTTGTCCTATTTGAGGAAGTTGCTCCAAGTTTAATAGCAACAGAACAGAAGATAACTACTCTTCTGAACAATCATTATTCTGTATTAAATAGAAACACACGGTTTTGGGCCAGCTAACAAGCCAATAGTAAAACCCATCTGAAGAAAGGAATTGTACTCAGCTGTGAGAGCAAATGCCAGATCCATCAAGTTTACAAATGCCTTACTACCTCCACTGCCACACAGTAACCGAGTTAATTATAAATATTTTTATATTTATATTTAATTATAAATACAAATAACTTAGAAGCCATGTACACAAAAATTTGCTCTTTGCAACAATAAAAGAGCAAGAAAACTATATAAAAATCTGCCACAACAACACTTTGTAGCAGTTCATAACCACTTCAGGGTCACAAGTATCTTTAGCATTGCACTGCTCTGAGTAATCAGACAACGGGTGAGCTATTACAGTTATGCCCCCCCAAGCTCCCCCCACCACAAATTGCCAGAGCAAAGCTGTTATGCAAGAAATTTACTTAGGTTTGACAGATAAAACACTTTATAGTCCATGGCTTTGAACTACAATAATCACTGATGTCAAGCTGGGAAGCAGGGGGTTGGGAGACAATCAAAAATCAGATCAGCTGAAAAAATACATTGCATTCTGCTGCACGGGCAGTGGGCTGGGCTCAGCTGGTCTGACAGCTCAAGTGCCAGTGGAGTCTAGACAGAGAGCTGAGGAATGCAGGTTTTCTCCAGCATTAACTGAAGAGAAATCAAAGAAATGCAGTGCTATTACAGTTTTTGTCCTCGGAGAAAAACTGAAGTCAAACTTCAGTAACCCCCCTAAAATTCACTGAGGTTTCCACTCGCCACCTCTCTATTTTTTGAGAAAAAGGGAACATTTTATAGGGGTGGCAGAGACTCAAACAGCACATCACTTGCTACAGTTCAGTCAGTGGTTTAGCAGTTACCATCCCTTCACAATCCATTTTTTGTCATTGTATCAGGGCAAGCTAAATAAAAAGTGACCTTTTTGCTACTTCTCTGTAGTTCGAGAGAAACCTCATTTGTTCATCTCTGTTACTCAGCACAACTATTGTGCTGCAAATCTGCAAAGACAGCTAGGCTCATGGAAGTGATTTTTTAGTGTAGTCCAAACACTAGTCAGTTCAACATCTCACCTAAAAATTTGTAACAGTTATGTAGTAATTTGAGAAAGTGCCTTTACACTTGATAAGTTTTATTTCAAGTATTGAGTGAGTTTATGACCAAATAAACTACTGAAGACTTAGGTGAAGGATATGTACACATTCAGAGGTTGAAATGCGAAACAGCTTTTGTGATCAATCTTGAACAGAGTTACAAAAAACCCTCTGATTTTAATAGCAAACAGAAACACCAAAGCGAGTGAACTTCCAGTAACTTCCAGCTATATGCTTGACACAGCAATTTATTTTTTTTTTACAGTGATAACTCTATAGATAAATATTCAGTGTATCACACACTTCAGTATTCAAAACCTCTCCTAAGTGAGATGATTACATGCACTAGAAACTGACAAGGTTTCTGGAGTTGAAACTGAACATACGAGCCTGCATACAAGTAACACTGAGCACTGTTTCCCTCAGTTATGTATTACTATATCCCATTTGGAGCTGAACAGTTTAACCATTCATTGCCTATGCACAAACAGGTATTATTTGTAATAAATCCACTTGTTCTAACTGTAACAGAGTTTGTGGCCACCAGGAACCAAACCCAACCAAGAATTCTTGCAATTTACAAGTTATCTGTGTCTCACATGCACTGACTATCAGTCTCCTTGTAATCTGCTTCTGCAGGCAAACAAAACAAAGCCTGCATAAGAAAAGGAAGTTTCATTAATGCTTCCCTCAAAAACAATTGCAATATACAGCCTCCTTCAAATTCAAGAGAAGGTTTGAAGATAGCAGAGGAAGCAACTCAGCTGGAATTACTGAAGTTCCAGATGACAGCTCGTAACATCTTCCCTGCTTGACCAGAAGGGTCTGAAACTGGAGAGCTGATACACAGAAAATGGCTGAAGGACTAGAACAGGCAAGGAAGTTCATATGGACTTTCCTGGCTCAGCCTTTAACAAGTACCTTTGACGCACCTGAGCATAAAACTTATAAAACTAACCAAAGCACTACTTTTTCAGTTCTGTTATTTTTCATTTATGCATTATATATACACCTGAGAAAAAAGACTGAGGATGATACTTGCTCAAGTCAAACCTTTTTAGGCCATCACAAAAACCAACAGTTTAATAAGAAAACCGCTTGCCTGTATTTTTCATTTCAGACTTAAGGCTCTAATTACCATCTTTCATTAGTAGATACAGATTGAGGAACCAAAGGTAGGAGGCACTTTGCTGTTAAAAACAGGATAAAAATCAGTTTGGAATGCAAATGCCAGATGCAGTGACCATTAGATGGTGGAATTAAGGATCCTGAAAGGAAGAAACTAGACAAATCAGACCCTGAGCTTCAGAACAGTATTTAGCCTCTTCAGGGACCTAATTGGAGAAATCGCATGGGATACAGTCTTAGAATAAAGAGAGGCTCTGGAAAGCTGGTTGATTTTCAAGGATCACCTACTCCAAGCTCAAGGATAGGTCACTCTGATGAGCAGGAAGGCAAGCCAAGGTGGCAGGAGGCCTGCATGGTGGGACAGAACATTCCTGCCAGGAAGAACAAAGACACAGTAGCAGAGCATGCAGGGATGGGGTCCATCACAAAGCCTAGAGTTGAACCTCATGAGGGGCATGAAAGACAACAAAAAAATGTTTGTGTGAATACAGCAATAAGATAAAAACTAGGTAAAATGTGGGCCTACTGTGGAATGGGGAGGGTGGGGGGCTGGCCACAAGACAGAAAAAGATGGGGTACTCAAAGCTTTATTTATCTCAGTCTTTTCTCAGAATATCTGTCTTCAGCAATCCCAGGTCCCCAAGATGCACTTAGAGTTTGGCACAAGGAAAATTAATGTTTGGTGAAAGAAGACGAAATTGCATTTGTTATTCTGTGGGTGTAACCATTAATGGAAAATGCAATGCAGCATTATTACAATAGGTCTCTTCATACATATCCTAGGCCAACACCAAGATAAACAGCTTGTTTCTTTTCTCCACTCCTCACTGGAGAAACCTGCCATGAATCATCAGTTTCCTACCCTACCCATGAAGTCAGGATACTGGAAAACTGTTCCAACACATGTTTTCTCAGTGAGAAAAGGAGTTAGAAATCATTATCAACTAAGAGTCAATGAGCTGAGAGTTATAGTCACTGTGGAAAGCTTTTGATAATGAAGAGGTTTTGGTTTTCTTCTTTCTCCTTTCATTAGCTGGTATTGTATCCACTGTTTATTATTCATGCTGCCAATAGCTATTCTGAAGCATCAGAACAATATTTACTTCTGAATAAGAGATTTGTTCCAAAGTAAGTTTAGTATATTTTGACACAAAACTTTGGTTCTAGTCTCAAGATAAGGGCAAGTCATACCTCAGTACACTGTAATTATTAGGCAAAGTAAGCAAAGGGAAGGCTTGCTCTCTCTACTGATTCTCTAGCCAGTTTTTCATATTTTCACAGATTCACTAGGACCTAAAATTACTACATGGACAAACCAGATCTACCACCACATACTATGCACTTAGGGTCATGCCCCCCATTCCCAACACAATCAGTTTTGAGAGGCTAGGATGCTAGGCTTGTGTTTTGAAGAGATCCTTATTGGGGAAGTATTTGTAACCTAAAAGATCCAGCCTTTATTTCATCATTTCATCTTCCCATGCAGCAAGTCATCTTGTATCCACAAAGTATCTTCTGAAATCCAGGTAGCTGCAATATCCACCGTGGTCTATTTCCATGCATCAACACAAATTGATTAAAGATTACAATTAATTTAGTGGATGAGCCTTTAACCATTATACAGTTACCAAAAGCACTTCACTGTAAAATTCAGTAACACTGCTCCTATTGTTGTGTTTAAAGATAAATGTCAGGAAAGTTATCACTTTGCAGAAATTAAGAACCATGGCTGAAGAGGGAAGTTCTGTATCAAGAACTGCTTGTGACATCATTTGACTGAGCAAGTGATAGAATATAGTGTCACCAAAGAAAAAAAATTACACTGCAATGTTTCTTAAAGTTTGATTTTCCAGTCTGACTTGCATTTCAGTGTGAGTAATATCAATCTTCTGCTGTCATTTCTAACAGTAGATAGTTTGTCTTCATACTGAAGGTGAAAAAATACAAAGACAGTAAAACTTAGTAAGACAATACAGTCAGAAACAAGAGCTTAGGAGCAACATACGCAAGCTGTACAACAGAGAGGGAGGGATAAAAAGCCAACCTTTCCTATATGCAAAGCCACTACCAAAATTGAGTACTCAAGGCAAGAACTGACTAGGATCAACCTATCTTCTCCATTGGAAAACTGGCATGATTTCCTGTAACTAGCATTAAGAACACAATTGCTAATGAATCTTTAAAACCACTGCTTGGATCCACCCCCACCCAAACCCTCTCTAAGATTTGCTTCATCAGTCCAAATTTCAACTCTATCAGGAAGGGGGAAACACCTGTACATTACTCCACTAATGTTCTGAAACTACACATTCTTGAACTATGTTTTGTTTGGTTCATTTTTTATTAACCTCTAAAAGAAATTCCATGTCTACAGTCTAATACCACTGCGTGGAGAAAAGTATCTTCTTGTTCCAAAGCATAACTACATCACATTCTAAAGTTACAAGACATCAGGAAGAATAAATTGCTAAAAACACTGGCACTTAACATGGGTTTAACAACTCCTCCTACACTGGTGTAATTCGCTTATGCAGCAGAAAGCACACATTAAGTTTTCCAGAGCAGGAGTGGTACCCTCCAGATTCTTGGCATATGGAACTTCTTAGTCCAACTGCCACTTTAAGGCTATCCATTCCACAATAATATTCTGTTTTTATGCCCAAAAAGCAAGCTGCATGTAATTACTAATGGAGGCATTCACCATCTCTAGGCACATTTATAGAAAGAGAGAACAAAAGATCCCTTTTAGAGCTGATGGAGGAAACTGGTATAAATTAAGCATCCAAACACAATAACAGAACAAAGAGATGATTCCATTCAAATCAGAATCTAATTTATCACTTGCGTAAAGATAATTCCTAACAGATAAAAGCAAGAAAGAAGTTTATGATGTGTTTTGTTATTACAAAGTTGCTTTCTGTCTGATTAATCACTCTTCTCCCGGTCCCTCCCATACACACACTCTTAATGGGGTTTATCCACTTTCTCAGAGCATATGGTCACAGTTCCCACGATATGGCAAACAATCCCTGTTGAAATTGCTGGTACACTGAAGTAGGATGAGAGTAGGACCAAGTAGGATGAGAAGGAAACTTATTATTTGTAAAACACTAACAGTTTTCTACTACACATAGGTAAGACCCAGAAACCTGTAATGAAAATACTTACTTTCTCATGAGCTCATCAGGCCTATTCTGGTACTCTTATTAGCTTGTCACTAAGTTTGAGCTCTGCAGAGCTCAGATGAGCTGCTCCAGTGACCGTTTCTTTGAGCTTCAAAGTGTAACAATATAATGAACTGGAGATGGGAAGGCACAGATCTGTACATATCCCATGACAAGTTACAAACATCAGCTCAAAAATGCAGAGACTACAACCCCTTTAGAGCCATCTTTTGCACTGTGTGGAAAATTCTGCAAGGCAAAAAGCTTCTCTTTTTCCTTTCTTCATCTTTTTCCAAGATACATAAATACATAAACAAACATAGTAAGCTAACTTTACCCTCAAAAGAGAGAAACATTAGGCTGCTCACAAAAGCTCACTCCTGCCTTGTGTACCCTGGGTTACAGGCAAGTCAGCTACACCAAAAGAAAACTCAGGGATGATAAAGCTGTTTTATCATCCACTGTCCACAACAGTCAGACCAATTCTCCTCATTCCAGGTGTTTATCCATGTATTTGAATTTTGCTGCGATCATGACAATGATTTCAAGGCAGGCTGCATTTTTCACAAATCCATTTAAATAGGTGATTTCCAAGCTGGTGATCTGCAGGCATTAGTAAACATTTACAGCTTCTCCAGGGAAAATGCACAGTGCTTTCCACATGGCCCTATAACCCCAGCCAACTTCTCACCCGAGACAGGCCCATGGTTATGCAGTCAGAACATGCCAGTGGCTTCAGGTGATTACTACCTCATCTGCTAGGATGAGATAAAACAGTTGCTACAGCTACACTAAATGCAACTCTCTTGCAGTTAATTTTTTGTTTAGTTTAAACTTTGTGTCACTGCCTAAGTACTGGTATCAAGTTTCACCTGTTTTAAGAGTTATCTGGGTGGTTTTAATTGTGTTTAGATGGGGTGGGCTTCAGCTGGTGATAGTTTAAAGAAACTGACCTTACAACTTTAGGATGTGACAAAAGCCTCAGACACAAACGACTGACTGATCCAATGCTATAGGGTCTTGTTCACACTGAGTACAATCTCCAATTAAGCTTAATCTTACTCTAGACTGTGTTTATTTACATTTTAAAATAGTGCTTGGCCCAGCTCTACTTTAAAGGAAACATCTGATGAACCACGACTATGAGACAGGATATTTATAATCTAAGAGACCCTTCCTGATGATTATTCTGAGCTGCTAGTTGCAGTTAGTAACTGAGATGCAGAAATATGTCAGTACTCTTCCATAAGCCTCCAAATATCAGGAGGTAAATAAAGGCATATCCTAGCATCCAACTAGAACACATTCTTGAGAAACATGATTGTTAACAATTCAGTAGAGAGCAAAGCAATTTTTCCCCATTAAAGAATAATGTAAAGAGAAACTGGACACATGTAGACACTTGTGAAATGTAGATTCACATATGGAAATACAGTACCTATAGCACAGAAGATGGAAAGGCAGAAGCTGCATTATCAAGTACTATTTTTTCAGATCAAATCTCTGTTTGGAAAGATCTCAGTCACTTTTGTTATCATGTCTTAAATTTTTCATTATGGGCATTCCACAATGGTATCACTTTGCTCAGATGCCTCAAACTCCATAAAAATTAAGGATATGAAAACAGGCTAATTGGTCAGGCAATTGGTCTAAGGTAAAGCAGGTCAGATCTTTCAGCCCATTGATCTGGTTGAACAATCCAGCCTCTGAAAAACTGACACCTCCTTGAGCTGCTGAGCCTGCTCCGGTATTTAAGTTATTTGCACTTCCCAAGCCCCTTCTATTACCTTAATTTCCATGCAGAGAATTGTTTCCCATTCTGTCAAGATCAGCAGCTTCACCTATGGTATGGTGGTTATTTGGCACAGCAACAGCAACACTGCTCTGCAGCAATTCTGTCTGAAACAGCAGAGAAGGGACCAGAGTGGGCTATGCCTGTACTGACAGAGCGCCAGAGTCCATACAAGGCAGGAAGGGAATGGAGTTTAAAACAGAGTACAGTCTGCTTTCTCTGTTTGGCTATAATATAACATTAGTCTGAACATAAATGCTTGTAAATTCACTATTGGAAAGTACTTTTTTCCCCTCCTCCGTGAAATGAAGCTATTTATATAATGTGTGCAATTGGTTTAAGATTTCTGCATCATCATTAGTCATCTGACAGAAATCCCTCTTTTTAAAAATAGGCTAAAAGTCTGATGAGTGTTTAAAAAAAAAAAAAAGGGCAAAAAATCCCAAACAACTACAAAACAAGCAAACAAAAAAAACTAGAAAACCACCACATGGTTAATTTCTTCCCTAGGATGTTTGACCAGTTAGAACTCAATTTCATTTTACTCTCCACTGAACTAATACTATATTTAGCAAGGTCTAAATTACTCCCTACCCATGGGGTGGTCTTGACTATTACCACCACCAGCACCACTTCTGTTGACTGACAGCATCACATCTTCAGCTAATACCAAGCACCAACCTTCCCATAAGAGGCACACATCCACTACAAATATAAGCCAATAAAAACAAAGATTTTCCATTGAAAAAGAAGAGGTTTAGTACATTAATAATCATGTGGTACCTGAAGCCTCTCCCTCAAATACTTGGCTTCAGTCGAAGCTTATTTCTGTGCAAAAAAAGCTTTTGATGATTACCTCCCTCCACATGCTGAATTTTTGCATGGGCAACAAATACTTCATCTCACAGTTAAGAAACTTCATCAAAATACTTAAAAACAATTTGAGAATTGTTCTGCAAAAACTGTGTCCTAACAGAATATTCAAGATGCAGTAGAATCAAACCCACATACTGGAAACAGAATACCAAGTCTTTCTTCAGTATTTACTATGGGAAAGCCTAACTTGTAAAGATTCAATTATTTCATTAACTTCAACAGTGACTTGTATTATTTCTTACCCAGGATTACTCTACAACTAGGTTCTGACAATGAAGCACCTCTACAGTAGGTCTTCCTGCATGTGCAAACTTTACATTAAAATACCTATGTAATTTAATATGGCTTCAGACAAACCTTAAAATACAGCATAAACATTTCTGACAGAAAATACAGAAATGCGTGTTAAATGCAAACTGAAGGAAGAGTTCTCATACAAACATCTCAAGTCAAGGTATTTAGGAGAAGGACTCCCTTTTAATTTACCTAATAGTCTTAAGTTAAGATTTAATCACCTCTGTTCCATCTTGAGTCTAGTATATTGTGCTACCTCCATCTCAGGAATACTAGCAAAATAAGTTATTGCACATGGGTCCTTCCTCATAGTCATACAGTCATTTCCTAACCCGCTTCCCCACACAGCACATCTCCCAGCCCTCGCACAAGAATGGGTCTCAGAACTTAAAACACTGCCACCAGCAGTTACTTACAGATGCAACAGTTAAATCCATTAAATGTTGCTTTTTCCAAACTGTGGAGTCCTTACTATAAGCTGGGGAGCTGGAAACAACGCTGCTGCGTGTGACAATTTATCACTAAAACATTCTCTGCTGGTCAGTACCTCCCCTTACCCACTTTGTGATAGTTGGTCTACACGAAGAACCCAGAGCAGACAGCTCACTGGCATTACTTTCTTGGTTGCACTGACAGCTCCATCTTTGCTGTCACCTGTGATGACACCAGAAGGCTCATAATTCGATAACCTGTCTGCATAAATACTCCTGCTCCAGTGAAACTGCTGTTTCACAAATCCCATTGACACTCTGGAACGATGCATTGAAAACACAGCTCCAGATGGGAAACAGAACTTTAATTCTGTATTTTTCCTAACGCAGTCAAAGCTGTATTCTACCAGATCAGGGCATCTTCCTGGTAAGTACTGCCTCAGATTACATCACCTCTATTTGCTCTTTGTGAATTAACACCAAAAAAAAATAATTCAATTGTCTTTTCTTTTATCTAACTAGCAGGCAAGAAAAGAAAACCAGAGGCTTCCAAAACAGTCCAAAATGAAAAAAGAGCAGGCATTTGCAAGCTGCAGAATGAAACTAGTTCTGTTCCTGCATTTCTCCAATAAATGAGACTTTATCAGATCAAGTTTCTTTTGAGAGGAAGGTGGGGTGGGGAAAAACAGTCACCCAACCCAATGATACAAGCTAAGCTCAGAGAAGCAAAGCGTTATTCCAAAGTCTTCCTTTCAAGGAAAAGTATTTCATACACTCATGCTTCACACCCTCACAGCCAATACACCTATTACATCAGTTCATTGCTGCAGACCAATTGTTCTTCCTAAGAAGAGTTTATGCTAAAGTCAGCAGGAAGCACAAGTATTCCAGACAGCATAACCTGTAAAATTCACAGTCATGGGGACGAAGAGATGCAGTTCCACTGTATAAACTGCAAAATATCAGAGTGGCAAGTTATTCTAGCAGTAACAAGTACTACAGGCCAAAAGACAATAAACACATCACATACATTAGTCATCTTGACAGTTTCTTATACCCACAAGCCTCACGATTTCAGTGCATTAATACATACATCAGTTAATACTGGCACAGTACTTTAACTGTACCTAGCTACTCATTTTAAGGTAAGGTTTACTGGCAATGGGTATTGCTTGCCACAAATTACTTCAGAATTCTACAGGATTCAAAGTGAGCGAGCAACATCTGACATTCAAAAATTAATGCAGTATCTGTAAATGAACTTAACAGAAGTGTCAGTTAAGTATTACCAAGTAATTCTAAATGCAATAAAAGATTATGCAACATCACAGTGCTTTCTATATCAAAATATTTCTGCCTTGCAACAGTTTGCTATTCTTTTGATGGCTAATAAAGTACTAATATAAGTAAAACACGTCAGTCTTATTAATCACTTGCATTTCTCAAACTGAAATATCCATACTGCAGATGCCCAGATCCTAAAGAGACATGCTATGCATAGGTGCTCTCAAGAAATAGAGAGATTCAAGCGGAATTTCAGCTTCCCACCAGCCATCAGTAACTCACACTCGAGGCTACGTAACAAGAATAATTTACAACTCCAGACTTCGCCTGGAAACCACAGGTCTGTCCTGCCTCGACTCCTGCGCTGATAACGGAAGGCCAGCCTTCACCAAATTATCAATCAAAACCAAACGCCTGGGAAGTCTGGGGTTTAGTTGTCGGGATTTGGGCTATTTTTTTAGGACAGGCTCGCGCCAAGTAAGTATTTTGCCTTTTATAGCGCACACACTTAAAATAGGAGTTTCCAAGGCAGCGAGGAACCCCACAGCGTATCAGAGCCATCTGCAAGGCTTTTCGGGGCGGGTACGAACAGCAGCGCCCAGCGCGCTTTGCTGCACTTTGACGCGGTGCCGCTCCTCAGGTGGGCAAAGGCTTCTCGGCTCGGACACGGCGAACAACTCTCCGCTGGGACAACTCACACTCCGCGGCGCGGCTCGCCCGGCTCCTTCGCCGGCCGGGGCGGGAACAGCCCAAGCCGGCTTCCAGAGGTCCAGGCAGCCTCCCGACTTAACCCCTTCCCGGCCGCCACCGCCGGAAAGCCGGTCCTTCACGGGGCGGGGGCCGGCTCACCTGCCCGCGACCGCCCAAAGCAGGCTCCCAAGTTGGCCGCGGCGGCCAAAGTGGCTCCGGGAGGAGGAGGAGGAGCGGAGGAGGCGCCGGCCGCCGCTACTCACCCGCACCAGGTTGCTGACAGCGGCCTGCACGGCCGACACGGGGGTGGTGAGGTCCGGGATGGCCTTGCCGTCCACCTCCCCCTCCTCGTGCATGATGACCAGGTGGGAGATCTGCTGGGCCACCGGCTCCAGGATGCTCTCGATGGTGCGCGTGTGGAAGACGGGCATGGCGGCGGCGGGGCGGGGGGGCCGGGGCCCGAAGTCCGCACAAACTCCCGGCAAACTCTGTCCCTGTGAGCTGGCGCCCCACAGCGAGAGGCGCGGCCTC
>JAWWES010000169.1:14907527-14919743 GCA_035583135.1 Lophotriccus pileatus
CTTCAAAACAAAAAGAACCCTGAGTACAAAAAACCCTATGAATATATTTTTAAGAAATAATAATCTGACAGATACAAACATGCAAAGCAGATATGCTGATTATAGTAGTGAGGGGCCTGTGCCCTTTTTCCACAAAGCCCTTAGTGCATGATGAGCACAGAGGTGCTGTATGAGAGGGGGCCCATGGCCCACGCACTGAGATCCAGCAGATCACACTGAATGTGCAGTCTGTACCCCTGCAGAGGGAAGAGGAAGTGTAAATTACTCCATGCTGACTGCTGCCATTCTGCTCTCCTCATCACCTACAAAATGAGAAGGAATAGACTTGCAACCCAGACTTGACCTTGGTTTATGTCTGTGAGAAAACACTAAGATAAGAGAAGTAAAACTAAAAAAGAAACCACACAAACAAACAAACCAAACAAGAAAAAAACAACAACCAAAGCCACAAACAAATAAAAAAGCAGAGTCCACCTAACCCATAAACAGCCCAATACATTGAGTCTGCATAGTTTAGCTTCTGCTCAGGGTTTCTCCCGTAAAGGATTGTAATTGCAGAAGCTGCATAAAGGCAAGAACTTGTGAGGTCCAGGAGTAGAAAAAGAGGGCGTGTGGCCATGCAGGGAGCAGAGAGAGAAATCACTAGTAGATGCAGGACCAGAAGAACAGCAGCTGACAGAGGCCAAAGGTTGAGGTGCCTTATCACAGAAGAGCTATGTAAAGAATCTTGCCCAGCACCTGTCCATAGTGTCCCAGGCTTGGTTGTTCTGTAATAACATCTTACACTGCTAAAATATATTACAGGAAAAAAAAAAAGAGGAAAAAATTTACAAACCAGAAAAACAAGCAAAAAGAAGGAGAAGAAAAAATAGAAAAAGAAAAGAGAAGAAAAAATAGAAAAGAGAAGACAATTATAATAATGACATTCATTTGGAAAGAGTCGTTTAGGAAAGGTTCAACTCTGTCACAGAGGAAAGAAAGAAATAGCCATTATGATAAAATAATTTGGGATTTTTTTCTGATAACAAAATAAATTAAAAGTACATGCAAACATAAACTGAGTTATATTTAAAATGGTGATAATGGCCTACAGTCAGCTTGGAGCCTGCAACAAAACATATTAAATACTCTGAAGTTACAGCTTACTTGCAGTACATTTGAATATATAGACACTTCAGAAACATTCCAGGGAACTACTCATGCATCTGGTAAGAACTGCAGAATGGAGAACTGTGCTTCTTTGCTCTACATCCAGGGTGTGGCTCTCCCACCTCATCCAAAATCAAAGGAGTTTTGTTTCTTTCTGCTGTGCTGTTTCCCCTTCTGCTCTCTATAGGCTGAATTTTGAGCAGGGCAGTACATAGGAAACAAGGTGTCACTGCCCCCCTGGCCTGCAAAATCAAACAGGTGGCAGCTGACACCTTAGAAATGTATTTTCTTGCAGGTGCTGTGGTCAGAATGTAGCTTTTACAGTGAGAAGAGGTAATTTGGCACTGCTGCTATTGCTACTGCAAATGTTTCCATATGTATGGAATGCTCCAGAGCTTCAGGAAAATCTCCAGGATGTTTCTCCTTTCTCATTGTTCATTCCCAGCTAACACCCTACAGCCACACTACATTCAGACTTGTTAGTATTCCAGGAGCAGAGAAGGATACTTTCATTTGACATAAGAAATAAAAAGCACTTCCTATTTACATTTTCCTGGGAGCACAAATACTTAGACAGACTTTTCTGGAAGGTAGCTGTTGTCACATAGATCAGACCACTGCTCTGTTCAAGTCCAATCAGACTGTAGCCAGTCCTGACACTTTGAGAAGCAGATGTAAGAAACTCTACTTAGAATTCTCACCCAAGGTTTTTTTTCACCCCAGTAATGTGGCAGTGAATTTCTCCTTTTCTTGTAACCTGTAACTCATTTTGGAGATGAGACTGCTGGGTCGGAATTTAGATGTATGGATTCCCCTAGACATGAAAATCCCACTGGGATTTTACACACCACGACTCACATACTGGCACAATGACATTCATAGGTATTTGGACTTACAGAACTGCTGAGCTCACAGAACTCCCATTGTAGTCTGCAAGAAATACAGATATAACACATAATTATTTCAGATTATCAACAGTAAATACTCCTATCTTTTTGCTGCCAGAAATTACTGTTATTAAGTAACTGAAGGTATTGTTTAGCAGAATAGTAATATCAATTTATCTGCTGGATGGTTGTGGATGATCTGTTTTCTCTACATATAATGGTGTTACTTGTATCTATTGATGCCTTTTGCAAGTTCCTTCAGCACTGTATTTTTCAAAGGATGAGTTAGATATTAGCTTATGTGTGGTTATCCTTTCTGAGGTTGGCATGGAATAAGTCCTTATTTTAGAAAAGAAGGAACTGAGACTATCTGAAAATAAATAAACATTTTTTTCATTTTTTAGTAGTGGCTGGAAGTTGCTAAATTATATTTTTAGGCTTAGTCTGTGGCTCTTTTTGAGCTATTTGAGAGCACTGTTTCTATGTGCTTTCATGTTATGTGATTTGACATGGACACAGTAATTACACAATTGAGTGTTAACAAACTCAGAGGTGTTGAGAGGTGGTCTCACAATTAGTTTCCCAGTTCAGTGCTATTATGGGTTTTAGCCAGTGGTTTTCGATACAGCTCTGAATTAGCACCAGAGTACACTGTTAGTTCTATTCTGCCAGTTCTGGGTATTCTAAGCTAATTCTTTTAAATTCTCTAGCTCTAGTAATATACACAGCTGAGAATCCATTCTCTCGAATTCTTAACTTTAGGAGTTAGATTTCAGATAGAGATGATGTGATACTACTTATGTCTTGGCAATCTCTTTTTCTCCACGCTCAAGAATGCTTGAAATGTTTGGCATAGTTACAGCTTTCTTACAGGGGGTGATTTATTTACTCTGTAAATTATACTGTTGTAAGACTTCTCTCAAATATTTATAGGAATATTTGAACGTGTGGGAGAATACTTAATGTAAGACACTAGTTGTACATACAAACAAGACCACAAAAAGGTAGAACTTACACACAAAGAAATATCTTTGCTGAAATTCTCAGGTCACTGAATTAAGTAATAGAATGCGCACCTATTTTAATAGAGCAAGGAATTTACTCCTGAACTTCAAAGAATTATGTGACCTAGAAAAAAAATCTCTTTTCCCTCTTTTCTTGTTTTATCATTACCAGAATTAATGCTTCTGAATTGTATTTTTAGGTATGCGCACATTATTCCCAAACACAATCCGTCTAGACTTAAACACTCTTGGAAGTCCAGAAGTGCTCCTGGATATTTCAAAGGGAGCTGTGAAGCAGAACAGGATCTCCCCTAGGACCATGTACATAAACACTCTGAACATTACTTGGTCTGTTTAAAACTAAATTCAGCTTCTTGAAGCAAATAAATTTCTTTTGCTGTAGAAGTTCAAGGTGGTAGCTCAGCAATAGATGTGGTCAACACTGTCTGACCACAATGAACAGTGAGATAGTAGACATAGTGCACAGTGTCTCTTGGTTATCTTTAAATCCCTGATGGGAAGTGCCTCAGCTGCAGTTGAGGGCAGTGCAGTCTATTTGCTGAAAAATTGGACATACCAAGCAGCACACAGAAGGCTAGCAGAAAGACAAATATTTCCTCTTGCAGTAGAAATTGTATATAATTACCACAAAAAAGTCAGTAAGGTGGTATAAACTGTTGTTATATGTGCATGTTGTCATCTGCAAAGACAGATGGAGTAAAAATTAATCACGTGCATGAAAGTTAATTTAAAATCCCCTTTTAAAACTGATCACCTTTAATCTGTTCACAAATACAGGAACAGTTCATGACTCTCACTGAGAACTCAGCGACAGGCTCTCTTTAGTGGAAAAAACAGATTTGGGGTCTTGTAGCATCAAATCCTAACTTTTCACCCACAAAGCGATCTGTGAAAATGCTTTTCTGTAATCTAAAATAAGAAATGCAGACCGGAAGTATAAAGCTGCTGTTTTTCTGTGGGAAACTAAATGCAGATTCAGAGTTCCCTGAGTCAGACTTTTTGCACTGTTTATTTGGAAAGGCCTGGATTTGTGTTGTTTTGTCTATGTAAGTCATACAAGAGGAAAATTCTTCAGAATGTGATCGCTACATGGAGAAGAATGCCTTTTCCTTGTTCTGTTTCACTCTGCTGTCACTGGCTGTGTAACTGGCACATGCCCAAATGGACTGTCCTGTTCCTGAGGAAAGCCTTAGGGGAAGAGCTACTAGAGAGTAAAATTTTGGTTTGATTCTGTTTTCCTTTATCTGTTGATAAAAATACTATTCTTGTATCTCAGGCTAATCTATTAAAGAAGATTCACCGGGGTTTTTTGTTGTGCTGACATGCTCTGCCCCTGTGAAAGAGTATCTATATCAGTACTGAATTATTTCTGAGGTTTTGCTTGCTAAATTTTTCCCTACAATGTTAAAGACTAGTTCAGGAAGCTATTCTGTCTTGACACCATTGTGTGTCAGTGGTTGCAGGTTATTTCTTATTTTGGGGGAGAAAATGAAAGGTGGGAAAGTGGGACATCTGTTAAAATTCCTGGGAAAATATGTCTTGGTTGGTCTTGAAGATAGCTCAGCAGTTATACTGCTGGGTATCAAGCTGAGGAAATGTTGAGGAGGTCATACTGCTAGGAACTGTAGGAGACATGCGTATGAGGAGTAGGGATGAGCCCATGTGTTGGTGCAGTCTTCACTTTGCCATGGTGTAGCTTCTGAACTGTTAGCAGTCAAAACTGCCCTCCACCTAGTTTTCTGTCTTCCTCACTGTATTGTGTACACCTAAACTGCACTCTCTCTAGTGATTTTTTGATTCTTGCTGTTGTACACTGCTAGGAAATTTGCTTGAGCTGCCACACTCCTAAGACAAAACAATTATTCTTCCCACTCTGCAGCCCTACTGTATCCTCTCTGATAGGGAATAGTTTACATAAAAGCCAAAACATTTTCAATTACTTTTCATAACATAAAACATTTTCAATTACTTTTCATAGCATATCTCCTAAATAGGTGGTTATATACTGCTGTGTCTCTTTTTCTGTATACATAAACTTACCTTTGGTGTTATGAGGGCAGGAGCGAGACCTCATCATGTGATGCTTATCTTGTACTGCACCTTTCTTCTGATTTTTGCAGAAGAATGCTAGTGCATAGTCAGTGCACAGTTATCCAAAATATTGTAATTACTTTGTCTGTCTTACCTCTCAATGATAATGGCAATCTGCATTAAACAGAATCACTGTTGTTAGTATGTTTCCTAATATATAAATTCATGACTTTATGACCCCAGTAGCCAAATAATGCTTAAACTCAGATACATTTAACTGAAGGAATTCTAGAATCTCATGACATAATGCTGAAAAAAAAGACAGAGAATGTTTTATATATATACATATACCTCATGTAAATTTAAAAATGTTATTTCATTCAATTTAAAAATTGTAAATTCATAAAAGCTTGATAAGACAGGCAAGAACTGGGAGCACAGTACAGGAAGCAGTTAACTTGTTTCAGTAATCAGCCATCTGCTTAATTTGATAAGATGATTCAGTATCATGATAGTTAGGGCAATAGGAGTATCCTTTAATAAATAATGTCCTGATATATGTCCATTCCCTTCCTGGCACATCTTGAAATCTCTCACAAAACTCTTGCAGGTAACTTGAGAATAACCTGAGAGCAGGACTTGTAATGCAAGAACACATGAGTAAATCACACAGTGATCAGCAAGTGTGACTGTCCCAGTGATCACTGTTGTGATCTTGTGACCAGCAGGGGGGAGAAACTTGGCTTAAACATAGAAACTGATACAAATGTTTTCTTATCTTCTAGAAAGCAGAGCCTGCTGCTCCTATTCTATGATGTCTTCCTTATAGTGACACATTTCTTAAGATTACTCAGAGAGCACAAACATTTATTTCAGGTAAAATAAAAGCCTTAAGAATCCAAATTTTTGTTGTCTCCTTCCAGCTCCACCTCTGATGTTTGTCTATTACCGGACGCCTCAGCCCCCACGGCTGAAAGAGATGTAATCTTTACACAGCTCAGAGCAATGAGTCACATCTTGGTTCTGTCCAGTAAAGCACATAGAGTTCATCATGAAATACAGAGTTATTTCCAGACAGGGCCCCTCTCTGAAAAATGTTAACAGGTGGAAGCCCTAGTAGATAACTTAGCGTCTGCTCTTCAAGAGAGGGTTATTTTTACCACCAGCCTGAGTTTGGTGAGTGCAAGTGTGCCATGGAATGATATACAGAAAGCATTTGTAGCTGGAGTGCTCTGGACCTGTCCCTCCTCATTTTTAAAGCAGAAGAGGCAAAGAATCTGATAATGTGTAGGCGTGTGTATACTGATAACACCTACATAAGGACATTACTTGATTTCTAGGCACAGAATTAATTTGATCACTTAGGCAGAGAACCGGATTGGGCATAGACAGAACCAAATACCAAGTTCCATAGGTGCTTTGATGAAAAGAAATGTACAGAAATATTTTGAATGAAAATGCAGCTTGTCTTTGTAGGGTTACTGATGACAATAGGTTTACAGCCGTATGAACATATCTAGAGTTTCATATGCTTATATATAGGAGATCATCTAAGGAAAAAGGTATTTTTCTGCCTCCCTCCCTTTTTTGCTTGAGGAAAGATTATTAATTTGTAGTTTCTCAGAAATTTTTTTCCTAGTGTCTAGCTTTGTTTTTTTACACTTGGAGAAACATGCTTGCTCATGAAACTGAATAACTTTTGTGAAGAAAGTTGAGCTGGTAATTGGATGCCTGATGGCTGCTTAGCTGAGGAAGAAGGAGACTTGATTGCTTGTGGAATTCCCACTGTCTCAGCCCGAGTGGACGGGCAGTGACCTGCATCTCCCCCCGCCTGGCCGCTCTGCTCGTGACTCATCGAGCAACTTCGGTGCCTTTGACCCCACTGTCTGCTGAAGTACTCGAGGCCCACCAGTGTCCCCTGTGTGTCTAGGATAGCAATGCCTTATAAAAGCAGGATACATTCCTAATGTGTCCCTGAGAGAAAGGAGGCCAGCTTTATCAGGGTCAAGTTCTGTGGAGAAGGACTGTAGAAAAGAAAGCCCACAATGAAAAATGTGAAATGGTAAGTCACACTATGGTATAAACAGAGTTTAGCTTTAGGAATGAGGAATTCAGTGGTGAATCACATGAACTCTCCTTCCCACTTACTGAATGCATTACGTATTTTTAGAAAATTCTGCATTAGTAATACTATAAAAATCTGCTTTTATTGGGTTATGGATTGTATTGTGTATCCACAATTGAAGAAAGGGAGGTTGTGCTCCCCACACGTTCCTCTATCTGGGCCACTACTATCTCTTATTGTAAGAGAACTGCTCTGTATATTTCATTGCTTTGTCTCTTCTGAAACCTCCAGTATGCCAGAATGCCAAATAGAGGCATGTTTTGGATGAGTATCTTTTCTCTAGAAACTGGGCTGAGAGCCACAGACTTGCTTCCAGTGAACCACCAAAGCTTCTTTTAATTTGATGACCTAAGTTGCTGTTGAATTTGGATGAACTCGGACAAGTTTATATGTGAAAGTGTCTGTCTTTCGTTGCTAATCCTTTGAGCTATTCAGTCCTCTTAAATCCTCTTTTTTTTTTTAGGCTTGAAAAGGTTACATCTCCGTCCAGACACTTCCAATGTTCTCTTTTCAGGACTTAAGAACTCATTTCAAGGCTCTTCCTGTATGTAAGATAATACTGAAAACTGCAAAGAAACTTTTTAAGCAAAAATGTTGCAACATCAGCCAGCAGACAGTAGTCTTTTTTTATTGAGGTATAGATGTGCTTAATTAACTAAAGCACACTGTTAGCATATTTTAAAATCATCTTTTCTAGGAAAAGACATGAAACATGTAGTCAGATTATCTGATGTCTTGCTTTAAAAAATTCTTCATCAATAAAACATCACAAAATCTCCTTTGAAGAAAGGAGCTAGCAATTCACTTCATGATTTTCAAGGGAGCATGACTAGAGATTGGAATGCAGGACAATAGCAATGAAATGGAATAATATGCCTGATTTTAGAGTAGTCAATTCTTCATATAAATAGGCTTTGAGACAGAGATAGAAGGAAGTTTTGTGTCATGGACTCTTAGATGTTGAGCGCACTTTGACACTGCAGTCTTTTTTCCAAACCTGGACCTTGGAGGGGTCATTATTTCTAATACTATGAGGAGTCATTATTTCTAATACTATGAGGGGTCATTATTTCTAATACTATCACACTGGAGAGAAGTGAGAGTTCTCTGAATCAAGCTATTTCGAGCTATAAAGTGTCTAAACTTCTCAAAAATTACTTCTCTGTTTATTTTTGCTTTCTATTTTCAGTTCTTATTTAGTGTCAGTTTGAAACCCAGACCTCTGATGATTTTAACAGCCAAAAAAGTGTAAATAGAGAAAGTGTGAGTATGGTTAATGAATCTGTGAAGTTCTACAGAGCTTCAGTGATGCTTAGTGTCTTCTGACAAAAGTGTCCCCCATCTTTATCTTAAAGCTTGTGGAATCCAGATGGTGATCATTAACTCTGGTGAATTTTAAGATAGATAGTGACATAAAAGGAATTTTTTTTTTTTTGTTTTAGTTAAAATCAGGAAGATTGCAGAACATAATATATGTTTCCATTAAGTTCTCAACAGCAGAAGTTACCATCTTTTACTGAACAAATTGCAACTTTCAACTTCTTATAGGAATTGCTCTTAGAATACTCTTTTAAGGTCACAAAGAGTCAAATGAAATCAATCATCCTGGAAATGGGATCTGAGAGAATCTGAAATGGTCTGAACTTGTCAGCATAAGGAACTCTGTGCTTGCTTAGTGTGAGGTAAAATTGTTCACAGCTACTATGAACAGCAGGAGATGGAAGTTACTTCATTTTTTCTGAACTTCAGAAAGTGTTTTAAGACATATTAGCACTGTACTCTGGTAATGTGGCATGGTGGTAGCTTCCACTGTCCTAATCTGATATTAAGATACTAGGTAAACACATTCCTATACCTGACCAGGTATAAAAAAGGTATCTGGAAATGCCATACTCAAAAATGGAGAGGCAGTTCAACCTTCAACAGTTCAGCCTCAACTTCTCTCTGATGGAAATCAAGGATTTAAAGAAATTACTGTTAACGTTTTGGATTCCAGATAGAACTGCACTTAACTTCTGTTTTAAATCTCTTCTCTGACAACTGCCCCTCTAACTACAGAATGCAAAATCTGATGCTTGCAGGTCCAAAAGCTGCAATATGCTTCACATCCTGAAACAATCCTCTGTGCTGGCTGTCAGCTCTGTTGTGGAAATGGTTGCTAAACCTCTTGACACTTTCCTCACCGTGAAACACAGTATTTTAAATAAAATAGCTCAGTTTAAGGCTTGCTGACAGATGCAAACAAACGAGAAGCAGAGCCTGACCTCCTTAGTGTGCTTTTTATTTCCTGTCCCTTATACCACAAGCTTTAGTAAAACGCTTCCATGTCTCACAAAGCCTCCCTTGTAGGGATGAAGAGGGAATGCCCTGGTTTCCATGCACCCCTGGAACACCCCCGTGCTGCCCTGTCTCGCTGGTGCCCTGGGAGCAGCCCCGCTAAGCAGGACAGCGGAGTCGTTCCAGGCACTGCTGGCTGCCAGCACATTGTAGGACTAGCTTGCAAGGAATGTTCCCCTTGGCAGGCAGCCTCCTCCTGGCACCACTGCCAAATGATATCAACCATAATCGTTGCTATTTATGATATTTCTTGTTGCTTTTATGAATCACTGCTAAGAAAGCTAGGTTATTCCAGATCTTTGAAGTACTCGTTCAGTGAGAAGCCTGATAACAGGTAGAGGACAACATGAATTATTTTGAATTGAATCTACGGGTTTTTGAGCTCAGAGATAAAAGCATATTCTGCTTCAGGTGGGAACTCCAAATCAAAAAACTGCTGAGTCTTAGAACTCTAACATTGGCACTGTCTTGCTGTGTGCCCCAGAGTTTCTTCAAAGTTTCTCTTAGTTTTCTTTTACTTAGACTATTCACTATTTTCTTTTAATTTTCTTTTTTTCAGCTGATTTGAAACTAATGTAAGCAAGAAGGCCCACAGGTAAATAAATATTCCAGCACTGAGGATAATATGATCAGTATGGAATGGCTCTGACTGTGTTTAAAACTCTGAGCTTTGTGTGTGTATGAAATATATAGATAAAAATGGTAATTCTAGTTTTGACTGAAGCTAACACACAATTAAAAATATGACAACTCTGTCCTATTTTTCTTTACCCAAATAAGCAAAATGCAACTATATATGAAATTCCTGAGGTGACTGCTGCTGTAAGTACAACAGCTCTGATCCAGGTTTACACTTGCAAAAACTCACGCTCATTGTCAGAGGATTCTGGAAAATGTTGAGTAAAACAGCTCTGCATGCACATGTAATTCTGGCATGTCCTAAAAGCAGGTGACTTTACTGTGCAAGTACAGTGTCATATGAGTGCAGGCAGCTTTTATCAGGAAATCCCAAGCAGAAATATATTTGTCCTTTTCTGTGTGTCTCTCCTAAAGCAGACCAAAAAACCCATTTTCTGTACAGGAGAGAACATTTTATGCAAGGTGCTCCTGGACCAGGGCAGGGGGCTTGGAGGCTTACTGTAACAGCACAGGAAAATAAGTCTACTCTTTGATGCTATAGAACAACCTTCTTTAAAACACATTGGCTAGTAGAGAATTCTGTGCTAGTACTTGTAGGATGCTTTAAATTCTAAACAAGAAGGTTTGTTTTTCTCCACTTTCTGTGACTGACTGTGGAATAAAATAGTATAGACCTCTTCTTCTATTTCCGGTGTGTTGAATGCCTCTGCAATGATGTTATATGAATAATATTGCTCTTTTAAACTTCCATGTGGTTTCTGAGTGCCAATAATACTCACATCAGAGCCTGAGTTTTGCACTGCTTTTAGCTACTACTATACATATAATCATAAATGCAGTACTACATATTTCATATGGAGCTTCTGGAGACCCGAGCAAGGCACCACAGCTACGTTAAACCATCAGAGATCGTGAAGCTTGTACAGAAATAGAAGGGCTGGTGGCTTGGAAACAAGAGGCAGAAGGTTTGAGCTGATTAGGGTTGCCCTGCCAATGCTAGTGCTTCCTCTTGCCTTCAGACTGCATCATGTCAGAGCAGGCACAGTGAGATGTTGCTCATACAGGGCACAGAGAGAAGTGTTGAGGTATACACTGTGTAGTGACTCACTCGCAGGAAAGGATAAGGTAATTTTTTCCGTGTCTCCAATAGAAGGCTAAACTCTGGGAAAACCACTAAGATGCTCTGAATGCATGCACTGGGACAGCCAGCAACCTCTCTCTGTCAGCATTAGAGAGTGCATCCTCACCCCTGGTGTCCAAAGCAGCAGTCAAAGCCTCATGTTGCAAGAGATGTACAAGCTCAGTTGTTTGCTGTGCTGACCCAATCATATAAATGCACAGAAATATCTTTCATATCTTGTTTACTTTACACAGTTTTGTGGATAAGAAATGAGATGCTTTATTATGATGCAGTTGCAGAGCCAAGAATCAAAGGACTTTTTGGTGTAATCCTGCCTAGAAATCGTTGTGGTACAACTGGGAAATCTTGATGTTTTGTAAACGTGAACTACAGAAACAAGAACCAGTCCTTTAGGTTTGAGGCCATTCTGAATGAATAGATCTAGACATGCTGAAATTTTAAATAGTGACCAACCACAAACTTGTTTTTAGTTGTTCAGTTCCTCTTTCCTTTTTTTAAATCTTTGTAATTCTTAGAAAACAGAATGTAGCCAGGGGAAGGATGGCAGGGAAGTAGTGGTTCCTCCGGTCAAAACTACACTGAAATATTTTTTTCTGTCTTTTCTAGTGAAGCAAAGGCTTTCCAGGACTCTTTCCTCCACACTCATAGTAATTTTTCAATTAAATTACTGTACATTTGTCTGGCCCACCCAGGAACATGAGTCTTCCATTTTCTCCATTAAAAGCTTAAGAATTGAAATTCTTTGGTATTTTAATTACTGCAGATCTATCAAGCTGCCCACCATCTAGTTATGACTAGTTTGGGTTTTACTGTTACTTTGAATATCTTCAATTAGCTTTCCTCTGTCCTGGAGACAATATTCAGCAGATGGCAAGCTATTGG
>JAWWES010000169.1:14926775-14961611 GCA_035583135.1 Lophotriccus pileatus
TGGTGGATGCATAAATTAATGGGGCTTCCCTGAGTTTACAGTTTTCAGCTTTTTTTATTTTTTATATTTTCATTAGTCCTAGGAATGTGTCACAAAATTAGGTAACACACAGCATGAAAGTGCAGTGCAAGAAGCTGATGCTTAAGCTGTGTAATCGCAGTTAATAAATGATGCGAGTTGTCAGTATGATTTGTTCTTATTGAATAGTCTTCCACTATACCTTGAATTGGGAGTCAAGTCCGAAGGTGAGTAAAGCCAAGGATCTATTCAAGATGCAGCCCTTTGATTCTGTCATGGCTTTTAGAAAGAGTAGATGAGTTATCTGGCATTTGCATGATCTGTAGAGCTTCCACCCTCTGCACGTGTCGGTCTCGGGAGCAAAGCTGGACCCACAGGCATTCCTCCCATGAGGATTGAGCTCCATTCGTTGCTTGGAGGAGGGGAAAGTTGCAGTCAAGTTGGTGACTAGCTACCAGTCCACGTGAATCTGGCAGTGTTGGCTGTTTGCTTCTGGTCGGTTCCACTTTGAGTGCAAGCACTCTCTAATTAGACATGAAGAGATTTGTTGAATTATCTTCCCTTTGCTCCCTCGGTCGATGCTCGGAGCACGAATCTTTTAGCAGATATTGACGCTGACTCCTGGGACTCTGGCCGATGGGTGAGAAGGTCGTGCATCTGGCATGCTCAAGGTCATGTCATGGATCCACGTGTTTGTGGGAAAGCCCAGAGCTGCTAGACAGCTGTCCAGAAAATGTGCACTGCTGCCACGTCTGCTCCTTCCGAAACACCACGAACAAGGCACAGCAAAGATCTCGAGGAGAATCCCAGCACTGCAAGTACATGGAATGCAGACTGTGGCAGAAGTGTGAAAGTGCATAAGCTGAGGTTTAATTGAGTGAGTCATCAGCTCAGAGCAATGAGACTTGACAGATCTAAGTGAGGAAAGGCCCAGAGGGGCTCTTAGGAGAAAGAACATTATCGCTACTGCAGTTCAGTTCCTTGTGAGCCCCTTGCTAGAGCGGCAGCCTAGCCTTGAAATTATGACTTGCAAGCATTTGCAAAATATAAACTGTATAGGAAGTTCATATTTGTGCATTTTTTAATTTTGAATCTCTTGTCTGAGAGTTGTCTTTGCAGGCATTTGATCTCACTTCAATATGTTTGTCATTTCATGACAAACTGGACTTTAGGGTAAAAGAAAGTTGGCAGATTCTGCCTCTGGAATGAGTACTTGGTGCCTATCAGATTCAATGGGAGCTGCTGGCATTGAGGTCAGGGCTGAATATTTGGGCTTGATTCTGAAAAACCATTTCAAATCCTGCTGTTTTATTCATTAGGACATATCAAGACAAACAGGATTTGCAGAGGATTTTAATTTTTGTTTTATGTGAGATTCTTTAACGTGTATTTTATATTTGGTAAAACGGTTGTTTGAAAAATGCAACATAAATACCATTTCTGAATTTGGCTCCAGCTGAGGGAGACACAACCAGAGGAGAAAGAAAAACATGCATAATGAGAAATCTGACCTTAACCTACTCCCTTGCTGAGTGCATGCTCTGTAACTCAAGAGAGGCCCATAAATACTAGACTTTTAAAACATTCAACTGAATTTTTTTAAAAATTTTACTTAAATCACAAGTGCATTTGAATAAATATGTTTATCCATTTCCTTCTAACAATTGCCATGGTGTTTGGTTCCCCAACACGGTGCTGTTAAAGCTATTGCAGGTTAATCTATTCTACACCTACCTGAATTTTGTCAGTTCTGAGTAGTCAAGCAAGTCCACAGCTTAGTTTTATTCCTCTCCTGTCACAGAGGCAGAGAAATAGCCCTGGTGCTGCCGTTGTTCAAAGACGAAATTACTTTTGATTCTCATTAATAAAATGAATCAATATGTTCTCCTGAAGTGGCATGTTTTATGTTCTTAGTCTCTCCTCCCTAGGAAGACACTACTATTTAGGAACCAAATCTATCCAGCAAACTAAAATGAAGTGATTTCCCCCCCCCCCTTTATGGACTTTTCTAGCTACAAAGTGTTCCACACAACATTCTAAATTATTCAAAGCTTTGTAGCCTGTGGAATTTTCAATCTGCTGAAAAATAAAACCCACATGGTCCACTGGCTCTGCATACAAGAGTCTGCATTTTAATCCAGAGCTGCTGCATACACTGTGGCATGTGCCTCTATCATTTGGTGTTGACATCTGCATTATGATGAGGGGAATTATTCACAGCCAAATTACTTTTCAGGGTGGTAGTGTGAAACAAGGAAAATGAGATTGCTAGAGGGGAAAATATATGCAACAGTTTGTATAGTTAGGAAAGAAAATTGGGTTCATTTGCTGAAGCACTGCTTTCCTCTTTAGCAGAGTTTAACCCCTTTACAACAGCTAAAATAAAGCTGTGACATGTTTTTTGACAAAATTCAAGTGCTTTCTATGTGCTTTTTCAACTGACATAATTGTAATATTTATGGACCAAATCAGAAAGTGTCCTGTAGGGTAGTAAAGGCTTTATTTAGACACACATCTACACCTTGTTGAAACAGTGGGAATAATTTGCATCAAAACAGAAGATATGACTGGATAATCGCTTTTCCTCTCATTAAGCTGTGAATGCACTGACTTTCCTTTTTTTTGTTGTTGTTGCAAATGTAAAAACTTCTCCTTCAATGAATACATGTGGATCTTTAGAGAACTGGGCCCCTGCGTTGTGCATTTTCATCCATGTCCTGTATTGGTTTGCTTCATAGCTCAGGATATTAATTTATATCCCTAAAAACATTTTCTTCCTTAGCTAACCAAGACAGTGTGACTAGTAAACACTGAAATATAGTATTAGAAGTAATGACTGTTGCATTTTTGTGCAAGTCTATACCCATTTTAGAAGTAGGGTCCCAACATTTTTCAGCTACCCACCAATTGAGAAGTCCCAATAAAGCTTCTGGAAAGTCATCCTTGCCTTGTACGCTCCTTCTGCAGAGTCAGGAAAAGAACAGAAACATCTCTAGATTATGGATTCCTTCCTACACCTAAAAATTGTCAACAATAGCTATAAATTGAAGAGTTTCTCTGTAAATCTTGGTCAGAATTCCATGTGTGTGTTTATCACATCCCACCAAACAAGATATTTTGAGCACTCCATCATTTTTTTGGTAGAGCAAAATTTCCACCCATTCTTGAAAGGTTTATGCCAAAGTGTAGCTCTCTCCTAACTGCTGCCTCTGAGTCGCCCACCCTTTTTCTTATATTGTCTGCCCAGTTATTTTACAAAGTGGCTTCAGTGCCTCAGGTCTGGGGGGTGATAGTGTTGCCTTTCCATTTCTTTACTTCTTGAATCCTGTGCCAGGCCAAACACTGGCATATGGACACGTTTGAACTGAGTAGACATACTTATTTAGTGAATAGAGAAATGTTGCAACTGGTAAAACCTTTTTTAAAGGTAGACAAACACTGAAGCAGGAAGGGGACACGCAGGTTAGAGTAGATTCTGTGGTGAAGAGAGCAGGAGTGCAGGAGATACACCCGTGGCTCTTGCATTGTCCGTAACTCCTCTTAGAACACCTGATACTGAGATTTTAGAACTGAATGTTTGATAACTGAATAGTGATGTATCTGCACTGTGTTGCAAAAGATCTGAAGAAGTTATCAGCTATGTCACTGCCATGAAAGGCCCAATAAACTTTGGTCTCAGAGAATTGAAAACTCAGGAACTGTCTGTGATGGAAGACACTGATAGAAGAATTAACTTATGGAAGCCAGTGTGTGTTTGCACTAAGGTACAGAATTCTGTTTTCATACATAATCTAGAATATACCAATTCTCTGGACCCTGTTTACTCCAGCACCACATGTTAAATACCCCCAATTGCTGTGTCTTTAATGACCTTCCTGCAGGTGCTGGCTGGAAGGCTGCCACACAGAGTGCAGCCTGAGCAGTAACAACAGGAGTTTGTTCATTCAACTCCTTTCTTCAGCAGGACCTGGAAATGACAGCCATTTAATTCCCATCTTTTGCATGGAAGAGACTTTTCCTGTGTAATGCAATATTGAGTTTATGTAGCATATGTTAATGGGTCAAATGAATCTTGTTGAAGAAATTGATTATTTGACTGTTACCTTTCGTTTAATTCATAACTGAATGCTTTAGGAAGACTTCTATGCTGAATTATCTTCACACTCTCAGTTAGAATTTAACCTTTAAGCAAAAAAATAAAAAATCTATTGACTTATCCTTGGCATTTAGATCACCAATCAAAGATATCAATTCTAGACATATTTTTTGAAATTAGTGAAGATTATGACAATGATTTACCTCCTCTTTTAACTTCTGAATCAACGCTGATTGCCACAGCTTAATCTCATTTGCTTTCAAAACATGGTGTATCATGTACTAGTGGCAGAAATGAATATAAAAGGAATGGGGGATTTAACATCATTTTAGAATGTAAGGAAGATCAATAGTAACCTAGAAACTGGTTAATTTTTATGTACTGTGCTCTTATAATAGTCTAACAGTATGTAACAAACCTATTTAAATGTCACAAAATCATTTTCTAATGGGGTGGGTAATTTGTGAGAAATGTGGAATATCTCAGGCATTCTGACTGATGTCATGTTTGTTTGACATCTGCAGAATGAGTTGAAATAAGTGTTCAGTCTTGTTCTGGAAAAGTAATATTTGCTTCTTTAAGCAATAATGAGTTCTCTTCATGTGTCAAGAAGAAAATTGTCTTTAAAGTGCTCTTTAATGGAATGATGAACTCGGATTCTTTATCTTTGCCATACATTTAATATTTCTTTTATAGCAATGTAACATGTTCATTTGATAAGTCAGAGCCTGAAAAAGTTGCTTGACTACAATTTTCTAGTCATGGGTGCTTTAACAGTTTCCTATTTCCAATATCCAGAATGATAATGTCTAGGTCATGGGCTTCCTAAAATTTGGCATCAAGTGCTAACACCAGTCAGACAACTGCAGCAAAGGGGTGTGCAGGCTTATTTGTTAAGCACATGCAGGTGCTCTCTGGCTTAACATTCTGTTATTCTTAGTGTTACACCTACTTTGATATTGTAATGCCATTTTACTTTCAGAATGGGACAGATCACAGTAATTAGTCAGTGTAAGTTCAGTTGTGTTCTGCAAAAGTTGATGCAGCTTCTGGTCACGTTGTCAGAAGTTACTTGACTGTACTTTGCTGTACTTCAAAAAGCACGGCCTGAGGTTAGTGTCTCTATAATAATATGAAAATTAGTATTTTCATAAGCGAGAGTTACAGCCTCGCATCACTGCGGGTGCCTGGGGTGCCCCGGGGGGTTTGTATTCCATTCCATTCCTTCCCCGTGTGGTTTGTATTCCAACAGGACGGAGCCGCGGCCGGCCGGGACGCGCAGGGAGATGCTCCCGGGAAACGCTCCGGAGCGGCTGCAGTTGGCGGACACGTTTTAATGATCTAGGGCTTTAGAGCGGCTCAGAGAGGATCACTATCATCGCTCCCACTTAAAACAATTAGAACTGTAACTCTTCTTAGTTAAGATTTAGTATTGCCGCGTTAGCTCGTGTTCTGTGTGCCAGTTTGTCTCTGCGTGTGCTATTTCAGTAGAACTCGTGCGCTGTAGGAGGAAAACGGTTATGTGGTGTACTCTGCTTTTGCAGGTTCCCCTTAAACACTTTTCCCGCTGTTTCCATGCCTTCCATGCCTCCCCGTGAGCGTGACATTAAATAACTTTTCTTTTTTTTTTTTGTTAGGTTTTGGTTGTTTTGTTTGGGTTTGTTTGTTGTTTGATTTGGTTTTGTTTTTTTTCATGAAATAACTGGCTTTGTTGTGACAAGGGTTTCCCATAAGGGCAGCATTCTGGCCATTCTGCTTCTGGAAAGTGTGCTAGCATTGCCTGAAATCTAGACGGGTCAGGAAAATGCAAGATTATAAATGTCAATGAGGAATCGTCGTCTTGCTTGGCAGGGTCACAGTCAGAAGTGCCGGGTTATAAACGTAGACGGCTGAGCACCTACTGTTTATGCCTTGCTCACCTTTTTATAAGCGCTGGGGGTGGAAGGGGAGCAAAGGTTGTGCTATAAATAAAAGCTCTTCAGTGTGATTTACGTGCTCAGTGAATTGCCTGTGCTTTGGCTGCGAGCGACGGCATCTCCTTTCCCGAGGCTGCTCTCCCATCTAGCGGCGGGTGCCGGGAGAGCAGTGGAGCTGCCGGCGCCTCAGTGCCCCCCTTAGAGGCTGCAGACACGTAATTTACACATATATTTGAACGAAAGCAAGTGCAGCCCATCAGAGTTTGAGTGTATGAAGGCAAATCAATAAAAGACATGTTTACTTTTTATTTAGATGTTCATAAAATCTTTTAATAGAGAAGACTGGCAGGGATGCTGCTTTGTCTGCTGGGAGCTTTGTAGGTATGAGATGGTTTTGTGTAAGACAAGAGATCAGGCTGGTCCAAACAAGTAGGACTAACTCTGGAAATAAAAGTTCAGTTGCTCTTGTAGATCATTCGGTAATAAAGGTGTCTTTGTCAGTGCTATATTTACGTTGTCCCTTTAAAACTTTATTTCTCTAAAAGGTCACAAGGTCCCAAATTGATCTAATTACCCATATCTTTGATCTGAAGACTTTTAAATTTCTTTTCTGTTGCTGAATCTGTATAAAGCCTGTCTTAATGCATCTTTTTTTTCATAGCAATATTCTGTAACTAAATGCTAAAGGTTCTGTTTGGCATTGGTTTTGTTAATAAGTGAGCCATTGGCTCCTGTGCAGTGATACCAAGAACATGGCTGGGTTACTGGTGACCTTCTAAGTAAGAAAGCTCCTACAGAAATGTTCTTTGCCATTGGAATAGCCCACAGATTTTTTTAGTTGTAGTGTCCAGACAAGTGTACTAGATCCTTTGGGGTTAAGTTGGTGAAATATAAATATCTATAAAAACTTCAGCCCTTGTCATGAATGTATAGTGGGCAAAAGCATAGCAGAAAAGCTCTTGTATTTGTGAAATCTGGAACTTGTTACCACAGTCTTTCTATCTGTAAAATTGTTAACCAGGCAAAGATTATTAACTTATTTAAACTAATGTAGTGAAAACTATAAAAATTCATTATATACTTGTATAGTTGTCTCTTTTCTTATATAGCCATGGAGTCTATCAGCATAAGTGCCAGCACAGGTGTGTATAGCCTGGCCCTGTGGTCTCGTGTATTTTAACTGAGATTCTGTATCTACTTCCAGAGAGGTTCTTTAAACATTGCTGCCTCCTGACATTTTCAATGCTATGATTGATAATAAGTCTTTTTATTATTATTGCAAGTTTGTTGATCTAAAAGACCACCGACATAGATCACAGTCAGGTGACAAACTTTGTTTTCAAGCTGAAAAGCACTCACAAGCTAACATCCCTGGGAGACTGAAATCCACTCTCTCTGTCCTTCCACCATTTATCAATGTGCATGTTTGACAGCTCTGTTGCCTCTGAACAGTCAGTATTGTTCCTGTCCATACGATTATTTTCATGCTTTGGGAGGACATGTGTATATTTTATGGCTAGAATATGACTGTAAAAATAAAAATGGTTCCAAATTTTTTAGAGTAAAGCTATATAATTTTCCCCCTGAATGTTCTAAAAACCCTTTTAATGTAGTTTTAAGGCTGAGTCGAGTTTACCATCAGAAAACATTTCTGTAGCCTGGTTTCAGCTACAGAATGTAATAAATTTCTTTGATTTGTCTCCCCAGGTAATAAACAAAAGAACTCTTGCTACTGTGTATATTCAAACAAGTCCATTGTAAAAACAGGATACAGTCAATATGAGACAGACATGTCCTTAGATGGCAAAAGATTTAATATGAAAGATAAACCTAATTGCAGTTACTTTAGATGAAATTGGATTGTTCTGGAAAAATACTACAAATTTATCTGTTTATGTCTAGTTTGAAATGAAATTAGAAATTGGTTGTTTTTGAAGGAGATATATAAAAATGTGATGTCCAAATACACCTGATGCCAAATGCAAGGTATTTAAGGGAAATGAAACAGCCAAGCTTTGATTTGGTCTCCCCAGCAATCTTCTATAAAACTGAATACTTTATTTCTGTTGTGTTCAGTCTTCATGTGACAGATTCAGTGAGAATTTTACCCACATTTTTGAGGGATTCTTCCACCTCAGTTTCCACCTCCCATATCCCACTTGACACTCAAAGCTAAATCAGACACCCAAGACAAGGGTGCTTAGGACATATTCTGTGAAGAAGCAGAATTGCAAAATGACAGCTAAGACCCTTCCAGAAATCAAGCAGAATCTATCAACCACATAAGGAGGTAAAATTGTCTTCCCACTTGAGTGATGGCACTTGAATTCTGATGCTGATTTAAGTCAGATAGTTTCTCTCATTTTTCCAAAAGATTATTACTTGGAATAATTTCTGAGACAAATCAGTTCAATTTTGAATGGCAGCTACTTAAAACCTCTTGCTCTCCTGCAATGTTGGCTCAGAGCAAAACTTGTCTGAGATGGTCACTGGTACCTGTTCGGGGCAGTTCTTCACGTGGCTGGGGCTGCTGTTCATAACGTATAAGCGTGTTTAAAAATAAAAAAGTTACCCAACCACACAAATTTGCAACGTGTCAGACTTTGCAGGTGCACTTGAAGATGAAGCAGTTGAAACACCAGTGAAGATTTTTTTATCCTTGGTGCTGATGTGCTGTAGTAATGCCAAGTACATGCTGTCATCTTCATGGAACAGCTGCAGCTTCAACAGCTGGGGTGGTGTTCTGATTTTTGTCACTTGGGGATGCTTTGTTTTAACTTAGGCTAAAGTTTTGTGCCACAAGGCAAGAAAATCTAGGGAAGAATTAGTAAGTGGTAGGTAACTTTTAGCTACTACTGTTGATGTTCTGAATTTACTCGACTTAGAACATCTGAGCTGTGACTAGCAGAGGTACTCTGCTTGATTTCTAATAAACATGAAACTGCCTGAGGATGTGTAAATGTCTCAATCTAGTTTTCTGGAATTATACTGTCACCAAACAGGCATCAGATCATCCAATGCACAAGTCAGTGATTGGCAAAGCCTGGTGTTTGCCTGTGATTTTCAACTTCTTTCTTGATTGCCTCCTTGTGATAATACTGTGCTTTGGAAGATTTTATCACACCCAGAGGTCTCTAGCTCAAACCATACTGAGGTAATCCATGCGTAGGATGCCGAATCATAGCATTACATACAAACCACTTTCCAGTTACTGAGTAGAAAAAATAACATATCCACTATCCAGTGGGGGATAATAATTTTACTCTCTTGCCAGTTGCACATGTTATTCATTGAGATTATTTTGCCCAGTGGGATATGGAAGCAATTAATTTGATTCTAGTCCTTTCTGGAATACTATTTTGTTAAGAGTCACTGAAAGGGCTGCTCAAAACTCTTTATAGTTATTTGTCTGCCATTAATTCTTTGCCTTTAATTCTTAATTCAAAAGTTTAGACCATTTTTTTTCACAGTACCCATTTCTTAAAGCCACTTTTTAGAAAGATGGGTAAATTGTGTAACACTATTTCTAAACTTCCCTGTAATATCTGTACTTTCATGTAGTCATCTCTGTCACTGAGCATGTTAATTGATTGCATAATAAAACAGGGAACCTGAGATTAGATGATTTCCCAAAATATCTTCCAATTTCACTGGGAGAGCCCAAACCTACTGTTTTGTCTCTGTTTGAATTGTTCTGAAAAATTCCACTGGATGAGGTTCAACAACATCTAGTGCCATTTACTGCTGCACTTCACTACTCGTACCAGGAGGGTAATTTCATAATATTTCACTTCACTTTCTCTTCCTGCAACCAGGTTTATTACTTTTCACCCCATCTTTTGCAGACAGAGAGGACAGTTTTCCTGTCTGCTGCAGCCTTTTCCCCTTTGAAGAAAATGTCCCTTGTATATTTTGCTTCTCTGGATAAAATCAACCAAATATTTTCGGGCTTTTCTCCCTGTCTGTTCTGAACCACTGATTATTATTGTTGTGTTCTCCTCAAGGAGAACGACACTCAAAAGGAGATGTAGCTGAATGCCTTCCCAGTTTTACACACTGATCTGGTGTATGTGTCAGTATATTTACATTTTTGTTATTCAATACTGTTGACATAAATCCAGCCTGTTAACTGCTATGCCTTCTGGATCTGTTTTAACAGTAGTCACCATTCATCTACTTCTGTGTGTTTGGTTATTCCTGTTTGTCTTTGTTAGCTTGTTCATTTTTTATAACTCTGGATTGTTAAATTCACTCTGAATTCAGTTTGGGTGCCGGGACACTCACAGTCCTTTCCAGCTTCAAAGACCATTAGTGTGTCCTACCAGACGCAGCCTAAATCTAAATGAGTCAATTTGTTGGCTGCATCTATGGAACAGGACACAGGAATTGAGCAAACTGCTCATGTGTGCATGTGTTCTCATGCTTGACCTGTGGGTCTACATAGTACGTAGTACATGGTACTTGTTCCTTCAACTTCATGCATTTCCACTACCTAAAGTTCCACTTCCCTCACTTGCCAAAAGATTAAACAACACAACCCGAATTCTGCTCAGATTGCTCCTTTGTATACTGCTTGAGATGTGATAAATTTGGGAAGGTTATGCCAGGTGAAGTTTGAACCCAGATTTGTTCTTTAATGAATATGTTTTTTCCCAAGTATGTCACTTGCTTTTTTTTTTTTACTTCAGCTTGAGATGAATGTATCTGAAATTTGAAATCACAAAGACTGATGAAATGCAGAAAGGTTTGATTCTCTTTTGATAGATAAATTCTGTACTCATTTGCCCTAAAGCAAGAGCTGTGGTTAAGTGTCAAAAGTGACCCCAAGGCACAAGTGAAATGCTCTCATGCATACAATTCCACATGGAAGTGGTGTAGCATATGCAATAAATAGGTGACTATGTATCATGGTTCCCCATACCTTAGTTTATTTAACACAGATTTTATTTTTAAATGCTTTGAGTCACATTTTAGTTTCACTTCCATGAAGAAAGCTTCGGCTATATAAGGTCAAGTGGTCTGTCCATTCAGGATGCATCACTGCCTTCTAAGAGCTGACAGATTAAACGAGTTTCCTATGCTTTGGACTCAGTAGATACTGCTTTATCCTCATTGCTTAATATGTTTCTTCTGTGGAAGTATTGAAGACAAGTAGGAACAGGAGTTTTATTTATGCTTTTAAGGCTTTCAAGAGTATGATCTCTCCACTTTGGCTGATGCCAACCTCTCAGCTGTTTCTAAATACTTGTTGGACCCCTATTCTACTCCTCCTTTCTGTTGCCTGCCACATACCTGAAATCAATGAATGATATACTTAGGTAAAAGTAGTTTTATGATGTCAAAATTTGTATGGCATGTATGTTAGTACCCACCAGATATATCTTCCAAAAACATCCTCTCTGTGGTATTTGTCTTGTCATTCTGCAGCGGTGTTTGCCAAACTGCATGCACCGTTCTCTAGGCTGGTTCTCTTCCTCTTCACCAGCACCTCAACCTGGATCTACGTCTGCTCACTCTGTAAGGGGGAAAGAAAATGTTTCCTGTGGATTCTGTTGCAGGAAGAGGAAGTTTTGCAAAACTGTGCTCTCATCTTCTGCCCTTCATTTTCCCAGGGTCTGATAATTAGCCAACCAGATGATACTGTAACGCTGGGGCCAAAGTCATGAAGCAAACATTGAAAGAGAGTATATAAAGTTATATAGCAGCCAGGGCAGAGATGTATGTATACTGTGTGTTTGTTTAAGGACTTAGTTTTTGTTGGGGCAGTTTATCCAACCTAAATTAAAGAACAAATAATACTGCACACCTAAACAGAATCAAAATGTCTCTGCTTTCAAGATTCTGTCTTTATTCATACTTTCTCCACAGCTTCCTAGACTTTAAAATTAGAGACCTAAATGCAAGTTTTATTTATTACTCCTTTTTCATTCTTACTTATATTCATAATGATGGGAATAAGCTGAAATTTAAATTGTATTGACTTTATACATAGAAAAAGCCCAGAGAAGTCAATGGCAAACATGCTGTTCACTGCAATGAAAATCACATGCAATTACCCTGAAGATATTTATGTTCTCCACTTGTTGGAGATTTGTTGATTTTAGTGCTTTGATAACTGTTTAAATGGAATACAGGTGAGACAGTTGTAGCATGCCAAAAGACATGCTTAAAATATAGTGTATTTTTGTCTAAAACTTTATTATCATTGCTCACTTTGCGCCTGAAACATTCTTTGCTAACTCTGGTTGGGCTGTCCTATTACTTGCTGCCTAGAAAAGAAGTGAAGAGGTGCCTTCCTTCTCTTCTTGCAGTCTCCAGTCTCCCACAGGACATCTCCAACTCATTGTCTAGAAACACTGTCTAGTGGAGACGGCGCCTGCCCCAGTATTGAGCCTCAAGGACAAGATTTCATTAGGATTCTTTTTCCTATCATTCCATCACAGGTGTGTGAGATTCATGTACCCAGGCTACAATAATCTACAAGATGGAACATGCTGCTCAACTAATACCCATGTGCTTCTTGAAAAGAGAATTTAGCTTTTTCATATCCCATAGTGTAATAATCACTAAGCTCAAACATTTCTGTTTTACCAAAGAACTTCAGTAAAAAAGTAATAATGGCAGTTCTGAGGCATGCCCTTCTTTTTTTCAGAGGAAAAACAGACACATAAGAACAAGGTGTGGTTTTTTTAATAAAATTTTTACAATCCATAATACAAATAATAAGTTAAACACAGTAAAAATAATTAAATAAAGCTTGAGGTTCCAGCCCTCATACAAATAATGCAAATTTATAAAACAACTCAGATCTATAAAACAAAGAGAAGTTTAAAAATAAAACCAAGTGTAAGTTGGGGGGCTAATTTCCATGTAATATCAGTTAAATCAATGGAAGTAAGTTTCTGACTTTTGACACCTGCAGCATGAGTGCCAAGTCCTTAAATCTTTTCCTCGTTACATATGTACATGTAGAGATGTTGCATAACCACACATTCCAAGGGACCTAGACACCTTCAGATGTGACCTGGAAGTCTAGCAACTTTCCAATATGCCTTCTTACAGCACAGTTCTTAAGTGGAATACATTAGGAATTTGTAATACTGACACAGCTACTACATTTTTTTTCCCACTTTTTGATGCAAAGTCTGATCACTCTCTCATTACTGGTGTTAACTGGTTAGGTTTGTAGCACTTGAGTCTTAGTATTACTCAGTAGAATGAGGAGAGATTTTAGTCTCAGATGATGTAGAAAATCAATACTTAAAACTGTACCAATATTTCCAGACCAAATGCTGGTTCATAAATGAAGTGGACAGATAACTTGTTATGCATAGTATCGTGCATGGGAATACTCATTTAAATGTTAAATAGTTTAGCTTCCCACTGAGCGGTGTTCAGGTAATTCAGAGTAGTAAGATAATACATCAACGTCTCTCTGCCTCCTGCCTCAGGAACACTGATGTGAGTGGCAGACCACACAAGCATTTAAAATGAAAGCCTCTTATGACACTCAGGTCAGTACAGGCTGAATCTTGTTCATTTCGCTCCAGCTGTAGAAAAAAGTCACTTTGGTTCAGGAAGAAAATTACTCTTGGCGAGCACCCCATTTATTTTGGAGTCAATCCAGTTAAGGTATTGAGTAACCCTGGTGTAAACACCAGGCTTGTTTTTCTTTGCACAGCCATCTCCCCAGCTGACAATCCCATAAACTGTCATCCTGCCATTGTATTCACAGACCATGGGGCCACCGGAGTCTCCCTGACAACAGAAAGAGAACATATTAGGCCGTTTTCTGCAGAGGGAGCCTTTGTAAACAGAGAGAATGTGGTTATTGCTTTTCTAGAGTTAAATACCCTAGTAAACACCCTCAAGCTAAAGTTTTGATCTTTGAGAACATTGCTTAGATGGGACAGAAGGTTTGGCATCTGTTGTGACTTGAGTGCTCCTTGCCTATGGAGACTGCTTTAGCTCCCCATAGCAGGATACAGAGAGAATAGGTACCTTGCAAACAACCCTCCATCCTAAATTTATAATCACAGATATTAGGCTAACCATCTAAGGCCAAAGCCAGCATGCCCAATTCTTCACAGAATCTGTTGTCTCCCTGTCCACAAGGTACTTTGGAGGTATACTTGAGGGCACTTGTTCTTTTTAGTGAGTCCTATGGCCACTCTGCCCCATAACGGTGCAGGGAAGTCAATCCAGTTTTGAGGAACTCATTGTCCCCCTCTTATCCCTTGCAAAGCTATAGTTACAGAGCCAGCTGGGATTAGAAGAGTTGCTGTATTCCTCTGATGCCATCAGCCTTTGCTTGAATACACCATAAATAAGGCCTTGAGGAAAAAAAGGTACTGCACTTCTTGCACTTTCAAAGGAAGAGGTGGAACAGGGCAACACCTAACTCTAGGTTCCAACCTTATTCCATATATTTGGCCACACTACAGATCACCACCAATGGATATACAAAATTCCTGCTACATAAAGAGAGACTCTTGTGACTGGTAGAATTACAAGACATCACCAATTTAGCCATACACTGTACATGCATTTTGAATTATTTAGAAGATCAACCAGTTTTACCTTGCATGCATCAGTCTGCCACGTGGGATCTCCAGCACAGACCATGTTGTCAGTAACTCTGATATTGTCATAGTATTCATACTTGCATTTTTTCTGTGATATTAAGTTCACAGTGGCTGACATCAGTCTTTGAGCATAGAAGATGTCATCTGCAAACAAAAGAATGTTTCACTATTTTCACTATCCAAGACAAAAAACTCCAAAAAGGCCACCCCCTCAAAACAAGAAAAACCCCATTTAACACAATTTTAGCACTTAAAATCAGCATAACCACTCCAGTTCTGCATGGAGGTTCTTATTTCCAGCTTATGCAGTATTAGTTTGCTTTTACTCTTAATGCATTAAGTTTCAGAGAGCAGAACAAGTATTACAAATGCAAAATACAAAGTTTCCTTTTTAGGGAGAAAATTTGATGGTTTTTAAAGGATAATCTGCACAAATGCAATCCTTTGCTAATACTCTCACGTGGCTGTAGGTTTTTTTCCTATCCCTCACCACATCAGGAATGAAAAAGTTGTGCTTTACATCTTGCCTTACTCTGTGTGGTTGATAAGCACGAGAAGCATCAGATAAGAATATGCCACGGACAACTAGAGAAGATGCCAGCAAAGATCATCTTCGAGAAATGCACATGGAGTACACAGAATAGAAACTTCTTTTAGTGCTTTACAGATCATAGTGTGAAAAACATTGAGTTCCCACACTGTGGAAGTACAACTTTGGAAAGCAAAATCATTCACTTACAAAAATCTTGTTTTCCATAGCCAGCTATTTCACAAGGGGTATTGTCTTGTAAGTAAAGGTTCCTCTCTGGCAGGCAGACTGTTCTGACATATTTGGATTCTACTGCACACTGTCCAGAAGTTGTCCTTATCCTTATCAAAGCTATGAGACAAGTCAGAGAAGATACAATTAGATCTGTAAAGCAAGATTTCCCCCATCAAGTTCTCCAATAATAGAAGTACCTGGTAGAGTTATTTGTAATAGTTGCAATTATATTTCATTTTGGTTACATATAGCTCCCCTCTTTGCTTTTGGAATGACAGTCATTATTTGCTAACAAAATTAATTTCCCAGCACTAAAATTGGCAAGTGTTCCAACTTGAGCTTCCTTCCTGGAAAGATCGAGGCTGATAGCTCAGAGAAGAGAGTCTTCTACAAGTGTATCTTTAGGTGCTTTAAAACCTCAACTTCCTGACTGCCACTTTAGCAGCAGCAGGAGGAATCTGGAAGGGATGGTAGAGTTCTAAGTATCAAGTGCAGGAGTGGCAAGTCTGTTCTGTGCAAGTTGCAAAAACCCATCTCTGACTTTGTTGCTCTAAGAGTAGAGCTGTGAAATCCAGAGACTTACACAAGTCAGGATTAATTCAGGATAACCTTCAGCTAGTGTGGTGCCTGATGTGGCATTCCCATACTACATGAGGGCTTCTACCATGCATGCATTTTTTCAATCTGTTGCTACACATAGTGGGATCTCTGTAGGCACAGAGAAAAATGGTAGAAATGGAATGCTGCCAAAAATGCTTATAAAAAAGCCATGTCTTGCACAAGTCCAGGGATAAGACAGGCTTATAGTTGACTGTCTGACAGGTAATACATCCGATACATGCCACAAACCAAATTTATACAAGTGGAAAAGCCTGTGCTCAGCACAGGCCTCATTTTCAGGCTGTTCCTATTCCCTTCATCTAGAAACATCTAGTTCCTGTTCCCTTTCTTCTCATCTCTGGTTCTACTTCCTTTAGAAGATGTATGCCACAATTACATAGCCTTCATCTATGCTAAAAGTTTTAAAGGCTCATATTAGGATGACACTTACCGATATCATTCTCATTGCCACCTGTGTCATCTGTAAAATCAGGATGAGAGATGATGTCATCAACCATGAATTCTTGTTCCTTATCGTCAGTAACATTCAGGATGGACTTCCCAAGGAAGACTTTATAGACAGATTTGTTTAGTGGTCTTCTTGACCTGAGAGAGTAAAGAGATTGCTGAAAAGAAATTGCTGATTTCTGAGTGACGTCAACAGTTCAGATGCACTCCTGCTTCTGTTTCATGTTTACTTTGATGTTAAGAAAAAACAAATATTTAGCTTTGAAAATTGATGCAATACTCTAAAGGAAAGTGTTCTGATTTTCCATTTAAAGGGATTAATTTAGATGTACAGACATTTTGAAATGCACACCTATCTAGTTGCTACTAATGCAGGGTGTTAGCATTGAGAATCCTCTGCAGGATGCCAAAAGGATCAGCTTTCCACAGGAAAACCAACAAAAAATACCTATATTGTTCATACAGGTCATAACCATCAGTACAATTACTAAGTTTTGGGAACAGCTAAGGTAAAAATGAAGCCCTGGCTCCAGTATAGGCTAAGTTGTTTAAAATTGCATCATCTACCACACAGTGGATTCACATCTTTCTAGCTCATTCTGCTAGATATGGACTGCCAGAGACTTCATGTTTCTGGCTGCTCTTGTTTTGTTTGATCAACAGAACACTCTTACTGTGGTACATCTGTAAGGGTTGCTCAGTGAGCATCACACAGAGAAATCAGTTGCACATCAGAAGCAGAGGGGGCTGCAAACTTACGGCGTGTGAAAGCAGTGTGCTGCTGTCAGCACCCAGCAGGGGTCGATGAGGCTGCCCCCACACAAGAAGTGGTCCGTGCCCCGTATGGTTTGGAAGATACCAGCTACCCAAGGCTGAGACTCAACCTCTGCCTGCCTTCCACCAACGATCTTGAAGTTCTTGCTCATGCTCCTTTGTCCACAGGAAGGCCCTGTGAAAGGACAAGTTTTGTTCAGATGTTCTTACAACTAAACACCAACCTCGTGCTATCAAACATAAAAAGAATTTAAAAAAAATAAAAACAAAACACTTGTCTTGAAACTAATGTTACTTACCACATTTCTTTATGTTACAGGCTATTTCTTGAATGGCACGTCCCTTTTTGGTGTAACACCAGGGCTGGTTCCTTCCATTTGGGTTTCTAAAAGACAAAAGAAAATGTTCTATTCATAAAAACAGTTCTAAAAAATGCTAATACCTTAAGTGTCTTGAAAACAAAACAAATGTCTTGCTGCAAGATACACCAGAGAAAATAATTAGCAACTGACTATTACTCTTATATACTGTGAATTTTGCAGTTGTCAGCTTCAGTGAAGAACTCTACAGACACTTCAGAGAGTCACATTCCGAATATTTTTAGTCAAAATTCATCTCTGTAATATTATTATTTTTAAAAAACATGTTCCTCACTGAGCACCTGTGACAATAGAAGTCATCCCAGTGAGAGTGATGCTTTTCATACCTGCAGTAGCTGTGTTTGCCCAGTCCAAGCTGCAAAGCATTCTCCAAGTAAGCATGGTAAAGACCCCTCCTGAACAGTGAGGGTGAGTTCCACGGCAGACATTCATCTTCTGTTGCCATCCCTCTGTAGTCCTCCCCATTGTGAGTATAGCAGATGTGGTCAGTGTCTGAGAAAAGAAATACTTTATTCACAGTGTGTTCTTGTTCATAACAGTTCTGTGACAGACATGGATAAAGCCTTTAAATGAGGAAAAAGTTCTCACAATACAATCAAAAACAGATGATGCAAAATCTAGACTGATCATGCATTTTTCTTACATTTGTCCTGTATGAATTTGAGCATCAAGTATCTCACATTTTAAAGCATGGATATTAATTCTTTAATAGTTTCAGTGAATTTCACAATACAATCAGTTGTGCTTCTGAAGACTCACAAACAAGTTCACTTTTTTTCACCATGAACTAGAAAGAAAGGTTGAGGTAAGCAACCTTATTGAAGAGGCAGACTAAAAAAAAAGATCCTGACTAAATGTTGCACCAACATTTAGTTGTTTTCTCCTCACTTATTCTGTTAGCGTAAAGTGCTAAAGACTTTTATGGGTAATACTTCCACTTGGCATTTCATTTTAATTATTTGACTATTCTTTTAGACCTTTTCAATCAATTTAGCTGATATTAAGGAAGACAGATACTCTACCTATTTCACAGTGAATCCCAGTGTATCCTTCTGGGCATATGCAACGACTAATTCCACTGAAGAGGTAATAGGTAATGCAAGTTCCTCCATTCAAACAAGAGCAATCTGTAAGTAAAAGACATTGCTAATTATAGGCAAAGCATTTGAATGATGAGGTGAAATGTAATTGCAAACTAGTTTTAGGTGTTTAAGTGTCATCAAGAGCCTTCCTTCTTGTATGAAAGTGTAATTGCAGGATAGTAAGTTTTTAGGTTTAATTAGAACAGGCAGATACTTACCCTTGTGGTCTGATCTGCGTTTGTATAGCAGGTTGTAGTACTTCCAGCTATAACCATAACCCTGAGGGAAAGAAAAAGAGGATTTTAAGGAAGCAGTTTATTTTATGTGGTTTGATTACCTTTTATAGCACCAAGCTCCATTCCCTACTGCATAGCTTCAACAGCTTAGGTTTTTTGCACGCAGTTACCAGCTGAACCTACTCTGTGGAATCTGGATATGAATGAAGAATAGAACTGTACTTGAGCAAAGCACTATGGGGAAGGAAAAAAAAAAAACCTCACATTGTGCAAAAAAACTGCTCAGAAAAGCCCCTCCAAGCTGGTCCACTGCATCAGGGCAACACTGCAGTGATTTATGCTGTAAAACCCAGGCAGCATTTCATGGGCAGTGTCCCTAGAACAGGCAAGGAACCTTCTCCCCCTGCACCAAGCACTGCAGCGAAGAGACAACATTCACCAGCTGCCTCTGTCATTTTAGTGACCTTGGTGCTTCACATTTGGGCCACAGAATAAAAGCCAGTAGATCTATAAAACAGTAGATTCTTGCTCTGTCCTTCAAGGCCCTGCCTCTACTTTGCAGTCTGGGTATTTCTCTCTCCATGAAATTAAATAAGATTAGGCTTTTACTGTATTGCTTCCAGAGGTAAAGTGGGCTTGCTTGAGCTAAAACAAGTAATGGTAACAATATAGTTCCATAATGTTGGCGAATAGGCACCAGCTGTCATAGAAGTTGATAGTCAACAATACTCAAATTAGTATCTATTGCTCCTTTTTTAGTATCGCACTTTCAAGTAGAGAAAGGGAAAATTTAGTTAAGGCTCAATATCCACCTCCAGACCAGCAAGATCTTGGTGCTCAGTGTCCAGATCTAAATTGCTTTAAGAGAAAAATAGAAAAGCTCTATTTCTTGATTATTAAATGTCTTCACTGTTTGAATGCTAGCAGGTGTCTTAAGGTGGAACAGAATCAGGAAAAAAACCAAAGGACTCAAAACAGGTGTCTTTGAGGTATATGCACAACAGGTATATTTTGTACATGCAAAGGCAGCAAAATAGAATTCAAGGCAGAAGCCTGCTACAGTGTCCAAAGCAGAAAGCGTAAATCAAACCCAGAAGTGGTTCCAAGCAAACCAACCCCCCATTTGTTTCAAAACTTACAGAATCTACTCCCGTGACAAAGGTTACTGTGAGAAAGATGAGTAACTTCATGTTGTTAACTTCTCACTTCGTGCCTCTTCTATCTGTATTATTTGATTCTGAAAATAGAAGAGGAACTTAGTGTTATGCTGTAGCTTGCAGTGTCAGCTTTCTTGCTTCTGTTGTCCTTAGTTGGTTTCAGAATAAGTCACAACACAATTGATGAAGACTTAAGCATTAACTTGCTGTGGAATATCTGCCTATTATTTCCACATATTAAATTAGAGATTATTGTTTGAGGCTTTTTTCTTGTACACTCAGCAATACAACCAATTTAAAAAAAAAAAAAAAAAAAATAAATGAAGCAGGGAAAGGGAAATTGGAAAGATCCATACTCAGTTATTGCAGTGTAGACTAAGAGCTGGAAGCTGGCAGATTTATTTAGCTGCTGTCCAGCTGTTTGTACCTATTATCTAATCATTACTACCTTACAACAAAAGTACTGGACATCCAACTTCAGGGAATGAACAGGAAAGCTCTTTTCAGTACCTCTGTAGTTACCTTCTGCATCTTGTTGATGCTCAGCACTCACGTAAGCCTGGCCACCTCACTGAGTGCCTCTGACCACTGCAAACTCTTGGAAGTCTGCTTGCAATGTTACCTCACTTATTTACAGTATTAGAGGCTTACAACATATTCTGTCTTGATTTCTTTTCAGCTGGCTCTTGTAGCCAAGCATGTATAGCAATCTCAGCAAGAGGGGACTGGTAAATAGTTACCTTATAACAACAATGGAGGGTACAGTAAAGTAGCAACATATCGTCTTATCTCTTTTGAATTGCAATGCAAGTTATGGCATGATTGTTTTTTTAAAAAGCATCCTCAGTTCTAGAAAACTGTGAAACTCGATGTTTAAAAGATTCCATGGGAATCTTAGTTATATTTACCTTGGCAAGCACTGCAATAGAAGAGGATGTACAGAACTAAGTTGGTGCTGAAGTCTTGCTCCTCACTGTGCCTGCTTCAGAGGTTTCTACATTGGACTGATTCTATTTGTCCTGCAGACTGAGTGCCTGCTAAGACGTGGATTGTACCTTGCAGTTTGGTTTTACTGGGGAGAAATGGAGTGCAAGCACTCTAAAGCTCATTAGTGCACACACTGAAGTTCACACTGTGGCGTGAACCAAAGCGTGGGGAATAGAGCTCACTGGATTCATTTGGAAAATAAACATTATGAAAATCAAAGTGCTAATGTAGACACACCCTTTGCTTGTAAGCAGGTTTCATAATGCAAGAAGCTAAATTATGCCTCAGATACTAGGCCGTGCATGCTTTCCAGATTCAGATGTGATTTCAGCAGATATATTTTCCCTTAAACACAATTAAGATAATTATTTCTAGCATTTCTGGCAGCAAGGAACTTATCAGTTGTCACCATAATCAGTTTCTCAGGCCCAACCTTCACATCGCAAATAGCAGTACTGCTGATTCCTCCTCAAAATTCTGCCGTACTGCAGCACGTCCAACTGACCTTCCCCGCTGCTGCAATACCGCATCACCTCGGATGTTTTTCCTTCAAAATGTAATTTAAAGAGCGGCTTTCTTCTGTTCGCTTAGACCCGGCACTGCTGCCCTTAGATGACACGGGGGTTTTTTAGAAGCACGGCACTTACCGGCGGCTGGGAGCGGCGGTGCGGGTGCGGAGCTGCAGCGGCGGCTGGCGGGGCTCAGCGCGGAGCGGGCGCTATAAAGGGCCGGGCCCGCCCCGCCCCCGCCTCTTGGGGCGGGTCCGCACCGCCCCATCGCACCGGCTCTTGGCTCTGCAGGCAGCAGCTGCCGGAGTGACTCAAGGGGGGAATTTTTTAATGCTGCTCCTTAGTTTCGGGGGAAGGGGGTACGGTTGGCGAGGGCAGCTTTGTTCAGAGCAAGAGTTCTGGCTTCCCCGCGGCGGACAGCGATTCCTTCGAGGCGTTTGTAAAACCAAAAGAGAAATGTGAGAGCTGTGAGAAGAACGACCAGAAAAATCCCCGGAGACATGGAATAGAATGATAACGTTTATGTTTATATACATTAGTGATAAGCATAGAATGTCAATAAGCATGTCTAGAGATACAAGCAAATGTGGTGTATTTTATTCATACGGTGCTACCCATAATGAGAGAAGCACAAGTGATTTATTTATTAATAGAGGATTAAATTCTTTTACATGTGGGTTAAACGCAGCCCGCTGGGAGGGAGTGTTGGGCTAGAATGTGTGCTTGAAGCACTGGGTGTGTTTTCAGAGAGCTGTCTCCAGCAGAAACGCAGAACAATGGGGCGAGCAGGGAGCATTCTTCATGCCAGCTGCAATCTATTAGGACACGGGGCTCACAACAGGTGCTAAATTAATCTTCTCCAAAGTTACTTACAGCTGCCTCTCCCTTGAGCAATCTTCTGCTCTTGAGAAATTGATCACCGTTTTCTTAACAATTTCTCTCTTCCGAAGAAGTATTGTTCATTTCGCAAGATGAGGATGGAGATACGAACTGACAGATATCTATCTGAGAATGCAGGCCCAGCAAAAAGGATAGTATTTCCTGGCCCAGTCAAATGTGATTTTTTCACATTATATTGTGATGTTAGAGCAGTGCAGTGAATAACAGCAAGCCAATACATAATATTTGTGGGTATATTCATAGAGTTTATCTTCAGGTAGTTCAGCTGACTAAGCTGAGGTAGGTCTCCATAGGCTTTGTAGCTGATGAAGTGCAGTTTCTTCAGAGGTCAGGTCAGAGCAGGAGTTGACCTGAACTTCCCTCAAGAAAAATGTTTTCATAACTGGACAATTCAGGGCTTAGGGAGACCACCCTTCTATGTTTGACATGTAATGACTGGTGTGAGGATGGCTCAGCTTTCTTCTTCCCTCCCCACCTTGTATTTGTGTCAAGTCTGGGGTACAACCATGCCTTTCTTTAGGTACTGTCTGCTTACATTTTCTATTCCTTTCTGTTCAGATCTTCAGGCTCACATCAGAACAGAGCTCATGTTTGCTGAAAGCACACTGAGTTCACTTCACTGAATGGCAGGAACTGAGTTAAGAGAAACAGCTGAAGCTGGAAGTCCAAAAGTGAACACAGGTAAGGAACAAACCTTTCTGAATTTCAGGAGAGCAATTCTTCTCTCATTCTGTGGTGGCTTAATATATCAACATCACAGGCAATTAGATCCTCTAAGAAATAGGGCAGAAAATATGAAGGTGTAATCCCCCACTCTCTTCACTTCAGAGGAGTGGTTATCGAGTAAACTTATCCTAGGGAATCAATTCCAGAGAGGGAGGAATAATCCAGATTTTAAAAGTGGTCTGTAACCTTTACTCAATTAACTTTAGTACACCAACTTTACACATAATAAATGAAGAAATGGGTCATGGTTTGATTCAGCAGGAAGAGGAGGGCTCCCCAGGTCTGGACAGCACCCCTCCTTCTTCCACCTTGCTCCCAAGGAAGAGCTGCTGGGCCTTGGTGCCTTCCTCAAAGTCTCCTTCTGGAAGAGTCAACTCTAGAATTAGCTTTCCTCTGTCACATTTGCTGTTCCCTGAGAAGTGCTGTAGAAGTGTGAGCAGTTATCTTCTCACTGAACCTTTGACCAAGCTGTGTAGGTGTCCCGTTTCTCATTTTCCCCCTAAAACCTGAAAGTTCATACTTTTCCCAGGACCAACAGCCAAAAGCTTTTGTTGTCTTCACCCTGACACAAGGTACAGCAAGATCCAAAACTCCCCTTTTCTACCATGTGTCGTGTGCTTAAGTTTTAGTGAAATACTGTATTACTTAAATATATCCAGAAGGTCACTGGGAGAAGTGGCTTGGGCTGTGCTGTCACTTTGTTTCAATAAGGCTGGTGACAGTTACTGATCAGAAATTCTCTCCTGTTTGCAGTGCCACTTTAGTGCCATCAAATTCCTTTGGGCTGAATATTTGCACCTGGATAGGTGAATGAATTATAGTTGAATGACTGAACTGAAACTGTGGTTTAGTAGAGAGATATCCAAGCTGGCTGCAAATGAGTTTGTTGTGCTATTCCAAATAATCTCACAGCAAATATGGCTGCATGATTGCAGAAATGCATGAAATGATTTCCAGTGCCTGAGTTCACTGAGCTGGCTGATGGCTAGCACAAGATCTAAAATGAGGTTTTAGCTGTTATGTGCCCTGTCTTAAAGCAGAGACCTTGGAAAATCTGTAGCCTGGCATTTCTGCCATGCCCTCCATCTGACCTCAAAGCTGGACCTGCCTGCACAGATAGGAAATGCTCAGGCACAGGGAGTGGCAGGGATGAAACTGGGCTGGTTCTGCTACCAAAGGACTTTTGGTAGCTTCAGGGTCAGCATTTGTTCTGTACTGCATGTCTCAAGGTTTAGAAGGACCCTGTATCAAGCCATGTTATTTCTCCAGAATAGGATTGTGATAGGACAGAGGAAAATCAGGTCTTTATAACTATAAATCAAAGGGGTTTTTTTGAAGAACAGTGAATAAAATGAAATGCCTACTGCAAGACCCTCAGTGCAACTTATTGAGCCAGTAGATGCTGATTAAGGACTAGCCATGAGTCTTAAGAGGGAAACTCTTGTACAGACTCATGAACAAGTTTTATATTTTGAGAGCCACTTTGTGCTTCCCACTGTTTATTTCCTTTTCCTTATAGGTGTCTGTGGTTTCATCACTTTGGTCTCTTACCAGAATTTGGCAGAGGGGTAGGCAGGAAGGAAGGGGAAAAGACTTGTGAAGAAAAGAGGTGGTACAGATGACCTTGTAGAAAGACATTTTACCTGCTCACTAGGAGTACAGCATCCAAACAAGAAAATATTATTCACAAAATCTCAAGTGTATTGTGTAGTCAGGGCTGTTAACAATAGGGCTTTATGTATTTCTCTTCTCTGCACCTGGATTATAACACAGAGTAAAGAAAATGTATGCTGCTCATGTGATTTCAATCTGTGAAACCCCTGTGGTCAGATTGCACTTCTCTAAAACAGAGGCCAGATGCAGTGGATCCAACCCTGCAGAGCAATTAGGATCAGACCCACAGTCAGGCAGTTCTTGGGTTACTGTGATCCTTTGTTTGAGTTTTCAGTTCCCCCCAAAAACTCATGCTGATTCTTTTAATTTATAGTTGCAGTAACTTGAATGTTTCAGACTAATCAGCCAGCCTGACCTAGCAAATTTAAGAAAGATAACATTCCATTCCAACTAGATGATGACAGTGACCCTCTTAAAGAAATACAGGGGGTTTATCACATTGTGGTGCACTGAAAGAGATTGTGAGGTTTGCATTGTTCCGCAGAAGTTGTTCTAGGGTGGAGGTATTATTAGTTACAATGTTCATTTTCACAGCTGGTGATAAAGTATTGCAACTAAAGAGAAATACCGTCCACCACACATTGACTCTGGTGTTCCATCAGTAAACCCCAAAAGACTAGAACTCACAGAGAGTTAAATAATGCTATAAACATTAGTAACAAGAACTGCTACAGAAGTGCTGTTCTATAAGGAAAGATATCCCTTAATGTGGTACCCTGATATTCCATATTGATTTTTTCAGTCACAGACATTCATTAGTCTAATAGGAATTTCCACATGCTTAAAATTTCATTCTTGGAAATCTACCCTAAATCTGAGGTCCTGGCTCTGTGAGGAGGCACCTGTGCAAGCTCCTGCTAAAATAATGGGTCACAGTGCAGGGGCACTGTACATGGCCCTTGCAGAGTCTGAGCTCAGGTATGCCTGAGGCTTTATATTGCCTAAAGTCTGGTGGTTGTCCTAATTTGTGTCATGTTCTGGTTTGTATCAAGTATAAGTAACATCACAGTTAGTCCTTTGACTAGTAGAATGTCTGTTTTGCCAGCACAGCTTACCATGATATAGAATAATCATTTGCAAGTCCTCTCTACTCCTGGTACATTAAGAATGGAGAAGTCTAAATTTACATATGAGCAGTTATGTGTGCTTAAGCCTCTGTCATCTCACATTAAAGATGGGTTAAGCCACACATTCAGTATTTGCTTAGTGATTAACAATACAAAAGCTAAGAAAACACCTAGAAGTCATGCCAAAAGATTGACATGACTTGTCATGTCCATAATGATTAATAGCTCCTTTTTGTTTGGGTTTTTTTAAGTAGCCCCAGCTAAGTTTAGAATTTAAAGAATATTTACAACTCCTCTGTGTATTGGAATGCAGCTTCAAGATCAAACTGTATTGGGTTATAGTTAATTTTGGATTATAGCAGAAAGGATTTTAAGGCAGTCAGAAAATGTGTTACAAGTTTGAGGAAAATTTTCAAGTATAAAGTTGTTTTAGATTATTCCATCTTCATCTTGAAAAACACGGGTACTTTTACAGTAAAACATTTTGCATTCTCTCTCTGACATTAGCCAAGTCACATTTTTTAATCAATTTACTTCTAGCCCTTGAGATGAGAACAGGAATGACTGAATAAACCATTAGATTTTAAAACGTAAACAAAAAGATTTCAAATGTCACATTATCACCATTTGTAAAGTTGAAAATATAAAGCTCACTCTTTAATCTTATTCTCTCAAATTACAGTTTGTGTGAGTCCCAGGAATTTCCAGAGTAGCTGATTTTAAGTTGGATGTGATTCATAAAAATTCTTCTACTTTAATGACTCTTGATTACTTGTCAGTTGTTTGTGGTCGGAATCTGAAGCAAATGGTGATCTCATTTCCTTTAGGTATAATTCAGCTACTCAGGTTTCTTTATTTAAAATTTTGTTCCTTTTCCTTGCTGCTTACTGCTTTTCCTCTTATCTGTGTTATCTCTGCGGGTAGAAGTAGCAGAGCATTATCTCCTGAGAGCCACTGGACTCCCTCGGATGCCTGTTGGCAGCGCTTGTTGCTTTGTAAGCAGCAGGAGTGGCCGGTGTTTCTCTCTGAACGAAGCCGGTGTCACCTTGAGTGCCTGCGAAATCCCCGGTCACTGGGCCCGTTCCGTGCCTGCACAGAGAGCAGCTACTCCACGAGTGTTCTTTTTTCATGTACAATGTTTGTTGTTTCAATGAGCTGTCCGGATACGGATATTTTTTTGAACAGCAGTGATCACATCTGACAATTTCTTCATCGACTTGGTGTGCACCTGCTTTTAAACTCTGCTATCTCATTTAGCGTTCATTGGTTATGAAAATCAGCAATCTCTTTGACATTTGTTCAAATTGCCCGGTTGAGACAGCTAATATCTAAAGTGAAAAATAGTCTGAGCTACAGATCTTGCATCCAGATCCTAAATAGCTGAAAACTGTTTGTGTTTAGACCTAGGCCTATCTTTAGTTGGAACTAAAGTACTGCTAGCACTGGGGCAAACACAGACAAGAAGATTTCTGAGTGAAGTGAGAAGGAAGAAGGCAAATACAGGTTCTTTTAGGGATTAAGCTGTGCTTCATTTGGTGATCTTAAATACTGAAGTAGGATATTTTTCAAGGGAATCCTTTGTTTACCTCCCATTTACTGGTCTGGAATAGCACATTGAAATCTAACACTGGAACTGTACAGAAACAGCTGATTTGGACTATTATTTCGGCAGTGCGTCAGTCAATCAGATTCACATTCCACAGGAAAACCAGCAAACTGAAAGTGTGCCAGTTGGCATTCTTGTGGAGAAAAAAGATTTACTCAAATCTGGGGGGAAAAAAGCAAATTTTGGGGGTTGAGTTCTGCAAGCTATCCCAGTGATGGCATGTCCAAGGAAGCAGCATATCCTAAATCCCTGTGCAATACACCCCAGGCAAGAAAACTGGCACTGTTCATCTCTGGGAAAGGTTGTGCGGAAAGATCATTTAGGATTCTGCTTCCTCCTGCTCTGTCTTTGGCTTTTCTACTCATGAAGGAAGATAAATGCCTAAACTAACATAGATAGTTGTGCATTTTACTATTTCATTAGTGCTGCCCTGCCAAGCAGCACTAATGCTGTAACAGATTTCTTAGTGGAGAGACAATTAATTGTGCTGCCCTCAGTCGGGTGTGACACTCCCTGCTGCTGTCAGCTTGGTCTCTGGGGAGAGCACGGCAGGTCGTGCAGGTCTTGCACCTCTCAGGTAGATTCCAGGGGTGCAGGATCAGTGGCAGGGAGCCCTGTGTGCCCAGGGGCAGCAGCTGGGCTGAGGGTGCCCCTTGCTCACCAGAGATGCTGATCGTTTGTAGCCATAGCACAGAACTGTGCTACAATCCTTAAATTGCATGCATGTTTTGACTGTAAATATCCAAGTGCCATGATGGTGGACTGCAGTATAAATGTCTAAAGCATTATTTATCTAAATAAACACAAGCTAGAGGAAAAATAACTCTGAAATCCTAACATTATTGACATTAGTAATGGACTGTTCTTATGAAGTACTGAAGAAGCCCTGAAGAGAAAAATCCACCAGCTCTGAATGTACAGCTGCTGGATAAGGTTGCCAAACACAGAAAAATGGAAGTGCAGGGAGCCCTGTAGAGCAGTACTGCCCAGTGTGTCAGGCAGAGTCTCAATACACTTGCAAGTAAACAGCTGTTGAGGATAAAGAGTTTTAAGGAGAAAAAAATAAGTTGTTTCCTGGGTACTGTTGAACAACAGCATTCTTCCTGCATAAGCTCATAAAGAAACTGTGCTGAGAAGAAAGGAGAAACAGAATTAGCTTGGGTACTCTAATAATAGTGTGTGTCTTGGGTGCTCCAATAACAGTACTTATCTTCCCCACCACCACTCCTTCAGATGTTTTGGCTGCATTCTTCCTTTTTTTTTTCCAGTTAGCTTCCTGTAACATATCTGTAGTATAGACACTGTGCTACTTTCCCTAATCTTTGTTTGCTGATTAATTTTTAAAGTTTGTAGACTACGAGTAAATACATCTCTAAAGAAAGTTGTGCTATCTCTCCTGCAGGAACTTGAACACCTACCCTATCCGTAGTATATATCTCATATATGATAAGCTCAACAGAAAACCAAAACTTTTAAAAATAAGTTTTGTTTGCAAAATAGGCCTTTTTTCATCCTTGTACAATGTCTTCCAGAAGGATGTTCTGGCATATAGTGACCTATCATCAGTACTACCATGGGTATTCCTGCCAGAAAACAGAAATACTTACTTTCTGTCTCCATGGCTTTTTCTTGGCCATACTAACCCCTTATGCCATTCTGTGATTTTGGTTAGAACTGTTGGAAATGACAGTGTTTTCTTTCTTTTGAAATGTGTGTATGTTTTTGACAAAAATATCTCAAATTGAGATACAACAAAGCTTCCATTATGGGGAATTTTTGGAGTGCATCTTCCCTCTGTTCCTCCAGAGGCATCATGCTCACTTCTTTCTGTGGACCAAGCAGTGAGTGAGACAGGAAAGGTGGAGAAGGCAAGGTGTAGAGCAGAGTCCATGCTAACAAATCTGTAAGGTTGAGCACCTTGGGCTGCAAGCTGGTGCTGCTCTAGTCATAATCAGAAAAGGAGGGAGGAAAGTGGGGAGATAGGGGGAAGAGGCAGAATTAAATGTTGTTTGCCAGGAGAAGGGCAAGAAAAAAGTGTTGTCAGAAATGGAAGCAGAACACACTGCTGGAAAAGCTGAAAGATAATTATCCATGGACTTAATATCAGAAAAGTTACTGTGTGGACAGGGGAGGCTGACCACACAGGTTATTGAGGAGGAGCCAGCATCCAGAGGATGAATGTGAGAGGATAGGCCTAGAGGGCATAGGACATGAGGTGCTCTGAGAGTGAAAACAAATTATGTGTAGTTGACTCAGTGAAGAACAGGCAGATGAGACAGGATGACTTGATCAAAGAGAATTCCACAAGAGATGCTTTTGTGGAAGCTTTCCTGAGTGCAGGCAAGAGAAACGTCATTGCGTTTTTCAAGGTTTCTGGCAGGCAGAAAAGTTGCATTTCTTTCCGTGACAGCCAAAGAAGGTGGAGGACTGTGGTCTTGGACTCAAAAGGACCAGGAAAAATCTGTTATAATTGATTTTGGTCTCATGAAAGGTCTTACAAAAAGGTGATCCCAGAGAGATGTGAATTTGCTCTTTGACAGAGTTTACAGAAATTTTGCAGTAGAGGTGTAATATCACCCACAGAGGGATGGCAAATTAGTTGGTGTTTCCAAGTGAATGAAATGAAGGAAAAAAGGAAACCAAAAGAGAGCCATTTTAAAGCAAAATTTTGAGTTCGAAGAGTATGAAGAGGGTCAGTGAAGAAGGGAGCTCTGGAACTTGGCCAATGATGGGTAAAAGTAGCTTCCCAAACCCAGAAAAACAAGGACAGAACTTTTCCCCTGAGCAGTCCTGGTGAGAATAGATTGTACTCCATGCAAAGGACAGATGAAGATTGGAAGAAGCCTCAGCTGGAGTTGGAGGAGGAACTCCACTGTTAATTTGTATCTGGCAAGCTCTGACGGGATCATTATGTGATGGAGTTGCAAGTAGTGTATATAGTGGGATATTGTTAATATAAGACTTACTATAGGAAAGAACTGGATTTCCCCTCGTGGCACCTGGTGAGGAACATTCATATTGCAGTCCAATAGGAAAGCTTTTGCAGCCCATCTGAATTCCCCTGACATAAATGGAAATTTCTAACACAGTCTGTGTAATACAGTTCATTATATGGAACTACTTCTATGAATAAGAATTACTCAGTGGGAGTCAGGAACGTCAGGACAAATGCTAGGCTACTGTATTATGCTGTACTGAATATTACTTAAAATCACCTTGCTCTGCACTGAATGTTATTTAAAAGAAAACTAGCTTGGGGAGATACTTGTTTCCTGTTCACTTCAATGAAATAGGTGTAGGGACCAAAATACCTACTAAGTCAGAGACCCAAACTCTCTTCTGAAACACATAAGCTCAGTTGCTCTATAACATCTTTTATTGCTCTAACAGAAATCAGCATTTGGCCCATAATAATCATCACTGTTTTCTTGTATCCACCAAATTATAGAAAAAGCCCACTGTAGAACATATGTTCCAATCGAACAGCTTTTCCTTAAAGCTGTTTAGTCTTGGACCTCTGTGTCTCTCTCTTCTCATTCTCATCAGAAAAAGGTGAAGAATGACTCCTGCCTTACAAAAGCTAGAAATTCATGCCTTAAGCTGACAAGAGCCTGGAACCCCAATCTTTCAGGGTAACTGCAAAAAGTGGGTGCTGCTACTGCTGGCTCTTTTGTCAAGCTCCTGGTCTTAAAAGATAACTTATTATGTCTTAAGAGGAGGAAGACAGTTTCTAGTGCAGGTACTGAATGCCATTTTGCAATGGTTCTACAAATAAAGCAAAGGACCTGTTAAATGTTTTTAGGGGGTGTTCTCATGGGACATAAGGACATCAAATGCCTACCTCAGGCATTCTGAACCAGGCCAAGAACTATTTTTTTTTTAATGCTTCCATGCCTAAATTTGATACATGTGGAAATTAAGCTCGTAAGAGTGATGATTTTCAACTTAAATTCCAATAAAGGCAATGTGGGTTACTAGGTCACTTGCTTGCTTCAGATAGTTGCAGCTGATTAATTGCTATTCAACTGCCTTTTGTTCTTCCCCCCACGTGTGTGATTCATAAGGAATGAGGAATTTCTGCTGTCTTTCACAGTATGGTGATATATTAGTAGTTGATTCCACAGTAGTATTCAGTGCCAGGCAGAGGTGTTTGCTTTGATCCCCAAAGCATGTCCCTACATTAACATGAGATAATTCCTGAAAGTGACATTTATTAAACTGACAGTGCTGCCCAGTTATGGTTTCACAGCTCTCAGGTCTGTAGCAAGATAATTTGGCACACTTGGACCTCTGTGGTTTTTTGCATTGACTTCTATAGGCATGTTTGACATTTTCTCCCTGTCTGTGATAGGTGCTGAGGAGACTGATTCCTAAAAAAAAACCCATTAAATGAGAAAATACAGAAAAAGAGGAAAGGCAAAATCATTTAAGGAACATAAGGAAACCACAACTTGAGCATGTGACATGCAAGTCTGTGCAAGCATATGTCAAGTACTGGAACTTGAAACAGCCCGTGTTTTAACTTGAGACTAGACACAGGCAAACTTTACTTTAAGCATCTTCAAAAAAACTATTAAAATGTAAATATAAGCTCTAATACATGTATGTACTGTAGGCAATTGAAAAGGCAAGAGAAATATTACAAACTGTGTGTTAGTTGTTTAAAAATTACATGGAAGTTTTACAGAAATTTTTAATAAGAGTAGATACATAAATATCCAATGTGACTTTCATGTTACAAAAGGATTTCCTCAGATGTTAACTGGACCAATGCTATCAGAGCCAGTGGAGTCCAGGAGCTGTGACTCATCAGGAGTGCTGAGGCACCTTTGATTTGACATGTAGTTCTCTGAAGCCTGATGTGAAATTTACCTTCTGAAACAATGGAAACACTTATTTAAAGTAAGTTTTTCTAGGAAAAGAAGGCAAAGAGCTGAGCAGCCCTAAGCCAACATCAGATTTTCTTTTTAGCTCTTGATAAAATAAGTGTTTATAAGCACTTTTATATAAGGTATTTAACAGTAGGAGTGTGTCCTTACCTGTTACTCTGTTTAAAGCCTTGGAGTGGTAGATCTTATGCAATGACTGAAAGAAACAGTGAACTCCTGAGTTCTGATATAGTATTATTGCCATCTCACCTGTACTGAAACCTGTATTCCACAGCAGCACCATGTTGGGTTGTAGCTATTCCATAACAACTGCTTAGAACCTGAAGTTTTGGGTGTATAGGAACATTGTGAATGCTGTGATCTATTTGGGCTGCCTGTATAACCTAAAATTACATCAACTGCAAAAGATTTGGGTAAACTCTTAGTGCCTGGCACACATGCAGCCTGCCTTATGTCATCTGAGAGTTTCTGATTTGGATTTTCAAGCTTACCAGTGCTTCTTGTTTCCATCATTCAGGTATGGGATAAGAGGTCAGTGCTGTTACTTTACCAGCAAGATAATGTCCTAGTTCCTTCTGCACTAAACTTCAGAAAGAATCTGGATGTGTTAACAGTTCACATTTAGTCTTATACAGTTTTTTTCTCATTCCACTAGTGTGCTTTTGAACAAACTTTTTCAGAAATCTAACTAACTGAGGCTCCAGACTAGTTAAATCTTCAGTCCCTTTTAGAATGAGAAGTGACTTACTGCTTACTGCCCACTAAAGATGATGTGAAATATTGGCTGCTTTGGTGAATGTGCAAGTAATCATATATATTTTATATAAGCTTTCAAAGGAGAACTTCCAACTGGGTTAACAATGAGAGGTCTAAACAGAAGCATCCTTTACTTACAGCTTTATTTCATGCATTTTCCTGGCACTTGACAATCATCTAAGTACAACTTGCCAAAATGAGCTAATGAAAATCACAGCAGCAGAGTCACAAAACTGTAGGCGAGTGCCTGGGCTTGGCAGGGTTGCAGAAGCAGCTCTGCTGTCCCTGTACAGCTGAAGTGGTTAGGACTGGCATACAAGCATAACCTCATGATAAACTCACAGATCCTCACTGGGAATTAATCATTTAGCAACTTGAAACCAACAGTCTACCACCAAGAGGAAGAGGCTGTTATCTTTCTTTTGCGTATCATAAGGGCAAGGACATTTGTCAGTGTTATTGACCAGAGACTTAGCAATAAATTTATGAGCTGATTTCTGTAATTTCTGATAATAGTACCATGTAAAATTCCCCCACCAATACTTTATTTGTTTTGAAGATGTGTAATATTACAATGACCTAAGAGTTGCTTGTTTTGGTTTTGTCTGTTTCTAAAAATGCTGTACAGGCTAAGATATGGAAATCTGACTCTCAGAAAGTTTGAGCTATCACGAGTTCCTGATAAAGAAAAATCATCCTATTCAATAAGATGTCCATTCTCTTATAATGAAGTGCTTTGCAGTGCCACTGAAGAAGGACATAAAGCAAGAGAAGCATAGACATGCTTTCTGAGTTTTAATTGGAACAGAACTCTTATTTTATCTTCCTAGGAAAAAAAGAATATCGTATAACACATATCAAAGCTAGTGCATTTGAATAACCTGATTCAAAGACTGTGGGATGGAATAGTGTATTTTGAACAAATGCTACACAGACTGTGTGTGTTCTGCAACTTTGTTGTCCTGAGTTGTGAGACTGATTTTCAGCTAACCAGCCAAGCAGTCCTTCGAAACACTACAGGCAGCAAGAGTCCCTCAGGAAGTGGTATTTGTGATTCAGTGAACGGCACCTTGCCCACTGAGTCAGTGTTGAGCCAGGATCCAAATGTGCTTCTAGAGTGTGGAATATAAAACTGAAGTCATGACTGTTGTGGCCACTGGGAAATTCACTGGACTATTGACGAGAACAGGGATATTAACCGCAACATCCCAGATTCCAGACAGGGATAATTACAACTTTCCCCCACTTACTTCACTGGGAGATAATTCTCATTTTCTCTAAGCCCTGTACCATTTTCCTGTGCTTAACAGATCACCATGCTCTAGGCATGCTGGAAGGATGAGCAGCACAACCCAGATGTGCAGTCTGTGGGCACTGCTGGAAATGCCAGGTGTGGCACCTGCAGTTTTGCAATCTCGTGACTTACCCCAGTTGGAGACTTCAACAGACATACTGCAACTTGTCAGAGCTTTTCCAGCTAATTCAGCTTTGCATCTGAAGGGATGCACTGAGATGTTTGTGGTGTATTTCCTCTTCAGGCTCGTGATGCAGTAGATGTGCACAGTGACTCATGTAAGAGCCTTTTCTAAAGAAAGTCTTAATTCATGGATAGAAATTGAACAAACCTCAGCTAAGTTTAAACTGAAG
>JAWWES010000169.1:14961711-14995041 GCA_035583135.1 Lophotriccus pileatus
CCAACAGGCAGTGACCCTACATGTAGTTGATGACATTGTGCTTAGAGTTGTAAATATTTTCATGTTAATTGTTCACATAAATCTTTTTGTCCTTGACTCTTGGTAACTCTTGTTTTGGACTTGCTAACATTTTGGTTAAAATCATATAAGCTACATATAAATGAGTTGAATTTTGAACCATTTAGTTAGACACTGCAATCTGTATCTGTATCTGATAGCTAACTGATTTCTAGGGCTATGGGACATATTAAACATTAGGTAGCTCCTTTAGCAGGTGTTTGTAAGTGAAGTTTGTCAACATGTTTGTCAACATGAAGTTTGTCCTCCATTAATGTTGGGAATGTGTTAAAACATTAGATGTATCACTTTGAAGAGGTTCATCAAGGGGTGATGCAGGAGCCTCCAGAGCAGGGAAAGGGACATAAGCAAGCAAGTCAATTTCCCTGGACATGACAGTACTAACTCTAAGCACCTGCAGGATCAGGACTTGCAGGTCTAAGTTTCTTTTCTCTTAAAGGAGTAAATTATTCTATCAGAGTGAGGAATAGAATATTATTTAATGTGAAACAGTAGCAAAATTTCACTCTGAAACATGATCAAGAAGTTTTCTTGGTGTCGTATAGAGAACACATGGATCATGCACAGCACACCAAATAATCCTGGTCTCTCCCCTTCTCCTTCCTTTATCTCTCCTTCACCATCCAAAACAGAATTTTCCACTTGGTCATGAAGGAAGAGAGGGAGCCTGGATGCTACCCTAGGAGAGAAAGCTAGAGGAAGGGCTGGGTCACTTAGTCAAGCAAACGGGAGGAGAAGGAAATGGTCAGTGAAAAATAAGGCTCTAAATACAGGACTTTGGACTGGAAGTATGTTGAAACACTTCTGAAGAGTTGAGGAATGGGAATAATAAAGACAAAGCAGTTTAATCATATGCAATTAGCATTTGGAACTCTCAAAACCTATGGCCTTGTGCAAGACCAACTGCCAGTCATTAGAGTGCCAGCTCTCACTGTATCTATTGTACCAGAAATGCCTGTCCTTATAAAATTTCTGGTGATGCTTCACCCTACAGCTCACCCACGTAGCAGTCTGGTTGACTGGAGCTACATTATGATCAGAATCTTACTGATGCCTTCATCTGTCATATCCTGCCTGTTGCAGGACCTTTCTTTGTGTCTTCTCTCTCCCTCAGATATGATGATTTGGGCTGTCTGCATTCGAACGCTTACAAAAACTCCCAACGACACAAGAAATGGATCATATCACGTCCAGTTACCATGTTGGTGTACTTTGCATGTGTCTATTAATGACTGCTGGAGTTAGAAAACCAAATAATTCTTGGTCTTTGTACTGTGCAAACATACACTAATGTATTTAGTGTTAACTCATCCTAAGTATTTCTTTACTCGTTTTTTTTCAGGTAGGATGGAGAGAGACCTTTTACAAGGAGATGTAGTGACAGGACAAGGGGGAATGTCTTCAAACTGAAAGAGAGTAGGTTTAGATTAGATGTTGGGAAGAAATGCTTTATTGTGAGGATAGTGAGGCACTGGCACAAGTTGTCCAGGGAAGCTGTGGATGCCCCACTCCTGGAAGTGTTCAAGGCCAGGTTGGATGGGGCTCTGAGCAACCTGGTCTAGTGGAAGGTGCCCCTGCCCATGGCAGTGGGTTTGGAAACTGGATGGTCTTTTAGGTCCCTTCCTATCCAAACCATTCTATGATCCTTAGCCTTTGAGGGAACTGTGAAGATATAGAGACATGCTGAAGTAGTTAGTTCAAGTTGTGGGGAAAGGTTCAAATACCCTTAGTATTTGAAATCTTTCTGGGAAGGTCTTACATTGCCAAGTATCTAAGCAGCTCAAAGTTGAGCTTTGGGAGATTTTTTACAGCCCGTCAGAGAAAAGTCAAAGAGCAAACAAAGTGCAGTGTCCTTCCTGTCCTAGGCCTGGTTCATGAATAGGATTTTTTGCTGCTTCCTGTGCTCTGCTATTTCTGAGCCTCCAGGGACTGGAAAAACTGTCCTGTATCTGATAAAGAATTGAAAGGGCGGAATTATTTCATCCTCTCCTTGGAAGGTTGGTGATAAAATGGCTAAGAATAGGTAAGATGGCACCACTCCTTGGTAGCTACTGACATTGCTCTTATACAACCCATTTGCTTACAGAGGACCTCTTTGCTTTGTCCAGCCTGCCAGCAAGCAAAAATTAGGGTGCTATCCTACTTAACTGTAAGAATTGTAGCTAGGGTACACACAGCTCTCTGGGATGAAGTTTAAGAGAAACTGAAGGTCAAATATTGATAAGAAACATGTCTTGTACCCACAGGTCTTTTTAGGTGTAATGAGGCAACTTCCCCATTTCATTCAGACACATAAACAAGAACACCATGTTTAGTGGCAGCAGGAAATTTCTGTTTCTTTCACTTCCTGGGAAAGTACTTTTTTTTTTTTTTTGGTCTGTAGCAAACAAACCTCTTCTAAAAGATTCTTGGTCAGTAGTTCAGCCTGGTGAGAAACGATTGTCAGGTCATTCTCTGAAAGCAGCTAATGGAGTTGTTTGTAGGTGCAGGATGAAGACCTACATTTTTACAGTCCCCTTTCCAACCATGAGATTTCTTCCTGGAGTATGTGGCAGTAGGCATAGTTGCCAGATGAAGACCTCTGTCAGATGCAAACCTCAGTGGACCTGCTTTTTGTCCAGCTGAAGAAGCTCATAGAGGAGCACCTTGCCTGTCTCTGCCTTACACATTTATTTGCCTTAAATTCTTACCTATAAATGCAGGCAGAAAGTAAAGGAGGTTTTTCAGGGTCATAAGGAGTCAGACTGAAGAGTGGGGCAGAGATCTGCCCATTATTCAAGTGCTTGAATTTTAAGCCAGAGGTTTCCCAAACTGCTGCCTGAAGAGGGCTGGGTTATTATTATGAGTCCTCACTCAGCTATTTCCAGTGGCCTCAAAACCAAACCTAAAACCTTTTGACACATACAGAGCAGACAAAGAAGAAAAGCTCAACCATCTCCCCTCCAGAATTCAGGGGAGAGGTAATTTCCAGGCCCACTGGGTCAATGTACCCATCAGCAATTATCAGGAATAGTACAGAGAGCACAGACTGGTGCTGGAACCAACCATATATTTAACATTACAGCCATTTATTCACATCAGTTACTTCACTTTTCTGCTACTTTTCTGAGTTCCCAAGGGTTGGTGGGGAGGTTGTGAAGGAGGGGCAGGGTATGTTGACAGCTATGAGAGAAGGTAAGGTAGGGCAAGGTCCCTATTGAGGTGTGATTCACTCCTTCAGGATATTTCTGAAGAGGTTTTTTGTATGTGTTTCATGGACAAGAAGTCAAATAATTTAGAATGGATGATATTCAACATTAAGACAATTTCATTGTCTCTAAGAAAACTTCATACAAATGTAGTTCCTTTTCACTGTTCTTGTTTCAAAATAAGATGTCAGAAATGAAAGTCCAGTTTTGATCTTTTTCTCTGACCTGACAAAATTAAGTTCTGTTTCCAAGTTTCATTTTTAAATGCTTATGAACAGTCAGTTTCAAAACACAAGAACAAAAAATTGGTACTTTTGACCCTACAAGAACTAGAACGCACCAGACATCATGAAACCCGCTCAGTTTTGAAGGTGACGAGGCAGGAATGAGTTTCACATTATGAAATTGTAGCCTGCTTCAATTCTCTCTGCCAGTAAAGTGAACGATTTTGCCTGCACAAGTAAGAAATAAATTTTATTGCTTTCAATTTAAAAAGAAAATCATTACTTCTTCCTTGGAAATAATTTTGTGAAGGCCTGGCGTGATAGCACCTGAACCTGTTGCTGCTGGGAATTGTGTGGGAGGAAGTGTCTTTTCTTGAGCTTCCAGAAAGATCAATTAAACAGCTGTCACCTGAAAGTAAGGTATAGCTGAGTATTGCCACACAAGCAACCATAAATGAAAGAAGCTTATCTTTCCCATCTTAATTCTAGAAGTTATCTGACATGATGGGGTCATGGATTGAAATTACATCACGTCCTCGCAGGGAGGAAATCCTGTGTTACTCTAAAGGTGTGCAGAGAGAAAGATGTTGTAATGTGTTTGAAAGTAGTCTGTGATAACAGAACAAAAAATTGTCAAACTCTAAAGCAAGGGACTTAATGACCTGATGCTGTAATAAAAGGCAAGGGGTACAACATACTCTTTTCTCTCCTGTTATGGAAACTTTATTTTCACCCTTCCAAATGAGCCAAAATTTGCAAAGATATTGCGTTTCGGGAAATGCTAGCAGTATGAATTTCTCACTACCAATCTGCAACATCTCAGAACTCACCAGTGCATCCTGCCTGACATTGCATGGGCATTTGGTCACGTCATATTTGAACCCATTGTGTATAAACAAAAGGGGGCTGTATAGTTTTGTTTGGTTTTTAAAGATTTTTAAAGTATGATAAGAATACTCCAATGTGTTGTAATAAATTCCCTGTGGAGTTCAAAGTCATTGTGGGCTTATCTTGTAATCTAGAATTGATACTGACAAAAATATGCAAACATAGCTGCAATTAATTAAGATAACTTCTTGGCTAAAAAGGAAAGAATAAGGTTCGAGCTGGCTTTTTTACATTTTTTAAATGAAATAGTAGCAAACAAAACAATTCTTAAAATTCTTTAATTCGTAGCTGAATAGCCATAGGGACCATTTAAATACAGAAAGATCGAGGCAGGTAGCCTCTTAATTATTATGAAAAATAATTAAACAAGCAACCTGTGAAAGAAAGATTTGTAGCAGTCATGCACCATGGCCAGGACTTGCTGGATTTGACACACATTAAGAAACACAGATATTTTAGGCCAGAACTTAAAAAGAGCTAGCTAACTCCCTGCAAACGGTACCTGAAAGTTCCTGTAGTTCAGGTGGGAAGCACAGTTGGTGTGGCTATTCCTAAGGTGGCTTTACACTTGCTAACCTAGCTCTACAGCCAGGGGAGCTGCAGGGACACGTGGGGTTCAGTGTTAGGCCTGCAATCCCTTTGGGCTGTGTGGAGCTCAGGCTGCCACAGCTACGCTGGCAGCGCGGAAGATTTGTGCTTGAAGCTTCTTGGGATATTTTTACACAAGCTGCAGTGCCACTGGATTGCCCTGCAGACAGATCAGAAGTGTGAACCCTGCTCAGATCTCTATTGCACAGGCATCCAAGTTACAACCATTTCCAAGCTGCTTTTCTGTGGCTGCACCACTGTCTCCAATCCAATAGAGCAAACCTTGCTGAACTCCAGTTCTAGCACCTCTCTTACGCCAAGGCTTGCAGCCCTATCCTGCTGTGCACTCCAGTGCCAACTCAATGGTGTTTTGATGCAGCTTCTAGGCATGAAGGTAGTGGGGTAGATTATGTTCTCACCTATAGCATGTGTGTTTCCTTGTCCTACGTAATTTTTGTGTCTCAGTGCTGAAATCAGTCAAGCTGTACGTGCTTCTGCCCTTCTGTTTGCTGAGGTGCATGTAACGTACAGCGCTGGGAAGGTTTGTCATAACACTGCTCCTTGGCTTTATAGTGCAGGAAGCTCTTCACTGAATCACTAACCTGGAAAAGGAAAAGCCAGCTGGTATGAGCAAAGTAGCTGACTGATGGAGGACTATGAATTAGTCATATTTACTGTAGAATGTCATATTTACAGTAGGATATGTTCCTAAGATAGATGTCCATGGGTACAGCTCTCTGAAATTTGTGTGAAAGGTGATGATGACTTGTCCACTTCCCTTCTACCTACTGTCCTATGGACTGTTATCTTACCATGTTCAACAGTTTTCCCCAACTATCCCATTGTGGGCAATCTTTTCCTGGGCAGCCCAGAACATGCTCCCCCAAAGATACCCCTGTACCATCAGAGGCATGGCCAGAGACACCATTAACCCAGCTCCCCTTTCATCAGCTCTGTCCATCTCTAATGGTTTTTGTTTCTCTCCTCAGTTTGCTGCTTGTGACAATCATGTGGTTCTTCTGCTCTTACTGGTGTGTGGAGCTGTGACTGGAAAGTTGTGTCACTCCACAAGGATAGGGCAAAAAGGAAGGGTATCCTTTACTTATTTCCTAGCTGCATGTTAAAGGCTAATGATTTGGGTATGTGACCCATCAATTTATTCACAGTAGAGAGAGACTACAAGAATGAAAGGATCACAAATTGCAAGCCTAGCAGACACCCTTCAGCCTGGTTTTGTAAGTCAAGTTACTATTCTCTCTCAAATTACAAAAGAATTTGGAACACTTAAGGTTTCCTGTGTGTCTTGGTTTCCATCTGTGCTTGAACATTTCTATCTGATGATAACTCTGTAGTCAATAACCAGTGTAGTTCTCTTGAATGGATATAATGAGAACTCTTGCTGATGTTCTTTTTTATATGCTGAGGTAGTGGTGGAACTCTGAAATGGCTCACATTACCAGCTGGGATGAAAACTCAGGAGCACCAAAGTTTTTGCCAGATGGCATTTCAGTGAGAAATCGGTATTCACAGATGGACTAAGGAAACTGTCACATTGTCCACACTCTCAAATTGTTTCATAGACTCAACCAAAACTTGTGGTTAAAAGTATATTATCAGCTTACCTTTTTAACTTTCAAGTGTTTCAAAAGCAACTCAGCCAGTTATATTTGCAAGTTCCTGCTTAAATTTTCCCATGAGCAAAGATATATAGCCTTAGGGCTGTGCCATCTTGACAGCTGACAGCAATTGTGAAAAGATACTGTGGCACTGCCAAATATCCTGCTTGTCACACTATGCTTTGAAAGCAAACTATTCAGTGCATACAGGAAGAAAGCAGCGTTGCATTTTTCTTACTAAGGTATGAATGTGACTTAAATAATTAGAAAAATATCTAGAAAAGTAGTAAACATATTCCACTGTGATGAAGTAGCTCAGTTTCGGGCTGGTCATTTAGACTGATCATTTACAAATAGTGAGTCAAAATATGTCCCCAGCTACACCCTTATGCTGCCACTGACGTCACCATTTGTGACCTTCGAACAGTTGTATTCACAGCTATCAGAGGTGCAATTAGGAAATGTAATGATGGGGCTTTGTGTGCTACTTGTACAGAATCATTAGCTGTAAGAGTAAGAGCTCTGATTTTAATGTTACAGTTAGAAGGAAACAGTAGCACTAATAGTCACAGCCACCAAGTACTTTTCCTAGTGCTTTTGGTCAACAGGTGTTCCATTCACAAGTTTCAAACAGGTTTTCCGTCAGTCCGTTAAAAATTTCTACTACAAAAATATACAAGTAAAACTAGAAGTTCATTTGCCTTTCTCATTAAGCAAAACGAGTAAATAAAAGTATTGAAATGCTTCCTAGCTAGCAGGTCAGCCCTTGTTTTGCCCTTTTTAATAAGAAGAGACAAAATGGGACCCACATCCATAAAACAGGGACACGCAGTTTAGAAATGGAGAAGAGACCAACTTGCTGCTTTTGCTGCTCCTGAGTGTGTGTGAGAGGTGGAAGGAAAGCCATGGCACAGACTGGTGTAGCTAAGGCGAGGTATTCCCCTCACTGCCAGCTGGAGCTGGCATCTCCCACACCCTGATCCTTCCTCTGAAGACAAACACAGGAGCACTTTTGGTTGCTTACAGCTCTGGTCATTACTCACTTCCAGTTGTGCCCTGGGAATCACCTGCTCTGGGCAACTGCGCTTTAACCTGCATCAAAATCCATCCCACTCGGAAAGGTAAGACAAAGCCTCCACGCAAACCTCTGGACTTAAACCCCTGATAAACATACTACATACAGCTGCAAATTTTATCTGGTATTCTGGATACACAAATGGTATCAATAAATGGGTTAGCTGCACTAGGAGGCACAAAAATTTTAAGTCACATTTTTATAGGTCAGTGGGAAAACCAGGTGCAAATTTAGGTGTTGAGTTCCACTCCAGGGCTCTACTTACAGGTATCTTTAGTGAAATCATGTGAACATTGGAGTGCCCTCAGGGCAGCGGCTATGACTGTGCATGATGTTTTTGGTTTCATTATTTGCATTTTTAATGGCTCCACAGTGGTAAATCCCCTAAACTATTATTAAAACATTAAGAAAAGTAGCCTCCCGTTCTAGAGACAGAGTAGTTTTGAAAAAGTTAATAACAACAAATTCCTTTGCAATAGGAAAGATGCTCATATTTCTCTTGACTCCTGCATCAACCTTTCCTTGAAAACTTTGGCCTTGTAATTTAAAAAAACTATAAATATTTGTATTTTCATATTGCTGCATCCTCCACATTCTTTCACAGCATTTAATGTCTTCCAGTTTGTAAATACAAGCTATTGCAGGAATCCTTAATACTTACTAATTGGAACAGATTTGTTTATTCATGAAGTTTGAAACAGAGTGGCCTCTCAGGCCAAAGTATACAGTTCTCCCACAGCACTTGGGACATTGCGTTTCCTCGCATGCCTGCTGCCTCTAATGCAGTCAGAGGAGTTCTGGGTCATTCGTGGTAGATTAGTTTAGTTTGGGTGTGGAGTGATTTTTAAGATTACATAAAGGGCCTCGATATGTGTGTCCTATATTTAGAATAAAAAAACTGGCGAAACTCATGTGCCGTTCTAACAGGTGATTCAAGTCCATGAAGTCTGTGGAATTTCCTTGAGTACATTGCAGTGCTGAGGGTTTTTTAATGGGTGCTTCAGTTCACCCCTTTTAAAGATTCTTTTGAGTTGGGACCTGTTTGAAGTTGACATCAGTATCTTAAGTTGATCACCCCAAAACTTTTTTTTCAGGCATTTTTGAAAGCTATTACAATTTACACAGATTTTCTTTTGTTGGCCCTTCAAAAGCCTACAACAGAATAGGATTTATTTTTAAGCATTTTATAAATGCATAAGAAAGTCATGCTTTCAAAAAATTCACAATTCAACTAACACACCATAATTTGGCAGGAAAGCAATTGAGAAGCTAAGGTATGAAAAGTTCAGCTGGCAGAGCAAGGTCGTAAAATTGAAATGTAGAAAGAGGAATCAACGGCAGTAAAATAAAGATTCCCCAAATCATTTCCATAAGCTTCAAAGTCAATTCCTATGTATGTCTGTTCTCTTAAAATTAATATTGCCCATAGATATCTGCCTACCTAATAGATATCAGGAGAGGTGCATTGAAATATTGACAAATTGTGATCTTCAATCTTAAAGATGACCTATCTCTCAAACAGTCTATGGTATGATATGGTGGTAATTTCTGTGGAGATCAGAGATTTGTGTTTGATTGTCCATTATATTAATTGAGTTAAAACAAGAGTTGTTTACTTTCCACTGATACATGGTATTGGCATTCCAGCTGGAATGTTTACTGGCTGCCAGAAATATATTTATATGCTAGTTCTTTAGAGAGCATGACACTTGGGAAATGAAACTTCAGACTTTAAAAGAAGTGCATATTTAACGGGAGCGTTCTCATCTGCTGCTCTCCAGCTTCAGCAGTGTTATCAACCATCACTTGTCAGCCACCAGGTGAAAAGCTGGACTACTGTTCTTTGAACCACAATCAGTCAGTACTGATAATTTTATCCTCTTTCTAGTCAGCTATTTTACAGATTCTATGTTTTTCAAGCAAAATGTTGTTCAATTTAAGTTGAAGTGTCCTAAAATAAGAGCCCTGTTAGGAAAACCAGCTTCTTGTGTTGGAGGCAAAATTCAGCAGCTGGTAATGGTGGTAAAGTCTTGATCTGATCACTGTGAAATGAAGAACAATTGTGTAGTTTCAACTACTTGGAATAAGGACTGCCACGGAATACAGATGTTAGAGTCAGCAAGGCTCACGTTTTAAGAAAATCATAAATGTCTTCATGTGCTGGTTTATGATGACAGATGTTTTGATTCAGCAGCAAAACTCCCTAAACCTCTGTAGAATTTCTGTAGAACTCCTGTAGAATTCCTGGCCCTGAGCTATTGACGTGGGTATAAAGAACTTTTTCCTGTACATGAACGTCTATCATGATACCTTTGAATATGAAATTAATTTAATGGAGATCTCTGATGTGCCAAATATCCAAAGGGATGGAAAGATTTCAACAATTCTTTTGCAATCAGTCTCTCATTTTCATTTTTGTAGGTCTTGCAAGGGAAGGAGAAAAGTCTAAGGATCTGCCAGTTTTTCTCTTGCCCTCAAAGTGCAGATGACTGAAGACTGCACATTTTCATGCCTTAAGGGCATAAGTAATTTGATGCCAATAGGGAAAATTAAACGAATTCCAACATGATTTTCTTTGAGAAGAAAACATACTTTCCCAGGCACCTCACAAGGGTAATAATTAGGAGAAATAAATTGAGGAGTTTACCTCTACTCTAGATGCAAAAAGACTACTCAAAGTCAGTAGGGATTAAGAGAGGCATGTGAGAAAAAGCAAGTATATGTCATACTGGGACAAAGAGAGGTACAGTGGAGATGCTGGTGCCTGCTAGAAACAGTAGAGAGGTATGTTTGGGGCCTACTGGGACAAAGTCGTTTAATTTTGATAAAAACAGCATCACGAAGTTTGAATAAATATTCAGACATTTTGGTCCATGGAGGTCGAGTACTAACTTTTAGAATCTTTAGGATTTTCTCAGAATGAAGATAAACATAATTTGAAATTATGCTATCTGCTTTCCTCACTTGTCAAAATAGTGCTTGTTCTTTTTCCATAATGAACTGCTTGCTTCTGGTACTCATATTCATGCTTATTTCAAGTGACTTGAATGAGCTGGAGTTCAGTGAGATTTATCATACCGTTTTCTCATGTTGTTTAGAAAATCCCTGCCTCTGCTCTAATTTATTATAGAAATTTTTATCTGGAATACTTTGTAGAATGAGCACATAGTAATTTTTTTTTTTACCAAAATAAAATATTTTAGTATCCTTAACCCTCTTCCATTCTAGCATAGTAGTACCAGCACAAAGACTTCTACTAGCATAGAAATATTACAAAATTTCCTACTGGCTTGCCATTGATAAAAATTTCTAATGAAACCTGAAAATTTCTTTTTATCTGAAGTTTTGCAAAGCTAAAATCTGTAAATCTTACGGATGTATTCCTGGGTGGCACAGAATACTGATCCTCTTGCAAACCTCAGGAAGGAATAATGAACAGGTGCTCTTGAAATAGTGGATTTCATAGTTTTTCTTCACCGAGAACAACACGGGATTTACGTGTGTTAAAACCCCTTGGCTTCTGAGAGCCATCAATGCTAATGAAATGTAAGCCACTTATTTGAATCCCCAGGAAGGTTTTTACTGACAGACTTGAACGCTGTGAATTCCTGTATTGCTTGGAGCTGTGTTCTGCCCATGCAACAGACCTGTCTCTTCTCTTCAGCAATTTTGAGAGCCTGTGTGCTTTACTGGCCTTGTCAGGAGTTAATCTATAGGATTCTTTTGTTGTTGCTGACATGCACAGATAGAATCTGACACTTGCAGCCACACAGCTGTGTGAGGTTTCACTACCCAAAATCTTTCAAGGGTTTTTGTTCTTAAATGCATAGCTTAAAATCTACATTTGAATTTATTATATATAAATTAATTTCAGTAATTCAGAATTACTTTCTGAAATTCAGTATTATAAAGGGGGGAAAGAACTTCTTAAAACAGTATTTAGATGATGTCCTTGCACGAATTTCTTTTGATCTTTCATAGGTATCCAAATGCCTAGTGAGAATCTGCTGTGCAGCATCTTTTAGTACTAGTGTTTCTATTGATGTCAGGGGACATGTAAATCAGGTCCTGAAGTGCCTGTTTTACCAATAGACTTCATGATATGTCAGATCTGGAAAAGAAAATTTGTTTTAATATCATGCAAGAACTGCTAAGTATGCAACCTTCCCCGAGTGGGCAGTAATAATAAAAATCAAGAGATGTGCCTCTTATGATAGTACTGCTTTCAGAGCAAGCACTAAGTTTTCCACCCAATTATCAAAGAACTCAAAATAGAAATGTTGCTTCTTCTCAGGTGTCGCCCTATCTGAATTTGAGTCCCCAGAAGAGTATAGGCCAGATGCCTGCAACATAGAAATAGACTTTCTTTGCATATTCAGTGTTTTTGATGGCAAGGAACAATTTTTAGACACATCTGTCTCTAGGTGACTTTGCTGATCACCACAGGAGCGAAGTGATTGCAATAGCATTAGCAAGGGAACAGAATCAGTCAGATTTTCAACATATTTTTCACGCTGCTTCCTTTATTTACGCTATTGTAAATAAGTTTATGCAATCGTGACTTGACGCTACGTCTGCCTTGCTTTACATAACTGTGGGCTGCGTTTCCAAACAAAGTAGGATGTGACTTAAGTACCATTTAAGGCTGAACATGACTGTCAGCCTTGTAGGGTCATCTTTATTCATTTCCTCTGCACAGATACTGCATTCCGTACATTGAGGTCTCACTCTGTTGTTTGCAGTTTGTTAATGACTATTAACCACCAGCCAAATTGCATTTTGTCTGTGCTTTGAATTTACACCTCAGGTCTTGACTGATAATCCACATTCCTTTATGAACCTTATGATTTTGTTTCAGGTGTTTTCCATCTGGCCTGCCCTTTTTGATGCCCCACTTCTATGGCATTGAAGCCTCATTTATTTGACACTTGTGCTGTTTCAAAGAGGCATTGCATTGGTATGATGGATAGTATTTGATCCTGTATCCATATGTGATTGATTTCAGTTAATTTAAATTCCTTTAAAAGGAATTGGAGCAAAATACAGAAGTTTGAAAAAAACATTTGCTCCATTCGGTTCCAAAGAATCATTTTGATTACATGGTGAGGTTTGAAAAGCCACTAAAGCCACACAGAAGTCTTCGATGGATAAAATCGGTAAACTGAAATATAAATTATGACAGGAGTTAAGAGGGAAGATATTACAAACATTTCAGAAAGTGTTTAATGCTATAAAATCAAACAAAAGAATCACGTACCACCTTATGTTTGTTGGAAAAGACAAACCCATGGTTGATTTGAGCCTAGTGGATCATTAGTTGTTAGGAAACACATTAGGAAATTTAGGCAATTTCTGTGACTGCCAACCAACATGGTGTGTCTATCTTCTCTATTAATTTTGGAGACACACCTGTCTTAGACAGGCTTTCTACTCGCATTATGTAGCAAAAGAATGAGATACCAAAAAGAGGGGTTCCTGATCAAAGTAGTAGTTCAGAAGAAAGTGCTGCTAGGAGGTAAGCAGCATCTGAAACTTCTGAATGAGCTTTCATATGAAGTACAGGAATGTTAAAAACAATGCTGCCTTTCAAGTAATATTGCTGCTGAGGAGGATCAGAATTAGTAAGTATCGCTCCTGTGTTGAAAAATGCTCCAAGGTTAATTCCTCAGCATTCTATACCACAAAACCTTACCTTTATTCCCAACAGCTTTTTGAAACTGTAGCTGGAATAGAGGGAACACTGGAAGGTGATGTTCTCAGAGTATGAAAGAATACTGGTTTTGTAAGGGTAAATCTTGCTTCTCTTATTTGAGAATTCTTTGAATGTGTCACTCGAATGAGGAATGATTATGAAACAGACCTGTTGTTCTTCTTCCATACAGGCATTGTTACCCTCATAGCACTGGTGTGGAACTAAACCATGATTATACGGGTTTGTTCTGTCATGGATATAGTCTTTCTCTCAGATTTGGTTTCAGCTGTTGTTTCTTCTGTTAATTTTTTATGGAATTAATGGAAAAGCTGCATAATCTGGAGACATGTTCAGAGACATAGCCTAACCCAGGAAATAAAATAATCCTCCCATAAATTGTGAGTTTATGGAGAAGGCTGTCACATTGGTTTTTTACTAGTTTTAAAAGCTCAATAATATTGATCATACAGGACTTATCTTTATTAAATATCGTGTGGTAGTTTGAACCATCTTGAGTGCAATTAATTCTGGCATTACTTAATGTAAATTTATTATTACTACAATATGCTAGAGAAAAAATATGCTGAAGAGGACAAATAGAGTTTGTTGAATCAACACTGCAAATATTGTAACACACAGAAGCACAATTGTTTGTGAGATCTCATTCAATTAATTTTCAGGTACTTGTGAAATTGTTATGATATGTTTATATGGCCCAGTGGCTAGATCTGAAGAAATCAGAAGTGACTCATGAAATATTTGCGAACCAAAAAAGCCTTCATGATGTTACAACCAAACCCACTTGCAGTGCAGTCTCTCCTTTACTGCAGTAAAGTATTTGCATTGAGAGGGGCAGCTGGGAATACACTGTCAAAAGTTAAGGTGTGCTCTTAAAAGTCTGAGACCAATCTGAATTTTTCTGTACGGGTGAAGCATCTTGTCCTTTCCAAATAACTTGGGTTTAGAGGTGCAAATGGCTACTAGGCTGAAGCTGGCATGTTTATAAGCTGCCTGCCTTCATCTTAGTTCAACCACATGAGCCAATGCAGTCCTGCATTTCCTGAACTCTGTTACTTGTTATCTAACTGAGATTGCCTAAGAGTAATTTTAAGGAGTTTCATCAAAGAAGATGATTAAATCTCCAAGTCTGCCTTTTCACCAGGATATAATGCAGATGTGAGTAGTTTACTTGGGATTTTAAACAGCTCTCCATGAGTCAATATCCCCAGTGTTGTTCCTGGCACTGTTTTCAGAAGTGAGGTTGCTGGATCTGCCCTGTGTAACCTCTGGATTTCTGCATTTTATTACTTTGGAGGCCTTGTCTAAAAAACCATTCCTATTTGGCAATTTGTCTAATAATATCCTTACATTTAAGTACATAGCATCTGTTTGAAATTTCTTGTACATTAACAAGCTTCCTTTGATCTGAAGAGGCAAATAGGAAAGTTCATTCAGAGTGGTTATTTCAGAAGCAGCGAGGTGAGCAAAGGTCATCACGTTATCACAGCAGTATTTTGTGTCTTACAACTGTCTTCAAACTGAATGAAGTGCAACTGCCAGACAGATTTCTCTAGGCAGTAGAAGCCCTGTTCTGGTTGTCTCTCTTGTCCAGCCAAGCAGCCAAGAGATGCTGGGCTGCAGGATTATGTCCATGTTCCCTGTCAGAATCCAAGTTCTCCTACTTCTTGTAGTGCTTGCACTGTGTAAATCCAGTTTCTTAGCAGATAGTGGGAATGTTAGTTTCCTTTTCTCCTGCAGCATGCTCTTTGCAGGATTGTAATCAGTTAATGAAGTTCCATCCCTTGATCCCAGTATCTTGAACCCTGAATCTGGATGAGACTTATATACACTTTATTTCTTTCTTATTTTGAATCCTCAAGCAGCACAGGAATGCCCTCATAAGGATCTTCATTATAGTAATACTTCCAGCTGTGAAAATGGATCTTTAATTTCAGTTGTTCAGAAGTATCTCTTACCTTATGCAAGTCACTGAAGACATTTTAGCAATTGTAACAGCCATTTTCACTAAATGAAAGAAAGCAAGGAGTGGTGCATTTCCTGGTTATCAGAACGTTTTGAGGTTTTATGACTGCTGGAAGCATCTTCCAAATAATACCAAAATAAAATGCTGATAAAATATTGTTAATTACAAAAGTTGCATGTAATAGTAATAGTTGATATGGATTCTAGCCAATGTACTATTGAGCCCATTCCCTATTTTTTTTATGTATTGGCAAGAAAAGGACTGCCTTGAGTGTGTTGTGATGTATCTGTTCAGTGACTTTTCTTGGATAGTCACAGTTTTAACCTTCAATATTCCCAGGAAACAGGAACTGAGGCATAGGAAAATGAGATAAACCTTCAGTCACAGCAAATTAAAAATATTAACTAATTCCTAGGTACCTGAAAGCAGTGTGTCTCACCAAGGCTTTGGGCTGTGTAATGGATTATAATGCTGGGCAAGGAATTAACTTCTGGAGTAATGTTTGTTAGAAAGATTTGCAGTTACTGTGTCAAAGACTTGTCCATTTCCATAATAGGCATAAACCAGAGGATTTTTTTTTTTATTATTGTTGGACAGAAAGAACTTGTGTTAAAGATTAAAGAGGAAGAGGATGATTTGCTTGAGATGCTTTTTTCCCATGTTAGTATTTTTATGTTTCTACATATCATAACAGGAATTGGTAACATTCACATCCTCATGGTCTTGTGAGAATGATGTCGTCTGAGAAGCAGAGGGTTGTATACAAATTTTTAGGTTAGTGTTCTTTTAAAGTCTGGTCTGTGCCTTTCTTGGCACTTAAAACCAGTCTCACTGTTTTAGGGGAGGCTTTACAAGTGCCAGGGTGGAGAGTGAAGCAGGATTATTTCTGGTGCTGTCCAGGCCGTGCTCAGATGTCGGCACTTCAGTACAATGCCTGCTTTTTTCCTGGCACCATGGCACTGTTGACTCTGGGAATGATTATAAGCCTGAGATCCATTCCCCCAGGTCTGCTACAGAGACAGCAGTATCTGAGCCATTGCCATCTTCTCATTGAAGCTCATCCTTTTGTATTTGCCAAAAGAGATTTATGGGTGTTTTAAGATTTTTTTTCTAGTTTGCCAAATTTGCCAAAATTCTAACCTGATCTTCACAAGCATTTGAGCCCTGCCTGTTTGATAATGTCTATTCCTTACCCTTCTTGCTGTTTTGGAAACATTGAACCGTCCTGGGTCAAGGGCAAACTCATTTTTGAAACCCCACCCAGTGAAACCCCAATCCATATCAACTCTATGGCAATTAAAACAAAAACCAAAAAACAGGTTCCTCTGGTTTGCTCTGAAGCACATTTAGTGTGCCAGGATAAGATATCTGCTTCCTCTCTGCCATGCAGCCTGCCTGCAGAGGCTGGGCTATCCAGGGCTGAGAAAAGGAATGCAAAGAGCAGCCTCCCTGCCCAAAGTGAAATTTAGGTATAGCTCTGGATTGCCACTGCTGTGATGATTTTCATGGTGGGCAGTCTGATTATAAATGTTGACACAGAGGAGTCACGTATCCTTTCATCAGTGAACAGGTACCACAAAGGAATACATGTTCTTGGCAGCCTCATGTTCTCTATCCATAATCCCTATAAAAAATGTGAGACTTTTTAGCATTATTACCATAGTTCACCTGATGTTCAGTGCCATTAAGTCACCAGTCTTAACATTTAATTTATGATGTATAAAAAGGAGGGGAAAGCTGGGAATTTCCCTGAGAGTTTTGGAAATGCATCTCAGTTTGTGTAGTGCTGTGTGCATAGTGGGGATTCCTCTTACAGCAGAGAAATTGAAATCCAGTGATCTGTGCTCACTTTTGGCCCTTTCTAGTCTCTCTCATCTTAGGGAAGTTATAATACTTCTGTGCTTATATTCGCCTATACGACTAAAATGATCCAGAAATGTGAAAATGAAAGGGAGCTTTGAGAAGTCATTTAATCTCCTCACTGGGGTAGTATTAGTTTTAAATTCCTGAGACGTATTTGTGTTCAAATCTCTGGTGAATGAGATTTAAAACCTCCCCACCCAACTTCTTTAAGAGCTTTTTCCTTATTAATGCAGTGTTTTGTACTAACCCTCAGCTTCTGCATCTTATACTTCTTGTTTTCCCTACCACTAAAGACAGAGAAAAGTTCATCACTATTCTTTTTCATCTCCAACCTTCCGGAATGAAACATAATGTTAAATTGGAGATTACTTTGTAATCAAATCAGTATGGTAGGAATGCACCATGTAATTAAAATGCATATTGTCTTGATTCAAGAAATCATGTCTTTTCAGACCTGCCTAGAAGTCATATGTGTTGGGAATGAAAAATCTGCTTAAATGCATTTCTGAGCCACAGTTTATGCATTTAGAGTGTTCTAATTGGAAAAAAAGAAGCTGTGGTGTTTATACTTCAGCATGATACTGTGTAACCCTGGCAGTTTTAGGAATTTCTCCTTGAATTTTTGTTTATCACGTATCGCCTGTGGTAGAGTGGAAACAATTTGTTTATTTTTAGCAGCTTGCCTACACAGCCATGCAAATCTAGAGGATGAGGTTGTCAGAACTCCTGAACTTAAATACCACAGAGCTGGGCTGCTGATGCTGCAACAGATGGAGAAGTACCAGCACTTCACTGACATTAAGGCAGCCAGACATTCAGGCAAACGGAATTTATTGTGGGGTGGCTGCAATGTAGTGAGCAACATGTAGTGCAGAGGGTTTGTACTTGGGGAAATTTTTGTTGCCTTCTTCCATATTTCTTCTCACACTCATGATAGCTAAGAAAAAAACAGGAGGTGAGACAATAAAGCAGCTTAATGAAGAATGGGTAAAATTTTTCTAAGTCTTATGTTCATGTCCGTGTTCAAGTTTTCTATTCAAGTGGTTCAAAAAACCACTTGTCACTTTCCAGCCACCCATTCTTTTGAGAACAGACATTGTATCATTGGTCACTTACTTCCAAATATTGCCCCACCATCTTTTCACAGTGGACATTCTCTGTTTCTTGGTCTCCTTAGTCACAGACTGTCACTTCTTTTCACAGAAATGGGGAGGAAGAGGTCAAATCACTACACATCTGAACCCCCTCCCCATCCCATGAGAACACATTTTTACGGAAAGAGCTGGCAGCATTTCAGAGTTTTCAGAATTTTTCCTTTCCCTATGGCTTGAATCAGACCTTGGCCAAGAAAACCCAGTCAGTAAAAACAAGCCACTGTAATAGCAATGCAGCTGTCAGACGTAACATTAGGCCACAAGTGGTGTTGTAGGTGGTGCTTCTAAGTAATTGTTTTGTTGTTTCACTGTTAGTAAAGGGCTCTGGGCTGAGGCTTAGCGAACGTGCCCTTTAGGGGAGCGTCCGTCCTGCCTTGTGCGAACGCGTCTGTTACGTTTAGCAAGAGAATATTTTTGTCTTTTTGCTCAACCTAAGTTTTGTCATGCAAAGCATTGTCCAGGCACTGTTGGTCATTGGTGGTTCTGACATCACTGTATTCCTGAGAGGAATTCACGCTGTGCAGACACTGCAACAGGGCCACTGCATGGACGCGTTAATGTTGCCGTAGCCCCTTGGCAGAGGACACACTGATAAAGAACCTGTTACTGACAAATGCAGGCAAGTTCAGTGTAGCTCCAAAGGAGACACAGATATACAACGATGGGCCTGTCTTAGTGCTGGTTATTTGCAGTGGGAAGGAGATACAGTGGTCAAAACAGAGAACAACCAGCATGGAAGAGCACGGTATTGAAGCGCTCTGATGTCAAGAGGAAGTGTTCCTTCCTACAGGCTACCCAAGCTGGCCGTCCAGGCAAATCATGTGTCTCTCTCAGACACCATTTCCTGCTGTTAGTAAGTGGAAGTGGTCTGCAGGGGAAGTGATGTGTCTGTCACAAGTTTGAAAGTCCAAGGATTTGACTGGCAGAGTCTGAGGGCAGCTGGCAGGACTGCAGCTGGCAGATCAGAACTTCACCACATTGCTCAGAATGCCTTTATTTGGTCTTTACTTCTGAACACGTCACAATTCTTGCTTGCATAGGAAAGTCAGAGGTGCTAGTCCCAAACCAGGTAGTCACAACCAAGTCATGCAAGCCACTCCTTTCTCCTGAGACTGAAAATACAGAACTTAAAGAATTCCTAGAGTTAGCTGCCCAGCAGTGCTTCACTCCCACCTCCACCCCAGCACCACAGATTCAGGGAACTCTACAAGGAAGAAAAACAGATTTTCATTTCAGAAATTGTGAAAGTTACAATAAAGAAAACAAAAAACCCAAGAATTTTGACTTCACGCTGGGTCAAAGGCTCATCATGTTTAATTAAATCATGGAAACATTTGAGCTGTTACACAGACACCATGTCACAAAGTGGACCCAAAGGAGTCTGTGCGGTAACTCAGAGTCCTCGCCTGGCTGAACGCTCCTATGAGCTAATTAGAAGGGAGCAGCAAGTCACCCTCCAGTTTGTCAGTATTCCCAAATTTCATAACTTCATGGCAAGACTTTCTGTGGTTGCTTTATTACTTCGAGGTTCCTCGGTGTATCAAAGCAGTGGAGAATCTCAGTTATATTTGTTTACCTTCCTGATCACTGGAAAAAGGCTTGAAGAATGGCTTCATAGGAAGTGATAGGAAATCATAGGACCCACAAGATACTGTATTTTGAAAATATTAGTAATTTAAGCAAAATCTTTCTTTAAAGCATTTGAGGTAAGAATTTTGCTTCCTGCGGTCATTATCAGGGTCCTGCTTGATGCAATATATGATACATGATATTACAGCAGGGTGATGCCATGTCATGATAAAGTAATGATGCAAACTCTTACCAACTGAAGATTGCAAATTTGAACTAGTGTCTTGCCTTTCTCTCTTGGGCATTGGTCAGTAGAGCCAAAGTATGAGCTGAGAGGAATGGATCTGCTTTTCTATGGATTTTGGGTATTTTTTTGTATATTGCATTTAAAGTTCAATACCACCAACTTCATGTAACTGTGTTTTGTGAAGTGCTGGCCTCTGCAGCGATGTTTTTCAAGAGCAGGCGTCCACTGGAGCGCTTATAATCAACAGGCACCACAGTGAGTCACAAAATGAGTCACTGACCTAGTTGTGGTGCACGGGATTGTAACAATGGGGTCAGATTTCCCTCTGCCACAAGGAGAGGGTGCACTCTGACTGTCAGCTTCACTACACCAAAGGGAGGGATGTGGCCCTGGGTGCGGGGTACTAGTGGAAACACACAGCCTGTCCTCAGAAGTTGCCCCACAGGCTGAAGTTAAATGAGATGCCTTAATGAACTTAAAAGCAGAGACCCCACCAGCAGCAACAGAATCTTTGCAGTCCCGAGCATAATGACCTGCTCTATCACCCACAGTAGCTGGTGTTCCCCTCATGCTTTCCAAGTTAAGGACAGTAATGAACACAGCCAGACAGGGCTGTCAGGCACGTTGTGCAATTGCATTTCAACCAGCTGTTCTTCTACAGAGCTTTTCTTAGTGTTACCACACAGTGAGAGAGGGAGCATCCTAGGCCAACTATCTAAATGGCAGACTTATCTCTATCTGTAGGTCACTTTCTCCCTGACCTATCACTTCTTCTTGTAAATGTTTCTAAAGTGATGGACAAACACTTTGTACGTTGCAGACATATGTTTGGAGTTGGCAGAAGTTTGATGTAAACTACGAGATTGATATGAAGGGTTGGTTACATTCTGTTTACTCATATCCAAGCTCACTTCCCACTAGGAACTGGGTGAAATGTGTTTCACAAAGGCTGCAGAAAGACCACAATGTTTCAAGTGTCATTCCATGAAAACCTTAAATGAAAAAGAGCCATGTGGATAGTGAGAAGGGCTGCACTGAACAGCAGTGCACCAGAGGCTGCACAGCCCATGAAAAGAGATGAGGCTGGCCAGTAGGAAGAGGATTACTGAGAGGAGACAGCGGCAGAGAAAGAGCTTAGCTGCAAAAGCAGTCAAAGGGCGAGTGTTATGGTGTGGTGCCCATTCACAGGCTGGCTGCTCCGAGCTTGACCACCAAATTGCCAGACAGTGAACTCAGTGAATCTCACAGATTGGACCAACCAGATGTCATAATAATTAATTCCAACTGTACAGTAATTGAAACCAGCATAGAGACAGCAATTTCTTGTTGACGGTGTTAGTACCACATCATCTTTATTTGGAAAAGCCTCAGGTCTTGTAGTTTTGAGTAATGCAGAGTAATGCAAAGTTATTAAATACTTCTAAAGGAAAGAATAAAATTCTGTATTCTAAGACAGGCTTCACTGTGAGATAGGACCGTAGCCTTTGCATCTGTTAGAAGGGACTAACTCAGCATTCATAATTCTAAAATATCCCTTTGAGAGCTCATTTAAGGCAGGGCTTCTCCACAGCCATGTCTCTGTACATTAAGGAGCAATACTTTCAAATCCTCTTTTTCAAAATATTTTGAAATTTTATAGAGGAATTCCAAGAACTTTAGCATAGGAGTACTCTGTTTCTTTAATGTCAGTTGTAATTGTACTGCTTTATGTAATTGCCCTTGAGGTAAATAATTCTTAGGCTGCTTTTTTCTTATTTAAATGTGATATTTTAATATGTACTTGGGGATTTAAATGCCTTAGGGCCAGAGCACACAGTTCTGTAAAAACTCTTGCCTCTATTAGTGTCTCTTACGTTTAAAAGATTAAAAATGAAGCTTCTCATCTGTATATTCCTGCTCTGTTTCTCATGTTATTTGGAGGATGTTAAAAATGAGGAAGGCAAAGGCTGTGTTTGTTGACATGCCTAACAGTGCATAAAGGTTTCTGGATCTTCCCCTTTTTTCAGGATGAGAGCCTTTCCATAAAGTAATATGATACTCTCTTGCATCTGATCTATAATTTTCAGCTCTTTTAATTGTCTGGCAAAGTATGGTCCTCAGGGTACCACAGCATTTAATTAAATGGAGCTACTTTGTTTACATGGTGCAAATAGGAGTTGAATATACCTGCACTTGAGACATGACTGAGATAGATTTTTTCATCAGAAAAAAAATACTATCACTTCTAAGATTTATATATATATATTTATGAATACTATCACTTCTGAGATTTTTATGTAGTTAATTGTAGATAGTTTAAAAATTTGCTCATTAAATAGTTAACATATAATGGTTGTAATTCCACTCTTTTATCCTACCTAGCAGTTTAGATGGAAATGGCATAACTTGGTTTTACAATTCTTTTATTTGCCACAAGGAAGCAGGGAAATGAAACAGATGATTAATTAAGGCATTAGCTTTAATGGGGGTTTGAGGGTTTGGTTAATTGTTGGATTTTTTTCAGTACAATTGATACATAAAAAAACCCAACAACAAACCAAACAAAAAACCCCAAACAACCTTCTAGCACTTGGTGCCTTTAATGTAATAACAAACATTTCTGTAGTTCAGCAGTTGTGAGCAACCCTAGAATAGCAAACCTGTGCAAACAACTCAGATCTGAGAAACTCTGAAGCAAAAAGTTATTCTGTGCAAAACTCAGCACTTTGTGACCATATGGATGATGGCAAACCAATGTTCTCAGCTCAGCATTTGCCTGCTCTTCTGCAATAATATGCCAGCGTGAATGTCTGACAGAAAACCCCCGAACAAACACTTAAACAAATATTTCATTTCAAAGTTCAGAAGGAGTGAGTAAAAACAGATTTTAACATTTACAAACACATTTTGTTATATACAGAATCAAGTGCAAAAGGTTATACCTGGGATTTTGGGTGTACTACAGTACTTGTAGTTAGTACAGGAAGCTTTTTTGGTTTTTTTGTTTGTGTTTTTTTTTTTAATTCCCTGACCAGAATCCTGAGGTGACATTAAGGAAGGAAGGGCGAGGCAGGTTGGGATGACTGACAAGCAGTGATTAAGAATTTGCTCCATTTCACAGCAACTTTGGGGTGTAATTCTACCGTTGCCTCCGATGCTCTCAGGGTGCCTTGCTGGCTTTTAGCTGTGTGCTGCAGGAAACCATTTCAGCTCGTGCTGGGGTAGCAGTGAAAGGTCAGCTGGACTAACTGCTCGGGCCTACAGAGATGTTGTTCCATCCCCATCCTCTTCCTGGTCTGAAACATGACTGCCCTTTTCCCATATTCTCTCTCCCCGTTTCTGACTCATTCGCTGTTTCTTTTTATACACAGAAAGGAATGATTCCAGTGCACGAGAGGTCAGGGCTGCTTCTGCGACTGTTCTGCTCACACAGAGGCAGCATCTAGATACCTCTCACACACAGTGCTCTGCAAACCTGGGGGGCCAAAGTACCTGGCTCCCAGCAGATTTTTTTTTTTGCCTACAATGTTCAGCTCCTCTGTATGTCTCATCTTCTCCTGGTGGCACAGGGGGAGGGGAGGGAGAACAGAGCGTTTGGATTGGCATCTGTGGTGGCAACAAAAATAGCAGACCACCATTATGAGTTTGGCCACAACGTTGTTGTGTAACCCTGAGTTAGATGAAATTCAAGGATTTTTTCATCATGCTTATAAAAGTGACCTTTAACAAATGTTTTGTGGTCAAATACACACAAAACTCGCGGAAAAGGAAAGTCCAATTACGTACTGAATGTTCTCAGCTCTTATAGAGAGCTGGGAATCTAACAATTGAAATAATGATGAACCATCATAGCCAGAACCTGTTTCACAAACTGGAGTTAGTCTGTGCAGTATTTGTCAGGGATTTAATCTGAAAAAGGCTGGAAATTCATCTGGAACATAAGCAGCCTTTGTTCAGCAAACTGCTGACATGTTCCTTCAGGCAAATTTTTCCTTTGGCCGGATTAGTTAAGCAAATAGCTATGCAGAGCACTTACTTCTGGGTTTGCAAATCTGAAGGAAATTTATTTCCTTTACAGGTGCACTGAGTATGTCAAAGCAAGGTCAAATCTCAATCTTTGGGTCCACGTTTTGATCCAGTAAAGCACAGGTCCTTTGAAACTAGGTGGAACTCTGGTTCTGAGCTATCAGCGGGACCGCTGGTGGTCATCACCAGGTGCTTAAGAAACACTTTTGATACCAAGGAAACCCTTTTCATATTTTTGTGCCCTATAAACGAGGAAACAAAATTGAAATAGGTCTTCTGATTCCAGATTTCTGATGAAGGATGCTGGCAAGCAAGAGGGCACTTGGCTGTACCAAGTGACTCATGAAAACACATCAGTCATCCCATAAATGTAAGACAATGGACAGTTGATAATATGGCTTTGGGGAGCCCTTCAATAGTGTAAGATATAAATTGTGATCTAGAAATTCTTTAATAGCAATTCAGTTCAGAGACACAGAACTCTGTGTGTGCAAGTGTCCGGTAGTGAGCTAGCTCCTGTACAGTCAGAGGAAAAAACAAACCACACATCTTGGGGAAAATAATGTAATTGTCTGCCTTTTAGGAGTTTGCAAGGGAATGCCAACATCAGTAGAGCTGATGTAGGTGTTTTTCTGAAATATCTTAATATGTTGTTAGCACTACAGAGGCATCAGCTTTCTCCAAAGGTGTTCAGTGGAACCCTCCTTTAAGTAAGTCTTAAAGTGCAGTCCACAAGTATTCAGCAAATGGTTATTATATGTTTTTGTTTTTTGGCTAAAATCCATAAAATCCATCACCCAAGATGCCGTGTGAAGTTTTTAATGATTACCACTCTGTTATAGAGACTTTTTCAGTGTTGCAGCAACTGTGTATTCTTTTTCTGAAAGTGTCCTGCATGCTTGATTTTTTTTTTTCTTCACAATATTTCATAGACTCATTGATTCAAAACCATCTTCTTTGCCATTAAGAAATTTGAGTTGCCATTCTGTGGCCACTGCAGAGCTGCCTGCAGTTGCTTTTGGACTTTGGCAACACCCAGTTGCTGTTCATAGGTGTGAGTGATGCCCTGACTTGCCTGGGCCTGTGTCTTGTTCTGCAACATTTAAGTTGTGCTTGTATTGTGCATCTCATTGCTCCACTTTACTCCCCCTGAATTCCCTTCCCCATTGCCTTTGTTGGCTCAGAGTGGCAGAGCTGAACTCAGTGAGACTGTCTAAGGAAGGAACTGGTCAGGTCTGCCTTTCCTGCTGAGCTTTTTCCCTTTTACAGCTTTAGTAACCTACTGACACACTAAAGAAAGCTGGGGAGTTGTTTGCTCTTACAGGGCACTTCTGTACACTGTAGCTGTTTCCTAACACCCCTCCAGGCAGGCAGAATGACTGTGAAAGCGTTGCCTGGCTCTTATGAGGGGTTTTTGCCTGTTTGAGCGTTACAGGTCGAAGGTAGACAGGGAATGGGGATGCCAGATCTTTCAGAAACCATTTTGAAGTCTATGGGTGAAATAGGAAAGCCAATAATAAACTAATGAGTATATATTAATGCAGACATGCCTTGCACCCAGGTGAAGTGGGTGCAGTACATAAGCACTGTGAGCTTCCAGCAAGGACTCTTCAAAGGCTCTGTGTGGGGGCTGAAGAGGTTTGGGAATATGAAGACATGCTGAGAGCACGAGCAGAGGAAAGTGCAGATTATCATCTCCACTGAGGGCTGGAGGGACTGAGAGCTCTTTGGAAAGAAAGTGGGCTGTGATGAAAGCAGAGTTTGGTGACTCATACACCAAACAGGACAGCAGTTTGCAGAAAGCTGCTCATGCACCTCTGGATATAGGCACACCAGCCAGCTCCCTAAGGAGTACACACGGGGAGAGGGGTGGCAAGTGGGATTATCCATCAAAGAGGGAAATGGTCTTATCCTCTGTCTTGCTCTATAGACACTTCACTGCATTTCTCCAGTCCCCCCTGTACCCTGCCTTTCATGAGCCCCCACCTCCTTCACAGTTGTGTGGAAGGATCATGCAACCAGACAAGATATGGCTGAAGGGAAAACAACAAATGAGTTGGGATTCACATCGAGTAGAGAGGAAATACACCTTCCTACATTTCTATGTCATATCTTAGTTTTATACCTACTTCTCATGGGTTTGTTTCCTGCTGAATGTTAACTCTTTCCCAGCTGCAGCTGCCTTTCAGCAGATCTCTTTTAGATGCCCACATTGCTCAGCCAAGTGGATATTTGGCCTCATAATCCACTTTCTCTTTGCAGCTTTGCGTGGGAACATTTCTTTCTCTCCTTTGGTTGTTGTAGGCTTATTGGCTGTCTGGTTGAGAAAAGCTCAAGTGAGCAGATGTATTAAGTTACACGCCATTGTCTCATCTGACACACAGGGTTTTCTGATCCAAAAAGACTGCTGAGGACTAACCCTGTTAAACATGTGTGACAGTAGGAGCTGTCTGGTTTGACTCATGATGGAGGAGTTAGTAAATTCACCTGAGGATATTCTGAAACATCATGGGACTGGTAGTAGCTAAATATAAGGCAAGTCAGATGGTGCCACCCTGGGAAACAGAACTCGTGGGTGGTGTGGTACAGAGATTGAAGAGCCTGCTGCAAAGAGGCAGGCAGACTTTCCCACTGACTTCTTGCAAGGTATCAAGGCAGTCAGACTGACCCACAGTTGTAGAGCTGTGGCTGGAGCTAATACCCAGTACCTACAGGACATTAGGGAGGCAAGAAAAAATTATATGATACAAGAAATAATAAGACAAGGAATTGAAAGATGAGAGTTTCAAGGGATTCCAGAGTGCATAGGCTTTTCCATCTTTGAGTCTGGAAAGATTCATACCTGTACACAAAAATAGCCAAAAAACAGACTTCTGCTGATCTCCTTTTGAGTGTATATTGATTTGACCAGCTACCTTATAGCAACAATGCTGCAACACACACAGGCCCAGATGTTTTCTGGTAATAAAACTATAGCTTGCTAAAGCCTTAGAAGGAAAGGTACTGGGTCTTCTCCAGAAAGAGAATGGTGTGTCCTGCAAAATATGTGGCTTAGTGCAGCTGGAGAGAATTAACCAGCTGGAGTATCTGCTGTGCAGAACAAGCCAGTCTCAGCACCAAATAGCAGTCTCCAAAGCCAGTTACTGTATTAAGCTTCTGCTTGTCACAGCCATAAGAGATTTGTTCTGATTTTAACCTGCCTCAGACCTGACTTTCAGCTAGGGGTGAAAAGGGAATGTGTTTTGGAACTTGACCCTACCCACAGGTAACTCATTCAGTAATAGTTCAACCATTTAAATAGTCTGCCTACATCTGAAGGTCTTGCCATGCATATGTACCTCTTGAAACTTTATGTCTCCTCAAACTGACTGTCATCTATCAAAGTGGGCTACCAGAGCTTCATTTCACCCACAGCTTTCTTTACTTTTTCTTTCTTACTTAGAATGTGAAATCTTTGTTGTTTATGCTCTTGGCTAAGGCACACCACTTTAGCTTCCCTTTAGCATTTCCAAGGCTTAAGGGAAGAAATACAAACACAAGCACGTGTGTGGGGACAGTACCATCATCAGTGAAGGCTCAGATAACAAGGCTTTCCCTTTCAGTGACTCCAGAAAGGCATGACCATCACAGCTTCCAGATGGTACTGTCACCAAAAGAGGACAGGAATTAAATTGTGTTTCATATTTCTAGAACCTGATCCCTGAGATGTGTGAAGAAGTCACACAGAAAGCAGCTTCCATAGTGGAAGATAAAGCATACTAATTTCCTAAATCTGAAAATACGTGGGTTTTATTAACTTTTGGCCCAGACTTGAACTAGGGGAGATATCATGAAATAGAAGTTAAAAAAATCCACTGTCCTGAGTATCATGTAACATCTGTTTTCAGCAAGCAACCAGAGGGTGGGGAGACTCCCAAATTAGCAATCACATGAAAATTAAAATCTTCAGTGGCAGCACCCACAGAATGTCCATCTCCCTGTGGAAACTGGTTTTGCTGCTACAAGCACATTCATGTTGAGATCATTATCTACTCAGCAGCCCGTGGTTCCTTGCACTTCAGAGGATATGCCATATCTGTTTTGAAGGTGGATGGCAGAGAATGTGAACACTGATGTTACATACAGGTAATTTAAAATAGTATTACATATTTATTTTAAGCTGGAACGCCAGCAGATTTAATAAATACCATCTTATACCAGAATCACTCTATCTAGCCCTTCTGGATTTAGAAGAAGCAATATAACAGACATGAAGATAAAATTACATTCTTCCATATGATAGAAATACATATTTTAGAACAACTTATTCAGAACTAGTCATATATATGGTCTTTTTTTTTTTTTCAGATCTCTCCAGATCTTGTTATTTGAGTAACAGTCCCCAAGTTTTTTCACTCTGGGTACAACCATGTTGCAAAGGTGTTTTCAACCTATAGTTCCAGGCATCACTGTTCTTCCAGCTTCATTCTGCCTGACCACTTCCAAACAACTTGTTTGGAACAGAGCTGTAATTTTTTTGTTGGTATAAGGGCCCAGAAAAAATTACTTATTGAAAATACTGATGCATCTAGAGGATTTAAATGACCTTAAAACACTAAGGATGTGTGAGGCCTTTGACACCTGAATTTTTTAACTTTTTTTTCCTGTGGGAATATGAAACTACCACCATTAGATTTAACTCTTAGCACTTTGCAAGGAATGCAGTAGCCATCAAGCAGAGAAGGGAGTCAGAGAATGGTCGCTGATAGCATCCAGGTGCTTCAGAAGGAAGCTGCAGCAAAGTTTATTATTATCTCTTGCGTTACCTTTAAGGTTTTGCCTGGAGGCCAGGGCTGAAATCAGGGCTCCAAACTGCCAGGGAATTTACAACTGCTTGCTAAGTCACCCTCCCTGCCCTGGAGACTTTCTATTCTAAAAAGTCCCTCTTCTATAAATGGAAAGGTAATGAATAAACCAAATCCAGAGTTAGACTTTGCAGCAGGTTGAGTCTGACTTGCCTGATGTCTTACAGAGTATCCGTGAGAGAATCAGAAGTGTTGTCTGGGAATGCTATGAGTTTCAGCCCTGTGTCCTTCTTAGCCAACCTCCTTTGTGGGCCAGAAAGACATGGAGCAGTGTGATTGAAGTCTTTACGTCACCGTAGTCTGTAGGGGCACTTTTGGTTATTAAAAACACCCCACATTGCAGGTACAATGGATATGCAAAATCCCACTCATTCCAGTTCCCATAAAAATGAATATTCTCCAAAACATCATGTTTTCAACAGATATTAGACTTCTCTGTCTTTTCCTTTTTTTTAGTCTTCTACTGAGTAGAAAAACTCTCATGGAAAATAATACAGTTTATTTCATCTGTGTGAGAAAGGGCAGGATGTTTTGCTGGTTATTTCATCATGTGTGAAAAACAAAATGTTGCCAAAACCTACACTGAACATACTTCCTTAAGAAAAGCAGGCTCAATTACATTAAGCCTCAAGGGGTTTTAGTCACCACAGAGAAGTCAGTCTATAGTTTCTACTGTACCAGCAGGTTGGAATGCCCATACTTGCCCAGAATACCATTTCTCTATTATACCGCCTTTTGAATTTTATTTAACATACTGGTCTTTAATTACAAAATTGTTCTTTTCTTATTTTCTTTTTTTTTTTTTCCTATATGGGAGATTTTTGGAAAACTCATCTAAAATCCTTTCAGCCAATGTTTTATCTTTCTGTCTACATATATCAAAGCTCGAGCCAGGATTTCTTAAATCTTCTGAAATACCTGTACGCAAAAGGAGCAGATAGTGCTGAACTGCAAAAAATGCAGAGGATTTATAACATCTCAATTAGTTCTCATATCTTTACATTTCTGGGGTGTGAAACATGAAATGGCACTTAAAACAAAAAGTTAGGCAGCTGAAGGTGACCCATGTTTGACACTCGAGTTGTTTAAAATTTTTATCAGCTCTCTGAATGCCTGTTTTAGAGATGCAACCTCCCATCTTGCTGTGTGGTGTGCTCAGTAAATTTACCTGGAATAGAAGAACTCTGCCTGCCTCTGCACTCATTTGTAAGTGTCATCCCCATGATTTTACAGCAGATCTTCATGAAACACCTGCTGGACAAAAGAATCAGCCTTTAATTCCTCCACGTATTTTACTTTTTAATTTATTTTCCTTTTAGGATTTTCCAGGGTTGAAAAAGGCTCTAAAGAGACAAATACAAGCAAGTCATCGGCAGTGAATTGTGGCAGTTGCAAGTTTTATTATTTGAGTGCTGACAGGTCATTTCCCCTCTGCCTCTTGCATAGAGTGTAATATTATCACCAGTCAGCACCAGCCGTTTGGCTTGTCAGCAGAAGGGCAGGGAAATCACACACCAGGCAGGGAAAGCTTCTTCTTTTCTTTCCCAGGGAAGTCTATGACAGGAAACAAAGGAAGAAATTATAAACTATGATCAAATCAGATAGAATCATCCACTCGGGATTTTTGTTCTCCTTTCACTGGATGTTGAGAACAAAAGGCTCAATGTTTAACTCCTCCGAGCTCAGGAAATCGAAGTCAGTTCTCTGAGAACTGAGGCTTTAATGTTGAATAAAAGCAAATGCAGAGAATGGTTATGTTCCAAGAGGAGGACGAGCGGAGCAGGTTGGGAATAGACTACAGCTCCACCAGCTATGAAGGGCTGTTAAAGAGAATCCACCTTTGCAGATAAAATATTGGCTAGAAATTTGGCTTTTTTTCTGGGTGCATGTCAATCTGACCTATGAAACAAGGTGCAGCACTTCAAGTGTGCAAATATGTCACTGGACCTCAACAAAGCCCTTAATTATGCGGTGGTTAAGGAATTACTGCATTGCTAGGAGCATGAAGTGCTCAGTAATATCCCACAGCTGTCTGAAGAAACCTTTGTGCCGCTGCCAAATAGTTTGTGGGGACATTAAAACAAATAGTGATTTCTCAGCAAAAAAATTAGACTGAGGCCCTTTACTTACAAAGAACAGCAGTGTTTCTGGGCTCTGGGTCTGGGCAGTCCTGCCTTGGGGCCCATGCCAGCAAGAAAAAAGGGCTCTTTTCTCTGTTCCAGCTTTTGAAGGGATGTAGACACCTCCTTTATCCCTACTTTATATTGGAGTATCTTGGCTGTTTATGGTGTGTCTTGTCCATTTGTCTGTTCTCCCTTTCAAATACTGTTAGCATACTTGAGTCCTTATGCTGGCAGACATCAACAGCTGGAATGTAGACCCTAGGGAAGTGATAAGTTATCAGATGCAAGGGATATATCCTCACTGGATAGGATTTTAAAATTTTGCTAAAAGCATGAAACTAGTGAAGATAGAAACCTGTGACATGCAGACAAGTTTTTGAAGTGTAGCAATTTTTTAATGGCAAGAAATCTGGTCAATGTAGAATGGGAAGATCCCACATGTATGGAATGAAGAGATTTATTTTTGGAAACAGAGTTGAAAAGTTCTGCTAGTTAACCTAGAAGAGTAATATCAAGCAGAGTAGAAAAATGTGATCATCTAGATCTGAATTGTTTGCTATTATCTTGTTTTGTTGCTTTAGATGAGTCAGAATTTTTCAGTTTCTCACTGACATATCCATTTAGCAGAATATAAACCTCAGTTACCACCTTGACATGCTGTGCAGTTTGACTAGTGACCATGTGAAAAACATGCTGCTGTCCAAGATAGAAGATCTTAGAGATATACAAAGCCAAAAGTGTTTTTAACAGGGGAGAGTCTGAACATCCAGAATACTATGGCTTGGTTTTGCTCCCTTTGTAAATCTTTTCAACAAACATGCAACTCTTTGGAGTCAGCCATTCTCTGAAATAATTCAGAACTAAATTTAGCAATTAAGGGGCCAAATTTTGTGATGAAATAACCTGACAGTCATGTCAACAGCACTGTCCATCACCAAGCACCAGTCTTGAGAAAGTCAGGTGATGTTCCCTCAGGGCTCCTGCTCCACAGGATTAAAAAAAACAAGCTCTGCAGGGCAGAACTGTTGTAGCAAAGTAGCCTTTGATTATATGCCTCTGTCCCATTTTGGCTCCATACAGACTTTTTCAGGCCTGCCACTCCTTGCTGACACATTACCAGGTCACCTCCGCTTCCGTCCTTTTGCTCTCTTTTTCCCAGGCAGGCCACCCGCCCTGTTGTTTTGGACAAGTGCCATTCAGCAAGCCCAAGGAGGTCTGCAGACCAGAACTATTCTTCAGACCAGATAGAAATCTATTAAAACTGCTGGATTTTTTTTTGACTGCTTTTATGGGCCACCAGTGTTACACATATTCATATCCTTTCGTGGAACAATACATATGGCTACACGTGAGTCAGAGCGAATTTTCTTGGCAAGCCACAACGTTCAGGAGGTGGATTTGCCAAACCCTAAATTATTCAGTGTCCTTCCGTCTCTGGGGCATTTTAATCTCTGCAGCCATGAGGCTCTTGAGTGAAGTGTTTGTGTCAGTCAGCATTCTTATTAAGCAGGAAGATGGCCTTTCCTCTCAGTGCATTTCCTGCTCAATTCACTGGCACCACTCACAGAAATAATTGGTAAAGTGGCCTTACCTTGTTTGCACAGGTTTCTGTTGTCTATGACAAGAGTACTGCTCAGGAAAAAAGCACCAAACTGGAGATGCACCTTTGGAAACTCTCTGAAAACTTTGCAATACCTTTGCCTTTTGTTTGTTTTCTGTCAAGTTTTCACATGAGTTGCAGGGGAAACAGTAAGGGTTGATCTCACTTTATAATGTGACTGATAATGTGACTCTTAGCAGCTGGGAATAAATAGCATGGTGAGTGTGTGGTTTTAGGAGGAAACGGTTCCATATTTCCTTTCACATTGCTTTCCAACATGATGATATTTTCCTTTATTGTATTGATTGCTGATTGCAGACTTCCTTTATAGGATGGCTCATCTCCTTCCTCCCTTGAATAGTGCTTAACCTTCAAGGAGCTAGTCTCTTGCAGATGGGAAGTACACTCTTTTTGGGGATTTGATGAATATGGACTAGCAGTATACCATAATATGCTGAATACCTTGTAGTGTCCCAACTGTGTTTGGGGCTCTCAGTATGTTCTGTGGATGGAAACCAACCAGAAGACTAGTTCTACTCCCACCTGCTGGAGATAATGTTGGTGGGGCAGATAATTAAATCTTCTTTACAGA
>JAWWES010000169.1:14995141-15014654 GCA_035583135.1 Lophotriccus pileatus
CAAACTCTTAATGGAGTTGTTGTGAAAAGGAACTCGGACACATCAACACTCTTTGTGTTTCAGTGTGTCTGAAATTGAAATTTGAGTCTGAATGTTATAAGGGAAGGGCATCTCTAAGGAGAAAAACAATGAATGATTCCTTTTCTTCTGCAGAGACTGAGAAGCTCTGGCTGCAGGCTACTGCCTTTGTACACAACTGTCAGTGTGGAGGTGAATGTGTCTGAAGGTGCTGATTCACATGCTATGTGATATTGCATTACAGTTTTGTTACTGACAGTGGCTTGGGTAAGTGATTCCAGAGAAACCACAATCCCCTGTGCTTAATGGATCAGCTACTTAAAACTTTATTTACTTTATTAATTTATCCTTGCATTCGTTTTCAGGCCTTGTGTTTGTGGTGAGGGGAGCACGTTCCTGTAGAACTAATGGAAGGTTATGGGCTGCTGAAAAAAAAAAGTTGCATTCAGAAGCCACTTTAGTGTGATCAAGTAATTTTTGATATCATATCAGCCTTTCAGAAGGAATACCTACCTATTTGACCAACCATATGTAGATCATATTCCTAAAACGAGCGAGTCATCGAAATTCTTTAATGTCTAATGAATTGTGAAGTATTTTTCAGTTCTTTTTTTTCCTTTTCCTAAGGCAGAAATTGCCTTAGGACATGTGCATGTGAAGAACAGACTCACTGCATTCAATCATTTTGAATTTCTGGTGCTTTACTTTATTGCAGAGTATCAGTATTGGAGAAGGTTGGTAAGCAGAAAGGTACAGGTAGTGTAGCTGAATGATGAACCCATTTAATAAAGCTGCTGCAGCTTCAAATGTAAAGGGATTCAGTCACTTTAAGTCTGATTTATACAAACTTAGCTTATACCTACAAGTGACAATTTAGCTTATAGTTAGACAAAACATGGGGCATAGATCCTATTGATAAGCACATAGTGGACATTAAAAATCACCTTTTAAGCTTCTGGATTGAATCTACTTCTTGGTTACTTGATGTGTGATAATTGGAAAAGTAGGGCAAGTACATACTCCCTAAGTGATGCTGGGGGAAGGACCTTGTACACAAAAAGCTACAAGACACATATTCTGGTTCCTTTCCCAATTCATTAAGCAATGCTGTGCTTTTTGTTGTGTCTGTTTTCTTGCTTTCTCATGTGTCAGTGTGGGGTTTTCCTATTCTTCAAGCTAAGACAAGAATGAGGGAATGCTGAGGAGCTTTTAAAAAACGCTGCTTTTGTTCAACTGAGAAATTCACTCATATGTGGTTCTAAACGGTGCACCTACTTGAGTTGGCTGGTTAACAAGAGGTCTAGTCCACTACAGAATCTGTTAAGACACTTACATATTTTGCATGCTTTTAGCAATGTCTTCATAGATAGATATTTCATCTATCCAATTTGGCATCCTGCCTTTTGACCTGGCTGGTAACTGAGAGTTGGGTGATCAGCACGGTTTCCAGTCTCTTCTGTCACCAGAAAAACACACATAAGCTGCTTTACTGTAGAGAACAGTAAAATAGTTTTGTGCCTTGGAGGGACCCTTGATTCATGAGATGCAAAGCTAAGTTTTAACACCAGCTGTGCCACTGCCTCACACACGGGCTGTATGAACCTTCGGTCTGTTGAGCTGAAGATCTCTTCCCCAGCTGAACTCTGCTCATGTGCCATGTCATCTGCAGCTTCACCTCAGTGAGAGGAGGATGAGGGCCTAGCACACAGCTGTAGTGTGGGAGGAGGTTTCCTTCCTTCCTTTGCACGTGGCTGATGGATCTACTATCACTGTATGTTACGGGGACAAAAAGCTGAAAAATACAGAGACAAGACCAGAGGACTGAAGGAAACCAAAAGCAGCAACCAAGAGTCCGTATAGGTGAGTGTGTAGGGAGCTGTTCACCCAAGGAGTGGAGGGTATACTACTGTTCAGAGAGACTTGGAGAATTATTTAGGGCACAAAGATGACAGAAATGTACATTTCCAGTGGCATTTACATGACAGAAGCTATTTATGAAAGAAATGTCACTCAGGGGAACCCCTGGAACAGACTGTACAGACTGTGTCCACTGGTTGTTAAGCATGTTTGGGCTGAAAATTGAAGTTCTCTGATGATCACAGCTACAGGTCTGGAGCACCTACACAAATCATGAAATGAGGCAAAAAGCATGTCACTGTTTCACAGAGAAAACTTGTCATTTTAAGAAACAGGATGTTATGAAGTGGCTTCCTTCAAAATGCGAGGCTCAGCATGTCCCGTTAATCTGATATTCTTAATATTTGTTCTCTAGCGAATTAAAGCATTACTTTTCTAAGGATCCTTATACTGGGGTTCTTGCATGTTTGCTTATGAGCATCTGTGTTTGGATAATTTAATCTTTGTTTTCATCTCTGTCACTGGACTTCTTCAAGGAAACCAAAATATTTTGTAGTAAGAAAAACAGGGCTATTAAGCACAGGCTGCAGACATAATGGAAATACCTCATGCAGTGTAATCTGTTTTTAATTGGTTGCATCATTCAACTATTGCTGGTTAGAGAAGACATTGAAAACAAGGTGTTTGGCCTCAGAAACACCGAAGTGCATTATAAAAAATAAATATAGAAAATAAATCAGAGTAAAACTAATTGTATGGAAAATCTCAGCAATCAATCATCGTGCAGCTGAGATAATTTCAAGTGTGTTACAGGCACACAGGAGCCTCAAACAGCATTTTGAATGTTGGTAGGTGTTCACTGCCATTGTTTCATCTGCCACATGGCAGCGTGGTGTGTTCATCACCCTGAGCCCTGCCAGTGCCATGGGCAAGGCAGGGTTGTCTCAGGCTGAGCTGGACTCTCTCGTGAGTCAGGGGTTGTACACACTGCACCTCCACACACCTCCTCAGCACACCAGCTGCCTGCATGTGGCAAGGAGCTGTTGGTGTGAGTCTGCTGAAAGCACTCAGCAGCCTCCATTTTAGGTTACAGGAGGTTTTGGTGTGTGCTTTCCAGCTAGATCTGGTTCACTTGTGAGGCTGAGCTAGGCACCTGTCTCGTAAGAGCAGAGTTTCTGGGAAAACTTCACATCCAGGGAAAGTTTTTTATCAATTCACAACACAACTTAAGCTAGGTCACCATAGCCACAGAAGTATGAAGGGGCTTCTGCTTACATAAAGCAGTCAGATAAATTATATTTGTTTGACCAATATAAAGAAATACAATAAGGAAACCTTTTTCTTGCCCCTCTGATCCCTTTGTTCCAGGGAATGAGGTGCAGGGGTGGGAAGCCCCGGCTGCCAGGTGAGCCTGTGGGGGCACGTCGGAGGTCAGAGCAGGAGGGCAGCGGGGCAGGGAGCTGCAAGAGCAGGGATGCCCCTGCCTTCCACACAGCCTGGGTGGGGATCAAGGCTGAGCACCTTGGCTTCAGCACCGCTCCTCAGCAAAAGCAGGACAGGCCCCAGTTGGCCAACCTGAGTCCAGATCACAGGCCTGGAGCACAGACACACGGACCCCGGGGCAGGGCAGGGGCAGGCAGGGCATGGCAGGTACAACTTGCACAGCCCCGTGTTGCTCTGGCACCTGGGAGTGGGTGGTGAAGGTGGCTGGCACGGACTTGTCTCTGTTCAGACATGCAAAGGAATCTGAAGGGCCTGTTTATTTTCAGACATCATTCATGTCAGTAGGGCTGTGGCTTTGTCTTTTGATTTCGACAAGGTGTGCAACTGCAAGTGTTCGGGGTTTTCAGTACGGCTTATTTGTCAAATTAAAACAGTTCAAGAGCCAAAATCTTTAGAAAAGGTTAAATTACAAATCTGCCTATTCCTGGTGTGTGAGGAGGACAGCAGTTAATCACATCTAGTATTTACATAACATTATTCACATAAATTATAAGGAGAGATATCATTGTTATTTATAGAATCCAGAGGAGGAAAACAGGTCTCAGCAAGGTCAAACAAGAGATGAGCCAGCATGTGTGAGGTCAGTCTTCCAAGAATTATTTGGCACATGAAAGCAAACTGTTTTTTTTTTTTAATTTTATTTTTCCCCAGAGATACTAAACATCCACAGCTTGCTTTGAAATTATCAGGGACTCAAGCGTTTCTGAAAACCCGTGTCACCCATTTTTACTTCTAAATAGGCAGGTAACTTCTGGTGCAGCAGTTTGAGCCAAGCACTTTGCATACAGAGTATTCACACCCAGCTCTTACAGAGGATTAGAAACTGGGATTCACGATTGAAAGTCACATTTACATCCAGTTTTATTATAAAGCACCCAGTTATCTGGGTGTGACAGGATGAGAGCAGTAGCTTTGCTCCATTGCTCTGTTTGCATCTGCCAGTTTACACTACTTGTCTTGCTGATGGTTCTTTTTCTCATTTTCTGATTTTTCCAGCTCACAGCTCTGAAAGAAAAGCTGTCTGTGGGGTCTCTACAAAACAGCTTTGCTCAGGCAAAGCTTCTTAACCCTCTGACATGTCATTGTCCCTTGGCTCATCTCTTGCTAGTGAAAGATGCACTCCACATCTGGGACTGAGACTCTACACAAGCCCCAGAAAGAAACCTACGCACTTGGATTCCAAGGAGCTGAATGAAGCAGATTGCACCATTTCCCATCACTCAAGAGCACCCAGCTGTAACCAGCATCCCCCCTGCACCTCCAGTCTGGTTCTAGGTGAGTCAAAATCCCAGAATACCAATTACCTAGTGGAAGGAAGCACAGAATTTCTTTCATATGTCACCAGCTGGGACCAGGGTCTGAAACCTCTTGGAAACAGCCTCCAGATGGACATAGCCTGGAACTGGAGTGTTCCCAAATATCTGAGGAACCCCTCTGAGCCCTCAATCGTGACTACCCATTTCTAACTCAAGCACTATGTCACTAATTCACATGATAGTTCTAAATTGGACCAAATAACTTGTGCCAAATCTGATGTTCAGTGTTGCTTTTACTCACAATAAGACAATGCAGTAGCCCCATAGCTCCAGTGCTACTTGCTTTCGTTGTAGGGTCTTGTAAGGAAGGAGATGGGCCTCTGTTGGTACAGCTCCAGGATAACGAGTGAATCAAGCTCACTTCTTAGGCTGAGTAGGGCATTCCTTTCCTCCCCTGCTCCCCAGGATACTGACAAAATTTTGCAGAGAAGTCTGCATAGTACTGTGTGACTGGATCTGCTGCACAGCAGAGCTTTTTAGTGCAGCTCACCACTCTCTTCCAAATACCACAGTTGTCTTCACATTTTGAAAAGCAATTAAAGTCAACAGCACATAACATATTACAGCTGTGGTGAACGTTTCCCTTGGCCATGGCAAACAGCCCTTGGAACTCCAAACTGCAAACAACAGCACCTCCTCCTGTCTGCAATGGGAGTGCACATTGAGGTTCAACACAGCAGAAGTGATTTTTCTCCCAGTTTTTTTGTTTGTCCTTTGTAAGCCACCTGGAGAGCCACAACCTCCAGAGTACTGCATCTAGAAAAATGAAGTCCCCCTGAGCAAACTTGGGGCTTATTATTCTGGAGTTTATGAAAAGCATAGACTCTAGTAGAAACAAGAATTAATCATGGATTATGTGAGGGATGCACACCCTGCACAGTATTAATTTCTCACTGGCTACGAGTTTATCTGGTTAATCCCACACACTGATGTTCATTAGCTAAATGAATACACCCACAGCCAGATAGAATGGATTTGCGGGGTTGTTAGTTGGCACAACTTCAGTGACTGTTAACAAGCCTTCATTCTTTATATACCAGTTGTCAATCAAAGCCTTGTATGTGATTTATAGGCGAGATAAGTGCTATCACCATCTTGCAAATAAAGAGATTAAAGAAATAAGTGCAAGGCTCATCTGAGGCTACTGTGAAGCCAGCAGCTGAAGATCTGACAATTGTCTGATGGCATTCACCTTTTCTTACTGGCCACAACTCCTGTGAGGTGCCTTAGTCCACAGAGATCCTGTATTGGAAAATAACTTCTCAAGAATGACAAGCTCTCACAGCTTCTGATAATTTTGTACTTGATGTTGCCACAGAAATGTATCATGTCTCATATTGTATCATCCCTTTGCTCTTTGATCAACTCCTTCTTCTTGTTAAGTTTACAATTATGCATCTTGCACGAGATTCCCAATTTTAATTGGATTTGTTGATTACTTGTTGGGGCATTGCAGGAATTAGACTGAAGAAGGGGGATTTGTTCGAGGAGGGTGAGCACCACACCCAGCCATTCCCTCACACATCAGAGCCAAAGCAAGCCTTACGGTGTGGGAAGGTGCTGAATTTCATCCCCCGTGCTGCGGTCTGTGCTTGGGGCTGAACTGAGGCAGAGCTTGGATTTTAGATTTACAGGAATCTTGAGCTGCTGTTGGATTTTTGGGTAGCCAAAAACCCAAACCAAGGCAATTTCTACAGCCCGCATAAACTCATCGATCTGCTTGAAATCTTTCCATCAGTGTAAATTTTTGAACGAGTTCGAAGAGGTGCTGCCCTTAAAACCTTTAAGTAAAATTTCAGAGACCCGTAAGGACACAAGCCGTGCCCCTGCGGTACCGGGATGCCCCGGGATGCTCTGGGATGCCCCGGGATGCTCTGGGATGCCCCGGGATGCCCTGGGATGCCCCGGGATGCCCCGGGATGCTCTGGGATGCCCCGGGATGCCCTGGGATGCCCCGGGATGCTCTGGGATGCCCCGGGATGCCCCGGGATGCTCTGGGATGCCCTGGGATGCTCTGGGATGCCCCGGGATGCCCCGGGATGCTCTGGGATGCTCTGGGATGCCCCGGGATGCCCTGGGATGCTCTGGGATGCTCTGGGATGCCCCGGGATGCTCTGGGATGCTCCGGGATGCCCCGGGATGCCCCGGGATGGTTGGGATGCCCCTCGCCCAGCCAGCGGTCGCCCTCTGGCGGTCACCGCCCGCCTCGTCAGGGCCGCGATTACTGCAGATGTGTGTGTGTGTGTGTGTGTGTTCTACAGAGGGGAAATTTGGAAAAGCCTTTAAAGCTCTTTCAGGCTTCAGAGGAAAAGAGTATCTCTAAATATAAACCAAGTGAGAAAACTGTGGAAAACACTGCTCTGGAGGTGGCAGCCACTTTGATATCCTAGGATGGGTTCCCTTGGCTCTCTCAAGATCTGCAGACCTCTGTGATCTATTTGTGCAGGCCCAGCTGACAGCCAGGGCGAGCATTCCGAACCTTGCTCTGGGGATCAAGAGGTGTTGCCCAGCTCCTTCGGGAAGAACCAGCTCAGTTCAGCCCAGACCGTGCCCAGGCTCAGGCTGTGAGGCAGGGAGTAGGGAGTGTTGCCTATGAATGTGTGGAGGTCAGGGCTGACTGCCTGGAGAGGGGTGTGTTTCTGCTGGCCCTGATGTATTTCTGGGCAGCCCGGGGTGGCAGCAGCAAGGTGAGGAACTCGAGAGGACCGTGTCACCCTGTTGTTGCAAGACCCACTAGCCTGATACTCACCTAGCAAGCCTAAAGCTACCTGGCTTGGTGAATTCCAGGGAACAATACTAGGACTAGCTTCTTAATGGAAAGTACATGTTTATGGCATTTAGCAGTTTCTCTTCTTTCTTTCTTTCTCCAAATCCCCTTATTATTTTATACACAAATCTCACATCACTTTCTAATCTGAAGAATCCCAGTTTACTTACTTTTCTCTGTAAGGGTGGAGTTCAATGTATTTCACTGTCCTTGGTGACCTTCTTACTTGTACATAGCAATGATCAGCTCAGAGCCCATCATTTCATACATGAAGATGGAATTTTCTTTTCCTTGAGCATCACTTGACATTTATCTGCAATAAATGTTAGTCAGGCAAGTGAGAAGAAGCAGAAGAAAGCACCAAGAGTGGAGAAGTGTGGGATGCTTCCTCCTGGGGGCAGTGTGTGCTTGTGAAATTACCGTAGCTGTGATCAGCTGTATTTCTCAGTCGCAAACACTGTGTGGTGGTTGTTTCAAGAATTCATCTCATGCTGGAACTACCTCCCCACAGGATCTCTTTACACCTCCTTTACTCATTACTTGAGTAATTAAGTAAATCTTCCTCCTCCCTGCATCTCCAGTTCCCAGAGTTTTGTCTCTTTTTACTTAAACTATCTTTGGAATATATATTTTTTTTTTAATCTATAGGTAGGCATATTGATTTTTCCCTTACTACCCCCTCCTAGTAGAGGGCTTTTTTGGAGGGATCCTACAGAGATACCCTTTGTAGAGGCTGGGGTTTCAGTAAAAATGCTGCTGGAAGCTGTTACAGCCGGTGGACAGAGGTGCTCCCACCTGAAGTGTGACAGAACCAAGTGGCACCTTCAGCCTGGAAAGCCCTAATTCATATTAGACTTCTGGGTGCTGAAAGATAGGCTTTGGGGTCTTTGAATACTCCTGTTACTGTGTATATAGCCTGATGTTAAATGTGCAGTAATTTTCAAGAAAAATTACTTAAGTGAATTATGATGGCACCATGGGGTATGCTTCCACAGTTGTTCTTGTGTTTTCCCCACTCCTTTTTATATGTAATATTAAATAGATGTTAAAATAGATTTAAGCAGTTTAAAATAGATACTTAGAAATTAAATGTGAAAATATGTACCTGGTTATTGTGTATAAATCAGGTATTTTCCTCAAATATATTCATGTTGTCAATTCTCCTCTAAATAGTTAAAAAATATCAAGTGATAAAGGTAACTCTTCAAACCCAGTAAGCTGAATCTATATGATGGGTTTTGATTTTTCCACTGAGGTAAACAACCCAGAAAATGGAGAGAGAAACTTCTTTTGGGTCCTTTCTCTAAATAGTTTTTTGCCTTGATTAGGAGTTCTGCCCTAATGATGTCCCGACATGACTTACTGCAATTCTCTTCTTTTCTCGTTGTATTGCTGTACATCACTGTGTAAATACTTGCTGGCCTGTGCAAGTAAGAAGCCCATCTCCAAAGAGCTCTGTTTGCCTCCAAGAAGGCACAATAACCATTCAGCAGAAGAAGTTGTTTATGAAAAGAAGGCAAGAGTCACCTGCTTCAAGATCCTATTGCAAGGTCAGACTTTGACAAGGGAACACTGACAAATGAGCACGAAGCGTTTCACAGGCGCAGAGGACAACAAAAGCAGAAGTTGTGATGTCAAGAATAGCTCAGACACACACACACACACACACAGAGCTGAAGCTGATTGAAAGGAACGTAGTTTTGCCATATGGGTAATTCATAACTCCTTAAAGTGGAAGTTTAAGTTAAGCTACTTAAACCACGGAGTTAAGTGGGTGTGGTTTTAGCCCTCGGGCAGCCTAGAGGTCTTGACAGCCGGGCGAGACCCGTGTGCTGAGTGCCGGCCGGTCCCTTTGCCGTCGCTGTCCCGCCGCACCCGCGGGCAGGGCCGGGCTCGGCAGCAGCTCCGCAGGGCCGCGAGGTGTCTCCCGCCGATGGTGCTTTCTTGAGGACATCTGAGCATCTCAAGTTCTTGCCCGGCGATCAAAATTCTTCCAGCACAGTAAGCAGCTCAGCCGAGGCTCTCCTCTTTTTCTACTAGGCTGGTTACGGAAAAAATTTGAAGCCATTTGGTTTGCACTGTCTTTCATGGTTTTAGGTACTGTGATCTCTTTTCACTGCCACTGTCTGTAAGTCTTGAGATCTTGCCATACTGATGCTTATTCTATAAATTGCTAATTGCATTGCAATGGGTTGCTATTTCTCCCACGGTGATCTCTTTTTTCTCATGAGTCAGTAGTAGTTGTAGTGCTTCAATAGTCACTGAAACTATTTCTCTTCCTCACCTTTCACTCAGATGTCACGCATCTGTTTCCACTGTAGGCAGCTTGCATATTTTCCCCTGCTGCTTCTTAAATATCCACTGTTCCAAAATTTCCAAAAAGCAATACATATTAAGTACATATGAAGGCCTTGTGTTTGTACCAGCCTAAGGTCAGAGCAACCACGTGCCGTGTGTTTCAGAAAAGCAGGTGGTGCAAAAGGTAGACTTGAGGTAACCAGAAAACAGTAATGATATGTAACCTTTTCACTTAATGGAACATTTGTTATAGTTCTGGCTATACACTTTATAATTAACAAAGTTTTACCTTGAGGAAGGTGTTGCAAACACAGGAGGCTAGATTCTATTCTCTGACATGCAAATAAGTCCTGTGAGGTTTGGCCTGTCAGCAGGGGGACATAGGCAAACAAGTACAGGTAAATTTAATGCACTAATTGTTCATGGTGTCCATAAGGAGGCTGCATCTCCAAATCAGCTGTATGGTAATCATACCTCAAAACTGCATCCATCACAATGTTTCTTATGCAGTCCAGATTGTCCTTTCACCTACCTTCATGCCTGTCTAGGAATGGAGACAGATGCCAAAGCTGAGACAGATGTTAGCTCTGTGCATTTTAGTTATAGGCAGCAGGTGTCATTTCCACAGGGAGCTTGCTCTTCCCTTAAGAATGACACCTGCGTGGGATCACTGAGTGCACTTGTAGCATGTGCACATCCTCTTCCAAACTCACTCAAAAACAAAAGCTAAATGGAATTTGGTTCTTAATTCTATTGACAGCATCTGTTTTCTCATGTACAAATGACAGGTCACTTTCTCTGACACACCCACTAGATTATCCTTCTTTGCTGTAGGGAGCTTACTTTAAGTCAGTTCCTCCCAGTTGTCTCCAGATCCTTCGCTTTCACACCTAATTTTTTTTGTGGCTTGGAATATATATGTTAAAATGCCTTTCATCTTTGCTTGCACAGTTTATGGAATCTCTCAGCTTTTGTTCCCATTTATGGGACTGTAGTACGTACATACACCTGGCCCTATGCACCACCCAGTTGCATGTCCACGTGCACACCTCAGCATGAGTCACCTCATCCACATCTCTGTGAGCAGAAACGCGGCCCTGCTTCGTGTGTTCGCACGCACTGCTGTGATTTGCAAGCATTCAGAAACAAACAGCTGCGAGCCAGCATCTTATTCTGCTGCTCTGATGTGTTTTCTTCACTGGTATTTCTCAAATGTAGCACAAGGTCATTAAACATAGAAATAATACCCTCATCTGCAGTATAGAAATCCCTTTAGATACTTGAGGCTTCTGAATGTGCAAATATTTGCGTTTCCGCCCAGTCAGGTGTGTTTGCCTCCTGCCCTTGAAAGGCACGAAGTCTGTGTCACTGCAGACTCACAGGGCTGGATTCTTAATGGGGATCCCAACCCAAACTGACAGATGTTGGGTGTAATTCTTTTAACCTGTCAAGAGACATCTTTTTTTCTTTTGCATTTTATTTTTATTAACAAGATACAAGGAACAAAGTACACTCAGATGGAAGCGTAGAAAGCAATAATATTCACAGCCACTCCACAGAAAAGAGTCGCAGAAATAGAGAAAATGTTTAGTGAGTTTTTAGTTGTGAATGGCACTTCTTGCTGAGGTATAATTTTGGGGAGATATCTGGTGAGAGCTGCACATTTAATTCAGAGTGGCACTGCATTATCTTCCCCCAAAATCAAGATCAACAGGAAAGCATTTGTATCTGTTCATGTTGGAGGAGCGACCTTAGTTCTGCCTTTCCATAGCAGCTGCACTCTCATGAGGTCATGAGAGAGTCACTATCCCACTCTCTGCCTCATTTCTCTCATTGTAAAACATGATTTACTTCACTTATTCCCACAGGTTTTGTGGCTGTAATGAGGATGTAAATCATCTTACTATTGCTCTGGCTGAGAAATCAGACCTATCTTTCTCACTGTGTGTTCCCTGTGCATCACACACAGGCAGGACTGAAACCTGGAGAAGCTGGAGAGTCTAGCTACTGGATGGAGTTTTTGCTGTGGTTCCCAAATACCTTCTTGCTGCTCCTGCTGGCTCAGGCTGTGTTTGTAAACACTCACAGTCCCTCTCCTTTGGATTGTTCCTTGGAGCCAGATCTTCTTTTGATGTGAAACAGGATGTGTGTGTTAATTAATTTATTTTACTCGGGGTAGGAAATTGCTGCCAATGTTCTTTGAAGAGTCCTGTGAGCCATCTCTCCCCTTGCGTAAACATTCAGGCGATTTTGGTTAAAATGTTTATTTTTTTTTTAAGGATGCATAAATGTTAATCTGGCTGTTTTACAGTGGAGAGGATTTACAGGCTGCTTAAAAAATGTCAAGGTCATCTTTAAAGAGTTACTGTTTAGACTGAGGAGGTGAAACACTGGACCAGGAGGGTTCAGGGATGAAAAAATGAAAACCAGTATTTTCTGCTAACAGGTGTTATTTGAGAGTTTAGTGCTGGTGAAAGTGATGGTGAAATACTCTGGAGACATTGCTTCTGCATCTACTCCTTTGTACTTGTACTCTGGACATTGTTAGTGAAAATACACCCTTCCTGCCTTAGTCCTAAATTTGAAAGGACTTCTGCCTGGTGATGACAGGAAAGCGCAGGCTCTGTAAACGTTGACTTCCTGAGACTGCCAGGAGGGGCCATTCGTGCCAATTATGGCAGTGACGTTTGTGCTGTGGAAGTACACTGCTTCGTGATTTATAAAGGACCAGGAGGCTTTCATGATGAAATGTTGCTTGTGAGGTCTCCCAGATTCAGAGTAATCCCTCGGGAGAAAAAGGATTGAGAATCCCAGTGCTGGGTGATTCTGTCCTTTTGTATATTACAATAAGGCACTCTCACGTGGGCAAAAAAACTTGCAAACTGCAAGTTTGAAAAAAGTAATCAGGCTATATGTAATGCTATTAAGTTATATATTTTTTTAAATTCTCTTTTTGTGATAACTATAAATAACTCATCTTAGTTTGACATTTAACTGGTAGGGTCCTATGATTTGAAGATGTTAAAACTGAAATCAGTTAAAACTGATCATTTAAAACTGATCACATGCTACCAGACATGCACAGTATTTTACCAGACAAAACCAGACAGATGCCTTGTTCTGAAGAAACTGCATTTTGAGACTGATCTTTCAAGATACTACATGACAGAAGATTTTCCAAGGAAATTACTTGGTCTCCTTGTAATCTCAAGTGTCTGCATAAATTTCAGTGCAGGTTTGGTGTCTAGCAGTCTTATTCTGGGACAATAATCCACAGCAATTTAAATCAAGGCCTAACAGAAAACTCAGTGAAAAAGTTTAGTATTTCCCCAAGAATTGTGCCTTAAATTAACTGAGATGACAAGAGGAAAGAATGGAAGATGTATAGTGTGAGATACATAAGTTTATCTTCATTTGAGTTGAATTTAAACAGAGCTAGTAATGGCTAAATGTTGTGATGACTTTGGTGGTGAGAGTTAACCTGGAGATTTTCTCAGGGATCTGTTCTCCATTTTAAAAAGGAAAGAAACAAAATTTATTGTAGCTGGCACTAAATGGAAGTCTTTTCTTTCAGTGGTAGCAGTAGGTCACAGTGACTGATCCACAGAAACCAACTGCTCATTTCTCCTTCCTTTTGGTTATGAGTGACCCGTGGCAACGAGGGAGTTACTTGTTCATATTCTTCTCAACACTGCAAAACAGCATTCAGCTCATGAGGAATGTCCATCCATCATCTTTTTTAGCCTTTCCTTTGACAGAGACCTTATTTAAAAAAGAGGAAGACTCCATCCCAGGATGTGGCATTAGTTTTCATTATTCATCCAGTAATCAATACCATTCAGCAGGGCATATGTATAATTCCACATAATATTTTAGGTTGGTGGAGATGTCTGAGATACAGGGAGAAATCTGTGTTCATCCTTTACGTAACAGTCATTGAGTCATGCCATCTAGTTTAAACAAACAGTGTGAATCTTAAAATAGCCCCTGAACATTCCACTGCGATGGCCATATTCAAATGAATGTTCAAGATGTTTCCCCACTATCGTATACCCACACAGTAACCCTTCAGTGACAGCAGAGCTGTCTGGAGCCACTATTAAGCTACACTGGGCACTGGGCACACAGATCTGTTCCCTCGCTCTGGTAGGCAAGAAAATCTGCTTCTTCGTTGTCCACCCACCAAGAGAGGCAACAGAAATGAAACATTTTGAGGCTAAGCTCACCTGGGGTGATTTTAACATGCCAGTTACTGTTACTGGATATTTAAAAACGAACTCAGGGAACATGACCTTGTTGCTGTATAAGTGGTGGGAAATCCTTCTCTTCACCTGATTAACAATTGACATTGACCAGTTTCAAGAAGATAGAAGTGAAGACATGTAATTTTTTAATGCAGTATTATTAATATGGCTATAGACACAGAACTAGAGGAAATTCTTCTTATTGCTCACAATATTTGTCTGACTTCCATAATCCTCACTGATGTTTTCTATAGGATCTTATGGATACATTTCAAAGGATAGTTAAGATGTGATAAAAGCATAAATATGTTGTAAAACTGATCAGTTAAGAGATGAGCTAGTAGACATTGCAGCTCAGCATTCAGAAATTGTTTGGAAATATCTTTCTAGCAAAGAGAGCTTCCAAGAGGAATCTGGAAAGGCTACTCTTCTGGAGCTCACTCAGTTTCCAACCTAGAGCTCAGGCTAGTATTGGAGGGACTTGGATTTTCATGAGATGAGGAACATAAAACCATGCTGCTGCAGCCCTTTCTGAATGGCTCTGTGGGTGAAGGACTCAGCTCTTTAAGAGTATCCATGTGTTATCTTCCACCAGGCTTTGCCTATATCATGTGCAGTTGTGCAGGAATCCAGAACAGCCTGTGAAATCAGCCAATAAACCTGGTATTGATCCCTCATTAAGATAAGGGTCTAGAGAAAAGATTGTGTGGAGTGAGCTTATGGCAGTTAAATGAACTGAATGTGTACCAAATGCTTCTCTTGCGGGGGACCTAACCTGTTCTTCTGAAATCCAAAGTCGCAAGCACTTCAAGCTGAGGGGAAAATACCTCCTGTCTAGGTGGCTTGGAAAAATCCATGGGAAAGGCATGTGTCCCCATGAATCAGTAGGGGAGCTGGGGAACCAGGCAGGCCAGCAGGTACCCAGAGTTTGTCCAGAGGTACCCAGGCACTGAAACCTTGCCAGACCACAGCTGCCCCTCCTTTGGCTGAACTCCCCTGGGGGCAGAGACCCGTAGCACTGAAGAGCAGAGATGTATAGAACAGGGCTGGCCACTTGGATATACTACCTACTGACCCTCTCATAACAGCAGAAAGCACTCAGAGACATTAAAATAGAACAAATTTGCAATGAGATCAGGTTATATGTTTTATGAGCCATATAATTAACATGCGAAACTCAGTGCCATGGGATATTATTGACTTAAATAGCTTAGTAAGTATCAAAAAGGATTAGGCATTGACATGAAACAGAATAGCATGTGCACTGACACAAGCTAGGATCAAAATGACAGGGGCCACCAATCCTTGTGCCTCAGGGCATATTGTGATCATCAGCTCGGGGTCAGAAGGAAAGCCACTCTCTAATCAAGTGGCACAATATGCGTGTGGGTCACAGTTATACGGATCTCTTTATTGGCCTCTTTTGATTCCTATCCCTTTTTCTTCTGTCTTCCTTTCATCCCCTCTTCTTCCCCTTCCATCACATTTATCATTTGGAATAGGTCACTACTGAAGACAAGACACTAAACTAGATGGATGGCTGAACAGTCCCTACTAATAGGGTAATTTAATATTTGCTTCTCTCCAGAATTCTATCCTTTATTTCAAGTATAAATTTTATATTCATTCACTAAAAAGTTCCTCCATTACGTACCTTCTTTCTATGCTTTTTATTTTTATCAGCCTCACTTACTTACTTTTATCAGCCTCCATCCTCAGAGGTAGCAAATGAATGTCAGTTTGGGATAAGGAAGAGAACAACCAGGCATGTGAAAGGAAACTGATTTTCTTGGTAGATACTCAACAACTGCTTAAGTAAAAAAATTTTTGAGAGATCCTGTATAGCCAACATAAATAGTCACCTATGAGAATAAGGGGGTTTTCTTCTGTGTACATGACAGTGAGTCTATGGATAGTCATGAAAAAATGACTGAGGTCACTCTTTGCATTTTTCTTTATAGAGTCGGAAGTAAAACAATAGTTAAGAATTTCATAACTTTTCTTCACCTACCAAGAAGTTGCTCATTTTAAGATGGTGCAATATTTTACATAATTTTAAATGTTTGGATGTTTTGTTTTGCATTTTAATTTGCTACTGTATTGAAGCAGTGCCAGGAAGCCCCACGTAATAGCAGGGCAGGCTGAACTTTATGCCCTGTAAAGCCCTTGTGAGAGATATGACCAGGAGTTACTCATTCTAAAGAGACAGGCTGGAGAGTAGAGGCATAGAGATGAAAATTTACTGATTCTTTGTGGGACCCCAAGTTAAAAGCAGAAACCCAAACACTGTCTATTTTAAAAATATGCCTACTCATTTTCTTTACTGCTTACTTCTTTTTTGCTTCTTGCCTTCACCCTCCCAGGCTGATTTCTAACTCCACCAATTCTTACCCTTCCCAAGACCTTTAATTTTGCTAACATGCTCTCTTCATATCTGGCACTAGCCAGCACTACTCCACTCAGCACACTGATACATGCTGCCCTTGGTCTTATTCAACCTTGTTGGAAAGATGATATCATGCATCTTCTCCAGCACCCTTCCCATTTTCCACAGTGGGTCTAATTCCAGTTAGTTTCTGTGAACTAATTTTTGTAGTCCTTCACTCTGACACTTTTGTGTTACTGACCTTCCCACAGACATTCTTCCACATACAATGCTGACCTTGGGTTCCATGGACAGCTGGGGCCTGATCCGAAGTCCATTAACATCAGAGGAAATGTCCATTTATGCCCATAGGCTTTGCATTAAATCCCTTGCATTTTACTTACTTTCTTTAGTGCCTCTTACTCAGCTCCAGTTATTAAAATCAGATTAATACCTCAGAGATCCCAGACAGATCAGTGTACTATGTAAGCCAAACTGTGCTACTTCAAAATATAGAGACTGAAACTGCTACTCTGCTAATGTGAACTCTGCAGCTGGCTAATACTAAAAGCAAGGCATTACTTCCAGACTTCAATCCTGCACAACTGAGGTTAGGATCTCACTTACTGTTCATTTGCTGAATCTCCCATTACTAGTGCACAGGCTGTCAAAACCATTTCTTACTCTTCAGATACCTTCTGGTCCCTACATTATTCTGGCCAGGCAGAGTTCAGATTCACCTCTGTTTGCAGTTTTACTCTCAGTACAAGTGGGCTGCTATGTCAGCCAGAACATCAATATTTCTTTCTGTTGACACAATACTCTTATCCATATTGCCACCCCTCCTCCTGCTTCATTTTGCCTACATTCCTTTTGAAAACTCTACTCCCATAATTTAGTCTCCCACTCAGTACTTGGTTTAATCAAGTCTGTCACTCAATTTATATCCCACTTCTCGCTTAACTCAAGTTTCTCGGTTAGCAATCTGTTTCTGTAGCACTTGCTATGCATAACACATGGTTAGCTTTTCTTTACACACTTGCTACTCTGTTCCCTTTCTGATTTCCAGACCTCACTTTTCCTTGTAACACTTGAAGACGAGAAACTTCCTCTTCTGTCTCCCTCTTTCTATGTTCCTCAGGTTTTTATGAGGCCGCTGCAATCAGAACTTCTTAAGTACTATGAGGTGCTTTATGCAGGGCACAGAACAACTCGCTGAGTCCAGTTAAAACAGTTTCAACTGCAGAATCTCTCTATTTAACACACAGCTTTGGGTAAACCTCTCCTGTTGCTGTATTTCTTTGTCATGGCTCATACCTCTTTCCTCTGCATAAAACTCAGATTCTCTCCCTCTGGCTGCTCATTCAGCACAGCATGCTAAAATTTGGTCTTTAACATCCACTCTCAGTTTTTGTGTTGTGGAATGAAGCCCTGTTCCAGTGACTCTGTACACTTTAATACTGGGGACAGGTTGCGTGTATCCTGATGACATTGCCTAGCGCAACCGCAGCACAAACGTAACAGATCACCTTTCCTGCCCAAAGGACACCTAATGTCATTTTGGGTGGTGGAAGTGCACTGCAGGTTGCATATCAGATGCATTGTCCACCTTTGCACATATGATCTTCCACTTGAGTTTCGTGTTATCAGCCGGTGCCTCTGGTAAGGACCATGGATTGTCAACTGCTTTACTCCTTGGAGGCAACTGTTCTGTTAAAGAAACTGGGGAACCACAAAATGAGGCTGTTGGAGCAGTTTTAGCTTGGTAGGAGGCTGATCGACTGATACCTGTTGGATAGATCATTTGTTGGTTCTCTGAATTATTCTGCTGTGTCAGCAGGTTTCCAGGTTTAAATGCTGGCCTGGTGTAAGACGCAGAATGCTGCTGTTTCATAATCACCTTCTAGAGGTATTGCTTTGTTGTAATGCTACTGTTATGTTGTCCTACTTTTGCTATCTACTTTCTGCATAGGCTGAGGGAATTTTTGCCCACTGCATCACTTCAGTGTAGACTTTGCAGCACTGGGCTGGCTGCACTTAACCTGAAGATGCGGAGTGGGGGGGATATGCAGGTGGCTGCTGTCACTGCTTTTCATATGATTGAATAACATGTCGATTTCATAGTCCAGACACAGTGCAGGAATACATGGCACTCATACAGTACTCTTAATTTTCAGATCAGTTTAATGCTACTCCTGGCTTATGGTACACTCATCTGTCTCTCCGAATGTTCTTAACACAGCTTTCACTCCCAGTCACGCAGGAGAGGCCAGTGCAGCCCTTCCCTCTCTGGCTGGATCAGTGACTGCCCTATATAAATCTGCATATTAAGCAGATTTGGCAATTGTTCAGACAGAAGCAGACTCACTAAAGTAAAAGGTGAAAACAAACTTGTTTATAAAGGCACTGCAGCAGCACTCTCAGATGCTATGCTCGTAGAGACGGCATAGAGGCCGGTTTGTTTTCTTTTGTAGTTGGAGACTGATGATTTCTGTTTGTCTTCTGCGTCCAAGTCTCATAACCATAAACCACGCTCTTGTGCGAATGCCGGGTCTCACTCTTTTAACAGTTGCAAGACATGTCGCGTGTTACCGCTTTACCTCTGCACCAGATGGTTCATTTCCTCGGGGACTCCCACACGCGCCCCCAAGGTCGGGCAGCCCGACAGCGCTCGGGAGCGCCGGGCCCAACTTTGAGGTGGATCCGGAGAAGGGCTTGAGGCCCCGCTTGCGGACCGGGTCCCCTGCGCTTGGCGCCGGGCTCGGACTGCGGCTGCTCCCTCCGCGCTCACGGGGCGAGCCGGCCGGCTGCTGCCTGCGGGCCGCGGCTCGCAGGGACCGGGTGGCCCGGTGTTCGCCCCGCTGACGTGCGCCCGGGGGAGGGCGGCGGCGGCGGCAGCTCCCGCTTCCCTCCCCTCCCGCCGCACGCAGGAAGCTTATCCGGCCGCGGCTGGCGCGGCGCCCCCCGCAGGGGGAATTCAGAGAAATCCCCGCCGTGCCCCCGGCCGGGGTCTGCTCCCGGCCGCCCGCGGAGCGCCGGGGAGGGGGCGCGCCCGCCCTCCCGCCGCAGTCCGCCCGCCCTTGGCAGGGGGCGGGCCGCTCTCTGCAGTGCCGGGGCCGCGGGCGGGGGGAGCGGCCGCGCCCCG
>JAWWES010000169.1:15014680-15055954 GCA_035583135.1 Lophotriccus pileatus
CTGCGGGCGCCCCGGGAGCGCCCCCGGCGGCCACACCCCGCGGCGGGCCGGGGCCGGCGGAGGGAGGGGGCCGGCGCGGGGTGTCTCCGAGCCAGTTCTCGCGGTGCTGGCCAGGCTCAGCCTCCTTCCCCTCCCCGGCGAGCCGTGACTGTGCACGGCGGAGCGGGGAGCGCCGAGCCGGGCGCGGGGGGAGCCCGCGCCGCCCCGCCGAGCCAGGAGGAAAGGCCGCCGAGCAGCGCGCCCGCCCGGCCCGTCCCCGCCGCCCTCCCCCATGCCCCAGCGGCGCTGAGCCTCCCGCAGCCCGAACATGGCCACCACGGCAACGTGCACCCGCTTCACCGACGAGTACCAGCTCTACGAGGAGCTTGGCAAGTACGGAGCCCGCTGCGCGCCCCGCGCCGCGCCCCGCCGCCCGCCCCGGCCCCGGCACCCGCCGGCGTTGCCGGGAGCCCTGTGCCGGCCACCCGGCTCTCTCGGGAGCCGGAGGAGGATTAGCTGTCGCGCTCGTAATCCTGCTCTCCGACCCCCCGTCCACCCCAGCGGCACCGCCGCCGGAGGGAAAGGTGTTCCTGCCCCCCGGGTCGCCCCGCCGCAGCGGGTGTCCCCGAACCTTCCCTCGTGCTCGCGCTCCTGTTGCACCCCGAGGTTTCCTCGCTTCCCTCCTTGCCTTCTTCAGGACCTGGCTGCCCCGAACCGTCTCCCAGCTGCACGTTGCCGTTCCTTGCAACTGTTTCTGCGCTGGGACGCGACACTGTTACAGCCACTCTGCGATGCTTCAGTCCCCACTTCCTTGTCCCTGTGAAAGGACCAGGTGCTGCTGCACCGCGCTTCTCCCTCCCTCCCTCGCTCCTTCCCTCCCTCTCTCCGCACTTGTCTCCGCATTGGCAGACCTGCAGCTGCACCCGAGGACAGGGCTTTGCAGGGGACCCCACTGGGCAGGGGAGCAGCGTAACAAGGGCCAGGGTAGGATTATGGGGACAGTGCTTTCGTGGGTGCTGCTGCTCTCTCCCTCCCTTCCTGCACCAACTGCCTGGCTCTGCTGCATCTCTGCTCTCCAGCCCGGTGTCCCCGTCCCTCCCAACACTGCTGCAGCTGTGTGTCACCAAGCCCGGGCCCCGGTGCTAGTGCTCACCTTGATGCTTATTGGTTTGTATGTAGAGGTTGAGGAAGGGGATGAAAAGGGACGACTCTGCAGTATTGGGAGGATTCAAGCTATTTTAGGTTCCCTGTCGTGCTAACTGTATGTGGGGCCCTTGTGCAGCTTCTGTCTCCCTTTCTTATACTTTAAATATGTACATTTGTCCCTACACATGGGTTTGCAGTCCTAATCTGAAGCACTTGGAATTTTCTGCTAGTTTTCTCACATTTTTCCTTTTCCCCTTTTCAGGTCTTTTCTGTAGAGCAAGTTGTTATTCTTTTCCCACCCTTTTTGTTGTTGTTTTCAAAAAATAAAGTGCTGCTTTCAAGTGCTCATTGTGTAGTCCTGTAGATTTTGAGTCCCTATCTTTTCACTTTGGTCTCTGTTGTATTTTCTCTTTTTTTTTTTTTTTATCTCACAGAAATCCTTCTTCCCTCTCTCTTAGACCCCTTCTCCAAGGGGAATTCTCTTTGGAGTAGTTGTAGCAATATCAATAGTTTCAACTTGAGAAAATGCACAAAACCTCATAGCTTTCTACTCACTTCATTAATAGGTACATGCTTATCCCCGTTTTGCAGGTGGGTTGAGGGATATAAAAGAATTAATAACTTCTGCAAAGTGTTGCAGCGATTTTTGTGACCGAGCTGGCACTTGAACATGGGAGACGCGAGTTCGATGTGATGTAACTGCTAAGGATACTGTCCTTTGGAGATGAACTTATCGGCCAGTGTTCACAGCACTGTTCTGGGCTGTTTCTCTCCCGTTTATCAATCCCTTCATGTCCCGTTTCTGTGCCTGTATGGTCTCTCTCTCCCTGCACAGTGTGCTCTTCTTACTACGCTGTCTCTGAGGGGGCTTGTCAGGAGGCTTGAGTACCATCTAGACCAAGTTTATTTGCTGATCAGATAGCATGCACTGGTCATCAGATTCTCTCTTCTGTATGTCTTCTACCCTATCCTTAATCTGGTCCACTCGGGGGACAGGAGTTGTTGCTACTGTATTCACATTTTCAGTTTCATAGCACCTACCCTCTTTATTTTTTTTTCCAGGGGAGCCTTCTCTGTGGTCCGTAGATGTGTAAAGAAAAATTCTTCACAGGAATATGCTGCAAAAATCATCAACACCAAAAAACTGTCAGCAAGAGGTTAGTGTCTCGATCTTTCTTCCCTATATTAACAGAAAATACTTCTGTGGAGTTGAGGCTGTAATAAGTTTAAGTGATCTGTAGTTGTTTGTGCTGGTCATTTTTTGAGCACTGTAAAATAACTGAGTTGCGTGGCAAAGAGGAGACTTGAAGAAGGTAGTGTAGGATGAAAGAAAAATTCCCGTGTCTAGAAATGGATACTCTGTAAAGTGAGGTTGTCTTTTTTCTTCTTGAGATCTTCTTTCAGTTGAGCTAGAGGTAGATTTACCTTTGTGTGTGTGTTGTACCAATCACTCATAATAAACAGAAGTGTTGCAGACTGATTTTGCTGGATGTCTTTTTTACTGAGGAGATCTATCTTACCAGAACAGATGTGATTATTTTTTTTGAAGGATAAGTGCTGTCTATTGGCCTTGCTCCTTTCATGCTGTAGTTAAAGGTGATGTGTTTGGAAACTAGCAAGCCTGCCTTCAGAGGCAGAAAGAGGTTGGGTGGAGAAATCTTATGAATTTGACTTCTCGGCGTATTGGAACAAGTTGGGGTTTTTTTTTTGTGCTTTCATTAATTCTGGAGACTTATGAAAACAGAAAAAAATTTTAACTCTTCCCCCAAGCTGTTAGTCTGCTGTTTTCCAGGGACATATGTATGCACAAAGAGCTTGTAGTGTGAAGAGAAAGAATGTGTATCTTCTAGTGTGTAAGCAATCACTACAGGGATTAAAGTTGCCTTGCGGGTGGGGTGGATGAGGGGGAGAATGAGAGAAACTGAACTGCAATAAAAGATGCTGAAAGCAGGGAGTGCAACAAGTTGAGATGCCAGAGGCAACTGTTTCTAGAAGAGGTGAACAAAAAAAGTTGTGTAAGTTTTTAGAGGTCTTTTGTATTTGACAAAATTGATGTATTAAGCCCTTGACAATCTTCTAGTTGAGTAGAGGGGTTAGTAGGGGTTGCTCACAGGGAAATGAGAAAGAAAAAGCAAGAGGAGAAAGCAAATGATCTCGATAAATGATTTAGAAGTGAATAATGTTTTGTCTAATCCTTATAAAAAAAGAAAAATAGATTTTGTATTCTCCTTTTTGCCAGAATATGAAATGTGATGATAAGAGCCGAAGACAGCTTGAAGAATAGTGAAAAATTTCCATTTGCTATAGCTTGCATAGAGAAGTAGTGTCAGTGGTAGAGTGCTGTGAAGAGTGATTTTTTTCTAACTTCTGGAAGTGAGCATATGTGCTAATGTTTTGCTATTTAGGCTGAGTTAGGTCGTGCTGGAGACCAACCAGCAGAGCCCTCCTAGACTGTGAAGGAGGTGGCTGCAGATCTTGTGAGAATTAGTGTCCACTCCATGGTCACGTGACAATGCCTGCTGATATAGGTGGGATATCCAATCTCTTGAGTTCAAAATTAGTTCAACTGAAGATGGGAGAGGTCCGAAGAGTAGATTTGCTTTGCTGACGGCCATTAATGCCATGTTTGCTCCGCAGACTTCCCCGTGGTGAGGACTAAAGCTCAGGAGAGCCATGTCCTCAGATGATAGTTAGTGGATACCAGCCTGCTTAGAGAAGGGAGGGGGCAGATTGATAAACTGACTGCAAAGGATAAACCATTTTCATGTGAAGGAAATGGTTTTGGCGTTAATGCTGGAGATCAGAAAAATGGGGGAAATTGCAGGGTGAATGTAGTGAAACAAAATTCAGAAACGTATTAACCGAAGCCCAAAACTCACAGAAAGGCTGACTGAGTCAGTTTTTAAGTGTTTGGTCATTTAATGAGTTACAGAGAAATGTATAGATTGTAATTGCTTTTCATATTAACGTGATGACAGTTTAACGGCCCAACAAGTAGGAAAAGTAAGTGTGGGTGAATACAGCCATGTTTAGATCTACACTTACTGTTTAGATTTTATACCTTCTTATACATAAAATACACTGAGGCTGCTAGCCTGGTCCTCAGGCTACTTAACTTGAGGCAGCTGACAATGATATACTTAAAAAGGTATTGGTTAGCTAGAGGGTAAGTATGAGGAGAACCAAGAAAGAAAACTGATGTTTCTACTAGTACAGAAGAGAGTAGAAACAAGGGACTGATCAGGTAGCACTGAAGTCTTAACTGAGGGCTAAAGAACCTGTGAAAAGTGGATGGTGACTTAAACTGAATATATAGGTTCCTCAGTTATTCCAGCTGTGTTTGCAGAGAGCTGATAGTACAAAAAGGGACAAAATATTTTGACAGGAACTTAGTGAGTTCACCTTGGAATAGGTCTTTAAAGCACTGAAGGAAAAATGTGTGCTATTTAGACATTGCAGCTGTAAATCAGTGATTAGGGAGAATTTGATTCAGCAACCTGAAAATTGAAGTCTTGGGAAAAGGCATTTTAGAAAGCTGTCTCCCCCAGGAGGAGCATTATGGTGTTAATTCTGCAGTAGCCTGCCCCCCTCCAACTTAAGCATAGCCACATTTAAGATTCTTTTTACCACCTCTAGCAGAATTTGAGCCTGTGTGGATACCTGATGTAACAACTGCTGCTTCAAGGGGCAGGATCTTGCTTCTGGTGCAACGTATGTGTAGCCCCCAGCTGCTTCACAGAAGTTTTGCCTGCTGTAGTGCTTTCCTTGATTATGTACAAGGGAATGGTAACAGGCCCCAGCTCTCCTTCTGCAGTGCTTCTTGTTAGCTTTGTTTTTCATTTTGATGAAAAAATACTGGATAGTTCACTGGGAAGTGCTGAAAAGCTTACTGTACATATCTGAAAAGGAGGGAGAGGAATGCTTCAGGGTGAATAGTATGCAGTTAAAGGATAAAGACTTGAAGATGTATGGTGTTTTACGGGGCTTCTCTGTGAAAGCTGGCAGGATGGACGTGGTGCTGGTCTTTGTGAAGGGTGGTGCTAACAACTTCAGTCTAGTAAACTTCACCCTTGATAAAATACTAAGTCAGATGTTGAGAAGAGAGCCTGTTTCTGTATTGTCTAGGATTTTTGGATGCCTGCTCGCTCTCTTTTTTAATAAGTTTTATCAGTAAGAGCTGGTCTAGATTAAAAATCATATTTTGGCTTTAATGAGGTATTTGCTATTATTCATATTGTGTTGATGCTTAAGACTGCCCAGTGAGGAGCATGCCAAGAAGCTTGATGTTAAATAGGGGCCAAATGCTTGTGGAAAGGGAGAGGAAGCAGACTTCACCTTAGTCAGCGTTCAGCTGACACATAAGAGCAGTGGTTATTACACATGGGGGAAATACAATGCTTCAGTCATCTGAAATTCCTCTGGGATTGAATGCACAGGCTTTTACAGAGCTACGGGTAGCAGGAAAGTAATAACTGTAATTTTTTGGAAGTTGTCGTATGGGTTTCAGCAGAATACTTTTTGATCATGAAAATTCATAGCAGGTAGTGCTACAGTTTCTAGGCAGCAATGAAGTTCAAATAAAGTAGAATTACTTGCAGTGATCAAAATGATCAAGAGAAAAGCAGTAGCTTTAGTAGCAGTAGAGATATATTCCTGATTTGACTCTCCAACATACACTTCAAGAGAGAATCTGGCATGGGAAAGAGGTAGGCAGAGCGTTACCAGTTGATAATTTTTAGGATATTGGTTATACCAAATATCATTTAGTGGTCCTCCCACTATGTGTAGTATTTTTGGCCCTTTTTTTTTAGGTGCAGAAGACAAATCTCTGTGCTTTACATCTAGTGTTAAATTTAATTTGCTGATGAAAATCTGTATCTTTCAACTCTTGCAAGTGACATCTCTTGCTGAAAAAAATAAAAACAGCTGCCTTGAAAGTTAGTCCACTTCACTGTGTTCTCCCTACTGTGGCTTTGCTCTTGCCTGCAAAATAGAGGTGGCTTCTCTCACTGTTTTTCATCTTTCCAAATTTGTAAACCAGATAAAAATTTGCAGTCTACCCAGTTATTTTGTTCTTGTTTCTGGAGGAGATTATGTGGATTGTGGGAGGAGCAGGGAATTACTTCTGTGTATCAAACCCTGCCAGGAAAAAAACCCCACTCTTCATAGTCTGCTTTTTTTCCACACACCTCTTATTGTCCTGGATTTCGTAGTGGTTGCTGATTTGGGCTTTCCCATATGTTTTGTTGGAAGTGTGAGCAGTAGTTTCCCTGAACGCTTGAAACGTTGAGTGCTGCAGAGGGCGTTTAGCAGCGTCAGTCCCGAACATCTGCCTTGATCTGCTCTGTACTTGTTTTTAGCTGCTGCTTGAGTTTAGGACTCCCTCAGACTGCTCCTGTGGCTGCCAGGTTCCGAGTCCTGGGCTACCTGGCCCCTGTGGAACTGGCTGCGGTGATGCCCTGCAGCGGGGCGCTCAGCTCTGTGCGGGAGCGGGGAAACCCAGCAGCCCCGTCACAGATGGCCCAAGAGCAAACCCAAACTTGTGTAAAAGTGTCCTGTAGTAGCTGTCCTCTAGTGCATGCCTGTGTTTGCAGGTTGAGGACAAATGTCCTTTCTTGCAAAGGGTGGCAAATCAAACCGTGTCTGCTCAGCCGTACTTGCTGAGCAGCCAAATCAGGTCTGGTCATTTGGTGTGTGAGAGGAGCTGCCCTTCCTGCAGGGTCTTAGCCTGCCTGCCCCTCTTCTTCCTACCTGCCTCTGCCTGTGGCCCACAGGGGAAGAGAGTGTGTGTGTGTGTATATATCACTAGGGGAAATCCCACTGAAAGAGGTGTTAGGAGAAGAGGAGAGCTCCTTGGAGGAAAGGCTGGAGCTGGGAGCTTAGTGGGGGGCTGCTGAGGGTCAGCCTGGCTCTTTGCCTGCCCCAACACATCAGTACGGGCAGAAGGGTGCCCTGGCATGAGAGCCGGCAGAGATTGGCGCGGTGAGTGGTGCAAGCCTTGCTCTACTGTGGCTTGTTATGGCCAGAAGCTGGCTCCTTCCCGCTGTGGGTGGCTGGGGTTACCCCAGGTTGCCTCTCGTTTTACGCTGTATATTTTATAAAGGAGCTGGAGCAGAGCAGACAGGATTTCAGCTTGTGTCTGTCTTTTCAGTAGTCACATTGAGTATTAAATTTCCGGCATTAACAATGTGGGGGGGGGAAGTGTGCACACAGATTGGGCAGGAGTTCCTACTGCCTCTGCACGAGGTTGGAGAAAGGGGCTTGGTGAGAGAGGCGGGTTTCTTGTTTTCCCAATATAACCTGGATTTGTGTATGGCAGAAATGTGATTAGACTAACTCCTGCACGTGTCTCAAAGCCCTCTAGAGCGTTTGCTCTGGTCAGCAAGCCAGGGCTGAAATATTTGCAGATGTCCCTCTAGTGAAGAGAAGTATGTTGAGAACCCTGTAGATAGTTGGGAAGCGACTTCAATTTCTCGTAAGAAGGATCGAGTGCAAAAACTATTTACCTGTTTTTGTTGGTTTTTGGTGTGCAGTGTTGAGATTTCACTGTCTCCAATTTGAATCCCTCTCTAGCAGAGGAGGAGTCACCCGTGGACCATAAAGAAATTTCTAAAGAGTGGTTCCCCTCCCCAGCAGTGGGTTAGCACCACCATTTCACTGTTTTAAGAGAGGTCTATGATAATATTTTTGTTTCCTACCATGTCCTGGAATTATTCTAGCTTTTTTGGCCCTGCAGATTGGTTTTTAAGAAAGTTTTTAAAAGGGACACACGCTAATAAACAAATTTCTCTCCTCTGTGCTGTCTGTGAGCACTATTGATTTGCTTCCAAACCCTGACAACCAGGGCATGACCCCTTTTCATTAATTCTGACCTGTCACCTGTTTTGGTATTTCAGGGGTTTCTTTTTTTTTTCCTCTGTTCTCGAAATCTCGTGATTTTCACCAAGATACCAAACTTTACAGAAAAAACCCCAAGTTCATTTGCCAGTGTTTGACTATAGAGTGAGCTATTGCTGTTGGCTTGGTTGGAGAAAGAGGGCAATATTGGCTGGCACCAGCATCACCAACACAGGAAAGAGCCCTTGAATTGTGGAAAAAAAAAATAAAAAAATAAAAAAAAGTGGAGTATCTGACATCATTGTGTGGTTGCTGATGGGCAAATGCGTCCTTAAAATCTTGAGGTGCTCACTAGATTTTTCTTTGTTTTCAGTCTGTGAAGGGAATGATACCCTGTAACTTCAGCTACTGTCGTTCCTGCTGGTCCTTATGACAATAAGCTTAATGCTTCAAAAATTAAGGTCCTATGAGTTAAGCTGTCATCATGTTCCTTCTTAAATATGCTGTCTATTTAAATATAATTTAATATGCCTGTAATGTCTGTCCAAGTGTTCTGCTATTGCTGCCTGCATGATTTTTGGAGGACAGCAGCAGAATACTTCTGAAGAAATGGGCTGGCAGAATCTTAGAAATAAACTTTCTGAACACTAAGGGTAGCCAAAGATAAGTGGAGCATGGGTTTAGCTTTCTGGGGAAACTGAGTCTATAGTTGTTAGATTTTGATTTGAGCTTTTTTCACTATCCATCTCCCTTTCTTTCCGTTTTAATTTTGAGTTTGTTTTGATTGTTCGTTTGACTCTCATGGATCCGTTACTTTAACCCATAATTATATTAATCTATAATTCTTCGATCGAAAAATAGCCCTCTAGTAATGCTGCTTCAGCCTCTTCTTTCCTCCCAGAGAATATTGCAGAATTCCTTTGCTCCCCCAGGTTAGATGAGCAGACTCGGAATTATGGTGGTTGGTGCAAGTGGCTGGTTACCAATGTCTGAACCTAATTCACAGACGTAAGGGGAGCTGGTTAATGTTGTATCTTGCCTTTTTATAATGGGGTCAGGAAAGGAGGAGATAACTGTTGCTTTACTAGTGGTGTTGGGATCTGTTTTGCTCTGCTCCTGGCAGAGTCAGAGGGAGAATTCCCCGTCTCTGAGATGTGAGTTGAGTAAATGCGATGACCTTTCAGAGAATGTGTGTGTGCGTATAACTTTCGTGTTAAGTTTCTGGGAGCATGAGTTACATATCTCTCCAAAGCAGTGACCCGCTGTCCTGCTGCTTCAATCCAAAGTTCCCATCTTGAGATAGCTCTTGTCCAAGCATCCACAGCCCTGAGCTGTCCTGTCTTCCCTGTGGCCGGAGTGTGCTCAGCAGTGACACTGGGACAGGTCCAGGTTGGTGTTGTGCTTCGGAGAAGGTTGCTAGCTCATATTTTCCTCTTTGCTAAGAGGCATGGGTGATTTTGCTGTTAAACACAAGACCCTTCTCCTCCAGGGCAGCAAAGGTAGCAACGCTTTTTACAGTGCTATTATTAGCATGATTCTGTCGGAGTCCCAAAAATTGAGCTGAGAGCTGTCGTGGAGAAAAGAGTAGGCATTGTGGGAATGAAGACACAGTTAGTTTTCGAGAAAAACAAACCCCCTGTAAGCATATCTCTAAGGAAGGAAGGTCCTTGCAGAGATGAAGCTGGGAGTGGGCACAGCTGGTTTTAGGCCTGTGGGCTAAATGGTGGATCAGGCAGGGAGCAGCAGCCTGCCTGCTGTGGCAGAGCTGCTGGGTTATCTCTGGGGGCTGTTGCCATGATGACAGTGGCAAACAGGGACTGAAAAATTTACCAGATGCGTGTGAGCCAAAGGATTAAACTTTCTCATAGGAGAGACGGGAGGGGAGGAGGGTGGGTGAGGATGTATTAACAAAGGACATCATCCCAGTGAGAAATACCAGGCTTGCTGTCCTATAGCCACTGGGATGGCGGGGGGGAATGTGGACTGGCATTCCTCCTCCAGTCTGAACTCAGGGCAACACTGCCCTGAGAGGTTTCCTCTTTGAAGAGAGTGTGAACGCACCCTGCTTTCACTGGGTAAATCCTCGGGATTTGCATTGCTTTGGCAGGTGAAACATGAGAAGGGGGTCTCATTATTTTGGTCTTCTGTTCTATTCCCTACACCCACAAATAATTCTAGTTCTTTACCTTGTGCTTAGAGCTTTTTCACACTAGAGTTTGTGCAAACAATCAGGTTGCCTGCAGGTTGCAGACTGTGGAACATGATGTTAACCAGCCTGCACGAGTGTCATTGGTAACGCAGGGCTGTCGTCACTGAAAACGTCTGGTACAAAACCATGTCAGCACTGTTAGGACTAGCAGTGATCTTGACCCTGTAGACTGCCTTTGTCCCTGCTGAGTGGAGCAATGTGAATCTCAGAGCTTCATAGCAAAAGGTGGTATCTCCTGGTTTGTTTGCAGCACTGCAAATTATCATGATACCTTCTTGCAGGGAGCTTCAGGAAAGGCTTACCTGGTTGTGCCCAGGAAACCTCTGAACAGAAATATACCAGCATAAAATGTTTGTCTGCAGACTTAGTAAGACAGAATTGTGATAATAAAAACTAGTTTCGTTCTAGAAGGGCTTCTTCAACTTAAGGCATTTATTTATTAAATAAGATATTAATATCTATGGAAATTAATGGTATAGGCCTTTCCCACTAGCCCAAATCCCAGTGGACTTTTTAAGCCCCTGTGAATACAGGCCATGAGTGAGAACAAGGATGTTAAGCCTCCAAAGCCAGATTGTGAAAGCCTGTGGAAAGGATTCTTTCCTTTCCTTTTCCTCACTTCTACTCCTCTTCCAGGCACCTGAGTTAGCTGGTGTAGGCTGCAGCTTGTCCAGTGGAGTAACTCAGTGTGTGGATGTGCTTTATCTTCTGCAGTTACCGTGTCATCTCCGATAAGTCAGTCGGTGCAGACTGTGGTAAGCGATAGCTGTGAGGACAGAGATGTCGTTTCTTGATGTTGAAGACAACTCTTTTTTTGAAGGAGGAGGTTTTCTCAGTCCCAGGGGGAGCAGTGAGAAAAGGAGAAGCAGTCTGACATAGCCTGAAGTGTGAGGTGAAAAAAGGAGAGAAAAGAGCTAGAAATCTTTAAACTTAAGTGCAGCATTTTTTTAACTTCCTCTGATCCCAGTCCTTTTACAGGGATGTCTCTTTTACTAGGGGTCTCCTTATCTGTGCAGCAGAATATAGTCAGTGTATAAAGTTTCCTGCAGCTCTGGAGATGTGTGAGATGTGTGTGTTGATCCTGCTGCTGTGTTTGCTGCTAGAGACCCGATGTCATACACCTGACTTGAAATGTGACTTCATAGGGGATAGTCCAGTGCTTTCTCTGGGATCCACTTTCTAGATGCACATTTGAAATACCACGGGTGCCCTTGAAGCTTTTGCAGGGAAAACAGCTTGTTAAAACTCATCCTGTATTGGTCTCCAGTGCCTGCCAAAAAAACTTAGTGTTTCTACTGTATTAGAGCAGTTGCCATTCTGAAAATATCCATGTGTATCTTGGGGTTTTTTTATTTTATTTATTTCCTCATACTCCCTTATGTCAAAGCATATAACATTTCATGGGTAGTTGGCCAAGAAATCGCCCATTGGTTGGAGGAAAAATAGATGTAGAAGGAGGAGGCTGTCTTTAGTGCCCCCTGTAACCCACAGGGACTTGCTGGAACATTTTTCTTGGAGGCTACTATAGAATATAGTCTGGTGATGCCAAGCAGGAGTTTTCTGTTGTTTGCCAAAAGAGTTGGTGTGCTGTTAAGTTTAATTTTGCCTGCCTCGGGGACACTCCATCTAAGCTTTGGGTATCAAATGTCCTCTGTTGAGATTGTGTGAGAGAGATTAGGACAGTTAAGTTGTGCAGCTTTATTTTATAACTGGTGCCAGTGCAGAGGCAAAGCTTGATTGTGACGATGTGCTTCTTCAGTGTGAGTTAAAGTAGTGATTCATAGCTCGTGTTACTTTAAATATTCCTGATTTTTTGGACTGCAGATTGAAAAGTGGCTTTCAGCTCTGCTCATTTTTGTTTGACTTGTGTGTCATCTGGCCTAGAATCTGCCAGCTCTGCAGATTAGGATATTGTGTTGTGTCTGCTGCTTGTTATGAAGTTGCCCGGATTAAAATTTTCAGTGCAGAGCAATGATCCACAGCCTTCTCTGTATGTGTGAATTGCTCTTGCACTTAATAAGGATGATGTAGGGGAGTGAAGTGTTGGTCAGCTTGTCTTTTGTGTGGAAGCACTTCTACAGCAGCAGACTGTAAGTCAAGATCTCATAATGCATTTGTTTTCTCCAGACAGCCAAGTTCAGCATCAGAGATGTGGAAAAAAAAAAAAAAAGGAACAAGGTAGTTTGCTTTTTTGATAACCATTATCAAATGTTGCTGACAAGTTCAGGTGACTTTGGTTGCTGCTAGCAGTTTGTGATGCTGGAGAGCTGGGCACCCAGCTTTAAGGAAGCACATTATACCTTGTTAATTCTTTGTGGCTGTGTACATTTAGTTTCTTCAGTGGTCCTGAAGCTGGGGTTAAAAAGCTTTCTCTCCCACCACCTCACATAGGTCAAAAAGTTTCTCATCTCCCTGATGAATTATGAAATGTTAATTGCTGAAGTTTTTTGCTCATTTGAAAACACAGCTAAAACTCCCTCCCCATCTTGGAAACAAAACCTGAACCTCACTGATGCAGTTACCTAATCTGAAGGGGTGGTGGGAGTTGGCTTGGGAACAAGTCAACATGCACCTTGACTGAGCCAGAGGAACTTACATTCTTCCTTCTGCATCTTTGAATTCCTGGATCCTGCATTGCAGTGACTTGACACTGCTGCGACCTGCCTCTCTGCTGCGTTGGTACTTTGTCTGCTAACAAGCTGTAGTCTGATACTTACTTAACTGGTTCATCCAAAACCACGGACACCTGATGTGATCAGCTGATGAGGAGAAGAAAGGAACTCATGTCCAGAAATAAGCTCAGTTGGAGAGGTTTCTCTGTGTTAAGTAGTGGACCCTCTGTGCCTGGTGGGATTAAGACAGAGCTACTGGAGTTCTTGCACAGGTTGCAGTCGCTGTGTATGTGGCAGAGAGGGTGCCAGTATGGCTGCATCGCCTTTGGAGCAGCTCTGTGCCCTGCTGTCTCCCTTACTGCATGCCCACTTTAAGAGAGTTCATCTGCAATGCAGCTGTTAGCAGGGAAGTTCTGTAAATCAAAAGGGAGCGAGTGCAAGCGAGCCCGGTGTCTGCAGTTGGGGCTGGGTCCTCCCCACACCACAGGGAAACTTGCTCAGAAAGACTTTTTGCAGCAGGAGGAAGAGGAGGAGAAAGGGATGGCAATGCTAGGAGCCCCTCCCTTCTGTGTCTATGTGTGCATCAGCTGTTCTGCTCTTCCCCTGCCGCTCTGCTTCTCCAGCAAGCAGAAGCCCCTGGAAAGATTGCCTGGGTATCAGCCATGACTGGGAGCACTTGTAGGATTGCTTGCTGCTTCACCATCCACAATTTTCTGAGGATATTCTGGTGCAGAAATTCCTCTGTGGTTTCTGTGGTTAAGTAGCTGGGAAGTGTGACACCTTCTCACAGGGATACCTGGAGCTCCATGGGCCATTGCTGGAGAGGGTTCCAGAGGACCTTCCATCAAAGTAGCTGCAGCTGGTGGGGACTGCACGCTGCTTTCATTCTGGTGCTTAACAAGAAAGTCTTCTTCCTTCTCTGTGTTTAGAAATATTCTGGGCAGACTTGGTTCCAGATGTCTACTTCTATTTTTTTATTTCCACTTGGGAAAGCATTTCTTATTGACAGTCATTGGCGATACAGAAGAAAATGATGTACAATTTGCCACCTGCTTTTCTTCCTCTGTTTCCTCTCTGTCTCTCCTGCTTGCCTGGGCATTTGCTGTCCCTCTCATAATAACCAAATTGTGCTAACTGGGTGTAAGCAGTGTTCCCTCCCCTTTTGCTGGAGGACTGTCTGACTTGTTGTAAGAAGTTATTTTTAGGGTTTGCTTCCTGGGATATTCTACCCGTGGCCAGTTATGGTGATGAAAATGTCACTGAGATGCAGAAAGGACTCCCAACTCATTGATAGCGTGCCTGATCTCTCTCTTGTAAGGGTGCTCGTGGTACATGAGTCCCTTACCACTGTGTCACTGGTGCTCAGGACACAGGCCCAGTGACTGTGCAGCCAGACTCGCTGTGAGAAGCACAGTGGGCTTCTGAATTGGCCCGGGGGAAAAAAAAGAAAAAAAAAAGGGGAAAAAGGAAAGAAGAGTAATAAAAGCCTTTCTTTGGTTGCAGTGGAGTTTGTTTCTGTCCCTTTTCTTGTTTGTATGTAGGGATGTCAGTGCTGCAGAGCTGTGTGGCTGTCCCTCACAGGTAATTTGCTCCTTGTACTGGATGTATTAGGTTGCACTGGGTTGCTGCCAAATGACTGGTTTAGAGTAGAGGAGAAGGTGTGTGCTTATTCTTTTCAAACACCACTCCCACCCAGGTCTGCAGGTGGAAACACCTGAAAAAGTTGATTTTTATGACAGCTACAGCTAACCAAGCATGAATGTAATACAGGCAAATTACAGAGCCCAGCTGGACAAGGCCATGGACTGACAAAACACAGTCTCTGGTGTCAGTGTTGGCTTAAGGAACACCTGCATCTTTCTCTGGAGATGTGTATTCCCTCTGTACCACAGCAGATCTCTTTTCCTTTTCTGTTTTATCCCTTGAATCAAGAAATCAAATTCGGGAGAACCATTCAGTAAGAAATTACTGAAGTGGTGGGTGTAGGAAGATATTTGCTTTCCAGGTAGATTGGAGAACTGCCCAGATCTTCAGATTTTTTGGAGCAGCCATGTGTGTAGCACATACACATAACTATCTACGCTTTTAAGTAATCTTGACATTTAAAGTTGCTTTAGTGAGTGGTGACTTTTGATAGCTTTTCTTGCTGTCCTGCTTCTGTACAAAATACCTCAGTGCCTCAGCACTTTGCATATATAGGATCAAGATTTTGGACTCTTCAGGAGCTGGAGGCAGTCACACTGACTCTTTCCCTGCTGCCTCGTGTTCCTAAATGTTGTGTGGACTTACTGATACGTGATGCACTTTGCTCTTTGGTGCACAAGTGTTTTTGTGGCTCTGCTACTGGTAATATCTGGTGTGGCATATGTAAGCGTTTTAAGTCTTCTCTCACTGAAATTTCTTGGTAGCTGCTCTGTATTTACAGCTTGCTCTGTTTAATTTAAAGTTACCCCAGCATCGCTAGGGGAACTTTGCCTTAAAATAGATCGTTTGACCTTTTTTTTTTTTTTAATTATTCTAATCCTCTGAGGCTTGATGCTTCTTGTCAGAAGAATGTATTTCAACAGGGGTATTATCTCTTTTGGAGAGAAATCATTCAGCTCTTGGGTGCAGTACCATTCATCTGTGCCTTTAAGAAGATTTTCTATTTAGTTTACTTCTCTCATTCATGACCCTCAAATATCAAATCAAGGCAGCATTTTCAACATCCTTCCTTCTCCCATTTGGCTGGAATAGCTAAAAAAGAAGTAATGGGTGTAGACTTGCTGTTGCATGGACACAGGCCCCCCAGAGTGTCTCATGCAGTGAAAAATAGCTTTCTACTGAATACCAGCATTAGGAGCATGCAGAAATTCGGAGATTTTGTTTCCCTTCTTTGGGTTCAAACATAAACCTCCTTGATTTGTTCGAAAGAAATGCATCTGTTTGGTGACCAGTAGCTGTATCATCATACAGCATTTTATTCCAGAGCCATGTTTTGCAGATGTTACTGGAAAATGGGGGCTGGATGCAGTAGGTCTGCAGGCTTGGACAGCCCTGACAGTAGTGACTGGGTTTGTGTGAGAAGGAGCCTGCATAGCCCCTCATGCACAGGGACAGGCTTCTGGTTTCTGCTCATATGTTGGTAAAGGTGAAGTCAATGCCAGGAACTTCCTCTTCCAAGCAAGGCTTTTCCCAAGGTTTTGTTAGGGATTTGTTCCTACCTATGGAAAGGGATGGGTGTTTAGTCTTGTTTTCCAGCAGCTTGATTCCCCCTGTTCCCCCTCCCTTTGTCCTCCCAAAATTTGTTTTCCCCTGCCTGAAAGAATGTCATCATTCCACTGCAATGTGCTCCTCTGCACCACCAGAAAAGTGTTCCTGCAGCTTTTTTTTTTTAACCATGTACTCACAATCTTGCTTTGTTGTTCTCCCTATCAACTGTGTAATGCATCAATAGGTTTCACATTAAGCATCCTTTATCCTCCCGGTGCCACCACTGGGCAGGGAAGTATTAGCCCTGTTTTGCACTTGGAAATACTGAGAAAGATGCAAATTTTCAAGTGCTTTCCAGAACACTTGGCAATAAGCCATGATGAGTTAGGAAAAGAGTCCAAGTCATATTCTTTGCTATAACAGTGATAAGAAGAGTGTAGGTAGGAAAAAGACTGTGGGCATTTGGCAGGAAAATGATGTGGGCTAAAGCATGTAGTATTACAAGGAGTTGTGGTCTAGTTTGCTGGTTATAGGAATAATATTTTGATGTGTTTCCTGTACTGCTTTTCCCTCTGATTTTGCTTGTTTATGGAATAGAGCTTTGAAATACATTATTTTGGGCATGCCTTTGGACTTTCTACCTTTCTGTGATTTTCTTTTTTTTTTTTTTTCTGCTGATAAGATGAGGTTTGAAAATCAGAGGTAACTGCTGTTAATACAGAAGGCTCTGAGAGAGATGACAATAAACAGTACGTGGGTTTGAGGTTTTGTGTGTGTGTGTGTTTTAAGACTAAGCAGAAAAAGTAAAGGAGGTCACTTAGATATAAAATTGTTCCCTTGTATCAGTCATAACTATAGGAACAGGGACAGTAACATCTGCAACAGTTTGTTTTCTGAAGTGGGTAAGGGTAAGGTGGCAAAAATGAAAACTTAAATCTCTAAGATACCTGCAACTGTACCTAAGAGTGTAAATAAAAACAATCTCATGACAAGAATTTAGGTGAATTCTAAAACTAGCTGCATTTCAGGGTCCAAGTAATTGAGTGAATTGTGAAAATTTAGATTATGGGATGGTGTCAGGAAAACCATTCCTGCTCTCTTCTTGCTGTGTCTTTTTGGCTAACTAATCACTGTGCCGAGGTTTCCTGCCTCCTGGAGAATTTGGAAACATTCACTTAATGCCTGGTTAAGGCATTTGAAGTCTTTCCAGAGGAAACAGCTGTAGGTGCACAAGGTATACTGCTGCAAGCCCTCTTGACCACATGATAATGTCAAACTAATATGAAGTCTTCAGGAGTAGAACATCCTTTGCCACCCAGGGAGGAATAAAATCTTGTGTGTATTTAAGAAGATTACTGTTAGCTCATCAGAAGGAATAATGAGAAGTTATGGGGCAGAGCTGAAGACCTGTCGTTAACTCTGAAAGCTGGTTCAGAGGAAGGAATAAAAAATGTGTGGGAATGACCAGAAAGCTGTTCTACACTTTGAAGTGTGTATGCTGGGGATACTGCTTTGTTTTCAAGTAGTGTGACTCAGGTTTTGTTTAGAAGACAGTTAGAAACCATACTGTGCTGGAAGGAGTAGCCATATAAGGGGGAGAGCAGAGGGAAAAGGAAAATACTAGGGAGAGGTGGACTGTGATTAAGGTTAATTAAAGTGTACCAGTTAGATGCTCTGGTGTGCCCTTTCTGTAATACGAGGCAAATGCGTTATGCAACGAATTGAAAATTTATCTTTTCAATAATTCATTTCAAACTTGCTGCCTTGAGACAAATATCGTAGATTAGAATAAAGGATGAAAGACTTGTGTGTAATTAAAGTTGGCATATTTGGAGAGGAATTATTTTAAAAAGTAAAGGTCTTACAGACTTACTTCTTCAGGTGATTTGTGTTTGGTATTGTGAGATGAATCCCTTCTCTACTTTGTACAGGGTGACTGGGATGGTCCTGACACATCTTTTTCATGTTTTTTCATTTAATTGACAGTTGTTTTCTTCATCACTTTAGAGAAGATTTCGAACTTCCCTTTAGAGATACTTTAGAGACACATTCTCTCCTAGTGCCAGAGCAGGAAGATGGAGAAAAGGGTGAAGGTTTGAGTCCAGCATTGGGAATGATTAAAAAAACCAACCAAACAAAAAATACACAGACAAAACAAACAGCAGCAAAAAAACCCCAAACCCCAAATAACAGCAACAAAAAAAAAACTCTAAACAAGCAAAAAAAGCTAGAAAGGACATCCAGCCACTATCTTCTTTCAGTCTGTCTGTTCTGCCTTCTGGCTGTCCTAATGTTCCAGTATGTTGCCAGTCGAATTGTTGCTGTTCTACCTGAATTAGCAGGTTTCAGACACCGCTGGTTGCAGAATGAGAGGCAAAATGAATCAGTGTTCTGGCAATGAGTGGATATTAAATTTAGGAGCTGACAGTCACAGTCACACTGCCCACTGCGACTTGACTTTCTGCACTTTTGGAAATTGTGTTTGTCTTTGTTTGCACCTGAGCTTTGTTTTCTTAATCTTTGAATAGTGTGTAACTCTGCTGAGGACTAATGCTGGTGCAAGGACCTGTTGCACATAACTCTCTGGCCTCCAGGTTGCCAAGAAGTTTTCTGCTAGTTTGTTGGGGTTTTTTGAGGGGCATAGAGGAGAAGGTAGCAAAAGGAGAGCCTCCAGAAACTCTAGCATCCCCTGATGCTGTTTTTAGAAATTCTATGTGGTGCAGGTTTACATAAAAGACACTTAAGAAGCATTCCCCCCACACCCAGTTTTCCACCTCCTATGAAAAGGAATGTTAATCCCGTGAAAGAAGGATGTGAAGCACCATTCTTCCAGGCTTAGTCCTGTGAACTGCCTGAATGTGGTGCATGGTTGGAATTAACTTTTTGCACTGAAGCTGTAAACATTGTTCTGCTTCTCTCTGCGGATGACATGCTGGTCACCTCCAAACAAATAGGGTGTCTGTTCATGACTAGAAATTCCTGTTGATTTAAGCAATATTTGAATTGAAAGCATGAAGAGTGTGATGTCAAGCTTTCTCCATGGAAAATAATGTTATAAGATATTAGATGCTTCAATGCAAGAGTTGTAGGGGCATCAACGGTATTACTGACTGAAAGCCCCAGTGGTTCTGCAGGTTTTGTGAAGCACTGAAACACCACAACAAATTGAGAAGGTACTTCCCTGACTCTTGACAGTGGATTTCAACTGTCACAGATGCTCCCTTTCTTGTAGGCTCCTTTGAGGTACTGGAAGGCTGTGATTAGATCACCATGAAGCCTTCTCTTTTCCAGGCTGGACAATCCTAATTCTCTGAGCCTCTCCTCAGAGGAGAGGTGCTCCTTCCCTCTAATCATCTTGGTAGTCTCCTCTGGCCTTACTCCAAGGTCAGTGTCCTTGCTGTGCTGGGGACCCCAGAGCTGCAGGTGCACATTGCTGGGCCATGTCCAGCCTCTCTCCCAGCGGCACCCCAAGTCTTTCTCAGTCTGGACTGATAGTGGAGTTGCCTGGGCCCACTTCTCCAGCTTGGCCAGGTCCCTTTTAACTGGCTGATTCTTCTAGGAAGAAGCATGCCAGCTTCCCCTGTAGCTTTATAGACGTAAAATTCTTGTTCAGGTTCTCTTTAGGCTTCCAAGGACACACATTGTTTCAGGTTTTCAGTAGGAGTTCACTGTTCAGACTCTGTTTGTATGAGGGGAGCTGGGAGGGGGTGGAAAATACGTATTTGTTCCTTTTAGTTGCTTATATGCCTGAAATTTAAGGATGTGGTTGCATATCTTTGTAAGTCCATGATGTGATCACTAACCCCAAAAAGGACTGAAAGTTTTACTTGAGTAAAAAGGAAGAAGTAGTGGTGGGGCTTTTTGTTTTTTAGATTTTTTTTGTTTTCCAGTAGCTTCTGTTTTAAAATGAAGTGTTGTTCATTTTTAAATCATGAGGTATAGCTTAATTGCAAACTGGAGATCTTTAAAGCCATCTTTCTCATAACTGTCTACTCATTTGGAATAACTGTGAACCCAAATGAAGGGCAAATAGTACTTGGTTTTGAATTATCGGTGTTTATGGAAAGGCAAACTGTTTCCTTCCCTCCTGCCCTTGCCACAATAAGGGCATTGCTTTTGTGCAATGTAAACTGCATTTAGTAATGGTCTTGTGCTTAAGAGCTTCTAGTTAATGAGACCTATTAACAATAATGAAAAATGGCATCCTTAAAGTGCAGACCTAGTCAGAAAAATAATTCTCCAAGAATGACTGGATGGCTGCGCACTCTTTCTTGGCTTATTTAATTTAGGGTGTGGGGGAGGAGCACAGTCTTGGCTCTGAAACTAATTATTCTCCTACCAATGTGCCCGTGATCTGCACTTCCCGCTGGGGATTTGTAGAGCTGGGGCTTCTAGAGCTAAAGAGCTTCCCAGACTGAGCCTAGCTGAGACTGGGGCGTAGGCTTGGCTTTGCTTTCCCAAGCCTCAGCAGGAGTGGCAGTAGTAAAACCCATTTTTTTTTTGTCTTCTCAAATGAGCACATCTGAGTCAACATAGAGCAGTTGGACTGAGTAGGAAAGTGATTTTTTACATAATTATTCATCTGGCTATGTTTGTGTTTTAGTGTGTCACCACCTCCGCATCATGTGCTGTTTTAGTTAGGAAGGATATGCATTGCTTTTCAATATGTGAATAATCCTGCTTAAGGAAAGGGGGGGATTGGCAACAGCTACACTGGATTGGAAATACAAAAACCTGCATTCCTGCTTAGACTGACACAAGGAAACTGCATGGATGATGTCTATGAGTATGAATAAATAGTTAGGCATTACAGGGAAAGAGATGTAGAAACCACCTATATCTCTGCCTTAGTGTCCTCCCACTCAGCACTGCTCTCACATGTACGTTTTAATAATTTCCTTTTGAGCTAGAACAGCCTGTCATGCCAGTCTGGGGACTTGGAATAGCTTCCCTTAGTGTGGGTCCATCTTCACCGAAAAGGATTTCTCTGGTTGTTCTCTTACTGCTCTGTTTGTTCTCAGTTCTTGAGAATTACAGTTTTCTGTGGTTCTAGGTGTTCTGTATATTGGGAGAACCTCCATGCTGTGGAACACAGTGGGCACATTTTAGTACAGAGGAGAGATTTTCACACAAAGGGGTTGTTTCTTCTCCCGTTTTGGAGGCAGCAGTTTGGTGAAAACAGACTTAATTTCTTGGTTCTGTACCCTGGCTGCCAACTCAAGCTAATGGTACCACACCCTTTAGGATTTTAATGGAACTTCATCTTCTAAGGCGGCATCATCCAATTAACTGCCATCTGTGGCAGGATCACATGCCTGAAGCTTAGCGGTCCTGGATGGAGAGCGAGTGTCCAGCTCAGTGGTTGGATTCTTCTCTTCTTCCTTTGATGCCAAGCAGAAAGGTGTCAGTGTCTGCTCACAAAGGAGCTATTTCAGTGCTATAATGAAAGCATTTCGAATCACTTTGCCCTTGCCTCTAGTAGGTTTTGGGAGGTTCATGTAATTTTTCGGCATATGCCACATATTTGCACATTTGTCCTTTGTGGAAGAGAAGAGTTGGATTGTTTGCCACTGAGCACTCAAACCCTACTGTAGGGACTGTCAAGCCATCTGTGGGAGACACCTGCTTCAAAGGAAAACAGACTTCTGAAGCTGTTTATGTGTGGAAATTGGAAACCAATGGATGCCTAGGGTGTGCAGGAGCATTGGCTAGCAGCTCCCATTAAAATGGAGCCCAGAAAGATGCTGCATGGTGAGCTGCGGCATCCCCAGAGGAGCCAGGAGCGTGTTGAACACGAGGCAGGCCAGTGCTTGGAGGGGGAGGTGGCTGGCAGTGCAACAGGGAGCAGACCACTGATGGGACTATCCAGAGCACTGCTGTGTAGGTGAGAGGAGAAATTAGTTCTTGGTGCAAAGCATTTTGTGGCCTGACATCCAAAGCCACTCAGCAGCGCCAGCTTTGTGTGTGTGTGTGTGGTTTGGCCAGATTTTCTTTTCCAGGCCTTTCGTTCTTCTGCTTTACAATGCCACAAGTCCAAGATTTGTGAGTTTGATTCCTCATTGCAAGGATGTGCCTCTGTTCTGTTTTCTTAGACTGATGTCTTTGAAAAGATTCTGATTTCTTTACTGAAAAATTGAAATGGAGAAGATGCCCCTTGAACTACATATGTTCTGATAAGGTGTTAACAAAAGGAGGGGAAAAAGTCATTGCAAACCTGAACAACACCACGTGAGCTTGTGGTAAAGCCTGGACCTTATAATTGCCACTTGCTCTCCTTAGCTTGTCTGTTTTTGAGATGGAAGCACTGAGCACCCATGCTTCTGCTGGGCATAATTTATCTTGACATACCCAGTGTTGCTGAAAATCTTATTTTTGGTCATTCCTTGGAATCAAGAATCAGACATTTAATCATATGTTCCGTAACCGATGTTGTGGCATCACTACCAATTTGCATAGACAGTGTTAATTCTGCCATTTTTTTAACTTTCAGGCATTTTGGAACAGAACTTAGGTATTACATTTTTAAAAATGTGCTATATGTACTGGGTCTAGATAAATGTTCTTCCTCTGTCTCTTCATTGGCTCTGTCATTCAGTGTTTTATTACTCACACTCCTGGGCTAACTCTTAGCTGGTAGAGAAGGAAACCTTTTACACCTGTGAATTCTTTGGTAAGAGATAATGACTTTTCCAGTTGCTGCCACTTCACCTTCTATCTCCCTTTCTATGGCTTGTGAGAAGTGTGCAAAAGAGTAGGGAGAATAAAGTTTGTCCCAGCCTGCCATCTCTTTCAAGATGTCTGGAATGTCTTTTGATGAGAGTGGATCAGGATAAGTGGCTGGTTGCCACTTTGAGGTGTGTTTAACCCTTGTGTACTACAGCTTTGGTTGTACATAGATGGTGTTGAAGAGGAGATGCCATTTATAGAACAAAGAAGTGCCCTTTATTAGAAGTGCCTGTAACAAATTGGTGTCTCTGGGGCAATATTGCCCTTTTACTTAAAAACAGGGTAAAAGATGGTGAGCCTGTCAGTTGTCTGGTCATGCCTTACTCATAGCTTGTGTGATGATAAACAATTCATTGCATTCAGGTGTTTTTTGAGTTTTGATATTAAATTCAGACAGAAAGCCCAATACCCCCTCCTCTTTTTTTTTTTTTTTTTTCTTCCTTTCTTTTTTCTTCTTCCTTCTTTCTATTTTCCCTTTCATAGGTCTCATTTTTTCAGAAGTAGCTGATGTCTGGTCAAAGCAAATCAGATTGATGGACAGGCAGGATCTATGAAAAAGCAGAGAATCATACTGGGCCTCAACTTTCTGTAATACAGACAATTTCATGTCTTGGACTGTGTTTCTGCAGAATGGTGTATTCTGTTATAGCTGGGGCTATTAGACTAAATTAGTTGCTGTTTAAAGCACCTGAAAATTCAGTGTTAGAAGGCGTCGTGGGAAATGCTGGGTGTTCTTTTTGCAGCCAGTACGTACAATCTGGACCTGTGCTGTTATTGAAGGGCATTTCAAATTGTTTGTCTTGATGCTTAGTCATGACCTGTCTATATGTTAACATATATTTTCTGTGTGATAAATGGAGACTTTAACAGTTTATGTGCTGAGCAGAAGGATCTTTCCTATATCGTTAAATATTTCCTAATAAGCTTTCATGATTTGGGTCACTGCAGCCCACTGAGGTAGATGATTAGAGATGGTCTAGTGATGCCCTCAGAGCTTTACTAATCAGAATCTCATGAACCAAACCAGGAGAAAATATTTTATCTTTGTAATAAAATTTCATAAGCTGAAGGATCTCAAAGTACATCTCAAAGCTGACAGTGCTAATGGGGCCACTGAATTGCAGTTGTGGGCTGGGGAATCACAGAACATGGCTGTGTCTCAAACTGGAGCTGAATCCAAATGATCCTGTTGAGTAACTCAAACATCAGGAAGAGAGTTAACCTTCTGGGAATATGATGCTTCAGCATAAAATCAGAAGAAATAATAAAACTGGGGTTTTTTTGTTTGTTTTGGATGGGTTTTTTTTGGAGTTGGGGGTGGTGTTACTGCTCTTCTAAAAGTGTGAGGAGCAGAGGGAAGCAGCCAAATCTAACTTGCACTGATGAACACAGGAAGATGCAAAATAAAGATCTGTGGTGTATTTTTGCCAAAATATGACTCATTGTTTCTCTTGTCCAAATTATATTCCTGGGAGCATCTGATCACCACAGAGCTGCAAACTGATTTTGCCCAGTGGTTAAGACTCAAGGATGCATCTTGTTATCACAAAGGCAACCAGAAGTTCCCAAAGACAATCCCTTGTCAGAATTGCTGCCTTGGACAGGGCAAAATATGTTTCAGCTCAGCTGGAGGCAGAGAAGACTGGAAAAGCACCTTAGAGATGCAGACATTTGGTTTTCTGAGATGTGTTGCTCTCTTCATCCTCTGACTTCAAAGAGCGAAAGGTCCTCCTATGTGCTCATTTGATAAACAAAGTAAACTCTTCAAAATCCCCTCTTTTCCTGGTAATCTGGGTGTTTTCCCTCTCTGGACTGACTGCTTATCTTGTCTTCCCTGTGCTGGGGATCAGAGAGACCAAGACGGGTTTATCTTAGCAGACAGCAGTGCAGGCTGCCATCAGCATGAGTCTGGTGCAGCTCTTCCTGCCAGCCTGGCTCTTGCCTGGCTCTTCCTTCTGAAACCCCTTCCTCCCAGACCTGCCAGGGCAATTTGGTAACTGCTTTCTCCAGACCTGTCTTCACTTTCTTTGTTCCTGTGGTGCCATCTTCGTGATTTTTCTCTTACAGGGAAGGGTTATGTACAGGCTGTAGTAAGAAAAACCTTCTTCCATAAGCAGTCACTGAAATGCTTTTTTAGATGAGTTGCTGACCCCTTGAAGCTTCTATTTCTCTTAGTCATGGAGTCAAGTGTCCTATTATTCTAATATTTGAATAATTCTCATGTGTGGTCCATTCTGTTCCTGTAGGGAAAACTGGGAGCTTTAACCATTTCCAGTTTTAACTTCAGATGCTGTAAATGCTTCAGTGCTCTGTCAGGGTGGTTTCCTGACCACCTAAAGCAAGAGAGAGAATTGCTCTCTATGCTCATACACAGGTGGAGATGCTGCTCCTTTCAAGCTCTCCAATACAGTGAATGAATGGGAGGAACCTCAGTGCAGATTTAGGAGTCAGTACACTCTAGTTTTGGCAGTTCTTGTTAAGGAATAGTAGGCAACCTGAGGGGTATCAGGCACTGACTGTTCTCATGGGAGAGGTCCTTCATTCTGACTGTAAGCAGCCAACTGCATAATTGCTTCTTGGGAAATCAATGTCTTTCACTAACTGCTGAACAGCCTGTCTTTAGAGGACTGCTGTCTCAATAGCAATGTCATATTTGCCTTGCTATAATCCAGATCGTGTGTGATATCCTCGTATTTTGTGACTGGGTTTCTCTTCTGTCTTTTAGGTGCAGAATCTAGGGCTGCACTGCTGATTCCTTGCCATTTTCAAATAAATTGCTCTATTCTCACTCTAGTTTTTGGTCTCCAAAACTATTTTGCTTCACTGTGTGATGAGTGGATGGTAAAAATTCATCTTCATTATGCACTTAGAAAGATGATGGCCTCTTACACGAGTGCCAGGAGTTAAGAAGGGAGAATATTAGGGGAGCTCAGATGAAAAGAAAAACTAATGGTAATTCAGTCAGAAGACTTGAACATCATATTGTCTGACATAAACTGCATGTGAGCAGTATCTTAGAGGATCAGAGCAAAGGGTAGTTGAATTGTGCCCCATAGCTTCATGAGCAGTCTCAGCTGGCACGAGCTGTGTGCTGCTGCTGCTGAAAGAGGCAGCTTTTCTTCTGGCTCTTCCCTCTTTGCACTAGCACAAATTCTTTATATAGATGCGTGGTGAACCAGGTTAATGATGGATCAGTTCAGCCATCCAGTTCAGTGCAGTGCTGCACGAATGCTTGTGCCAGCAGCAGAAGCAAAGATGCAGGGCCATTAGGAAAGAGGCAGGGGAAGGATGGGACTGCAGTGCCTGCCAGCATTGCAACAGAGGGATCTCCTGTACCTGCTGTTGGACAAATCTGCACCGCAGACAGTGCCAGGAGAGTGATCTCTTTTTTCCTAGAGATATTCCAAAAAATCTGGCTTTATCTTAGCTGTGGCCTTTCAGGGGAGAAAGTCAGGGGAATCCATGCTGTAGTGGAATGTTTAACTCATACAGCTGTAACACTGGAATCCTCAATTCCACTAGCTCACCTGAAGAGTCACAGGTGCTACTGCACCTCTATGCAGCTGAATTACTCTGATACCGTCTGAAGGGTATATGGGATTTTTGGATGAAGCGTGAGGTTCTTCAGGTTTTTAAACAGTGGCTTCTTGCTGTGGTGCTAGTCTGTTGATGTGTGCTAGTCTGCTGAAGGAACTCTTCTAATGCAACATCCTGGAATTGCTATGCCTGTTTACTGGCAGATGCAATCCGGACACAAAGGAAGACCAGCAGTGGTTAGCATCGCCTCTACCAGGGAAATTTTATGTTCTGCAAGTGCGGTCTTGATGGTGTTATCTATCCTCTCAAGCTTTGGTTTCAGGTGTTGACCCCAAAATTTGGGTCTGAGATTGGTATGATTATCTATTTAAAGCCTCTGCATGGTTGAACAGAATGCCATACAGTCTCGAGATCAGTTGAATGAAGAGACCTCTACACAGTGTCTCCTTTGCCTCTGTGGGAAGTCATTTTGTACAATTCAGGAGCCAGGCTCCAGGAGTGGGAGTGGTTTCCTCTGTGATCCCTCACAGTGTCATTGCCCACACGGTGAGTCACTGGTAATGCCTGAGTTCTTATTTTTAGTCCTGTTGCTGCCATCGGGCTGAAACCATTGGCCGGTAAGAGACTTAAGCGAGGAGATAAACACGTTAATCTCCCTAGACCTTCCCCCTCAGCTGCTGCTCTCTGCCTCTGTGCATCTCAAGATGCAGCTTTCCCCAGATCATTGGGCAGAACCCTGTCCCCTCCGTAGCCTGGTGGGACGTCATCCAAACCTTTTCACTGTTAAGCGCTGGAGGGGGAGGAATGCCTCCCGTGCACGTGGGTTTGCATGCGCAGGCAGGGCAGTGCGCTTTGTCTGGGATCAGAGCGAGCTGGACAGGCTGTTACCGTTCACCCCAGCACCTTTACCATCAGGGTTTTACAAGGAACATCCATTCTTTCCTCCAGTCCTGTCAGCAAACTGTCTTTCTCTCCATTCCCTTGTGAGGAGTTCTAAAGCAAACTAACAGTATTCTTTTGTATAAGCTTTCTGTAACAAGTAAGCAAGTCTGTCCCCCTCCGTGAGCTTTTAAAGTATCAGGTTGAGTTCTTGAGAAGGCCACTGGTTTCTCTGATATATTCTATTACCCTAATAACAGTTTGTGCATTTATTCTTAGCCTTCCTTTTTGTACTTGCTTTCCTGACATGGCAAGGCCATGTATATGGGAGTACTGGGGAGTGCTTCTTTGCCCAGCAGTGGGCTGGTAGTGGTGGAGACTGCACAGGGTGTTTTCCTCTGCCCTGTCCTTCTTGTGCTCTCTTTCTGAGTTACTTCTGGTCCTGCAAAATGAACCAGTTTGTAGATCCCAGGGTTCGAGATCTTTATTTTCTTTGGGTTTTTTTGTTTGTTTTTTGTTTGTTAGCATGTGTGTCTCCAGCTTCAGGGACTCTTAAAAAGATTTGCATCATGTGAATTTTAGGGGAAGAGAGGAGTGTGTTCAGCTGTTCTTCACTTTTGTTAGCAGTGTTGATTATTTTCTTAAATTATGTATTTTGAGGGGTTTGCTTTGGGAATAGAAATGAAGGATAGACAATCAACTGGTGGGACTTGCTCTTGTTGTAGCAATAGTACCTCTGAGCCCTCGTGGACCTCATTGTTTCAGAAGTCCCAAAGCACACATCAGGAGCACTGTGTGGTTTTGGGTGATCTGCTTCTCACTTTCCTTGGCTCACTGACCTTGGGTAGATACACCCTCATTTTTGTGCTCATATACCCATACCTGTGACTTTGAAGGGTAGCCCAATTTTTACAAATTCAGAAAGGTGCTTTTGAAAACCTCTTTTCTTTCAGATGCCTACCACTTGGAAGGGAAAGGATGAAGTGCTGGGTGTTTGAGGCTTTGGTTTTTTTTAACAGTCTTTCCTCTGATACAATTTCAAAGCACTTCTGACTGTCAGATCTGGGAGAACATTAGCTCAACCTAGGGATGGCATGCTCCAATATATAGTTAAGGGGTAAGTTGAACAAAATAACTACCAGCCTTGTCCCATCTGTGGTTGTAAAAAGGCAGGTGGAGGGGGTGACCACGTTTTGAGTGAGGAGGCCGTGCTGCTAGCATGAGTAATTACTAATCTCTCACTGTGTCAGTATTTTTTTTTGTCCCTTTCCATTCCTCTTACTTTGCTACTCCTAGTCTGTTCTTAAGTAGTGACCATCTGAAGCTGATGAAGAGAGAGCTTGTTCTCTGCTGGCAGAGTAGCAGAAGGTGTGATTGCAGCAGGCAGGACATAGTTCATTAACTTTATTCGCAGTGGTGTAGAGATAATAGCGTTGAAGTGGCAGTGATGTGGGTTTCAGTGGAGGCTCACAACTTAGGCACATATGTAAGTCCCCAGCAGGCATGTACAATTTGCATTAAAGTCTATGAATCCCACTATTACCACTCCTGCTCGTGAGTGTAGTGCTAACATGGAATTATCTATTCATGCTGTGATTAAACCTTTGATTGCAGAGTAGACATCTCCATAAAGCTTTGAGTTCTTGTGCAAGGACAGAAGGTGCCCAGCAGGAACAGTATCAGAAGCTGGGTGTCTGTCTCTTGCTTATGAATGCCAGCTCCAGAGGAAATTGTTATGCAGTTTGCTTATCACTTCAGTTTTACTCCAGCTCTCACTCTGCTGCTGCACTTCTAAAGTGAAGGTCTTGGCTTCCCAGAGAACAGCTGTTTATGATATCCCCTTGCACAGAGTCTTGTTCACTATAGCCCAGCCTCCTGGAACTTTTCCAGTCCCTAACCCTATGGAGAAAAACCTGTGTGATCACTGGAGTCCTTACAGGCAACAGCTTGCCTACGGTGCTGGATTCATTGTCATCAGATCCCAAGGGAAGGCTGATTTCTTGTCTCCTTAGCCGAGGTGAGGAGGCAGATGGATGGAAGATGCTGGTGAGAGCCACCCATCTGTCCATTCACAGTAGAGCAGCAAAGAGAGGGCCATGGCAAGCCTGGGATTTTGGTAGCCTGTGTCTGTGCTAGCTGTGGTGTGTTAGGAATGCTGGCATTTTTACTGTCCTGGAGGTAAGAAAGATAGTAATGTGGCTGTGGTGTGCTTGGGAATTACCATGACTCTAATGGCTTCTGAAGTATAAAAAAGGGATGTAAAAACTAAGAAAATGACCAAAAAGCCCAGTAATCCATATACTACAGCGTGCTTTGCTTTGCTCCTCTACACATCTTTTCTGCCAAAGGAATGGAAATGGAACTGTGGCAGGTGTATTCCTCACCACAGTTATGCGCCCTGGAAAACTCTGGGAGCTATTAGCTATGCTGGTGTGTAAGTCTCAGAAGTTAGGGTGTGGTTTGTCTGTGGGACTTTGGTTTGAAGAGGCCTTGATTTTTTTTTTTTTTATTTATTTTATTTTTAATTTCCTTTCTCGCTGCTCCAAAGCTCCAGAGAAAATTGTTCTTGGGAAAGTGACTCTGCTTTGCCTCTGCATATGTCAGCCCTACAGCTCCCCAAGGTGGATGCTGAGCACTGCAGAAAATAGGGCAGAACTGTGGGGGTGGCCAGGCTGAGACCAAGACCACCTTTGGTCTGATTCTTGAAGTCAAAATAACAGATAACTCCAGCTTCCCTGCATGCTCTGGGTGATTGTGGACTCTGAAAATCTTTGCTGACCTGTTCTGCAGGACTTATGCAGCCTCTTTCTGGATCAGACAGAGGCTCACCCAGGTGTAGGAAACAGCTGATATACAAACTGATGGTTGACAATTAGGGTTGTGCTTTGAACCTCACTTCCCAACGATGCAGGGAGTTCCTGTCCGTGTTGCTGCGAAGCTGCGTGGCAGGAGATAAGAATTATCATCCAGCTTCTGAATGAGGGTGCAGGCAGGAGGGAATTAGCCTCTGACGTCTGGCTGGTGGGATGGTGAACGCACAACATCGGGGATGGCATGTGGGCAGAGGTTAAGAAGGTCAGGACAGCAAAGCAACATCTGCGTAATCCCTTTGCTGTTTTGTGTGAAGATGAATGAATGGCTGGGCAGGGGGAGGAGGCAGCAAAATCACTGCTAGCAGTGCAGACTTGAGTGTGGTTACAGGTTTGATTTTGGTTTATTTTTTTTTTTTAACAGGACAGAACAGATTTGTAGGACAGTAGCAGTAAAACACGCACTAAGCTGGCAGTCCTCTTCTTGGGAATTTGCTAACTTCCCAGAATTGCTCATGTGAACGGGAGGCAGATTCCTCACATCAGAAACTCTTGAAGAGTTGATAACAGCTCAGCATCTGAAGGGACAGCATACTTACTCTGTGACAACTCTTGCATTCCCCAGCCTGCCTGACCCTCCAGCTTTCTAGTGTGTGAACCTCTGTGCAGATGGTGGCAGCAGCATGGCCACAGCATTTCCTTGGTGCTCCCTCCATGCTGAGGGAGGGGCAGTGCAGGTCCTTCTGCTGCAGCCTTTCCTGCTGGCCATAGCCAGCACAGTCAGGAGGTGCTCAGGAGGAGATGATTCCTGTCTGGCTGCAGGGGATGAGGTGTGCTCAGAGAGCTGGGACATGCACAGAAGCTGTGCAGAAGTACATTGTAGTCCAGACACTTCATACTGCCCTGGCTAGGGTAGAGTCTCTGTGTATTTTAGGCTTTCTGCAGCACGCTGCGACTTTAGGGAGGAAAAGAGGAGCGGCTGTCTTTGCAAAACCTCTGAATTGCTTGCCTTGCACTCTTCCTTTCCTTTCCTTTCATGTGAGCAGTGACAGCTACTAGAGAAGCTGCAGCCTCAGGATTTTCCTGTGTCTTCCTCCCACCAGAGCTGGCAATGCTGTTTTGATGTGTGTTTAATAGACCGAGCCCTGAGACACAGTGTGGGCCAGTGCTAATGGGAAGGATCCGTTTTCCACCGGCATCTTCCAGTCGGTGTCTGTCAGAGAGCAGAAGGCAGCGGCTGGGTGGAGGGATGTGGGGACCTTGTGCTACCAGGAGTGCTTCCTGGGATGAAGTGTGCAGTGGCTGCACTTTGGGGCACGAAGGCCTTGTTTTCCATAAGCTTCCTCTGGGAAAAAACCCCCAAACAATAGTGGATGACTAACGCACTCTTTGTAAATACAACTTATCCTATCAGTCTTATCAGTGACTGATGAAGGCCCTTTTTCCTCCCTTCCCCTCCTGTCTCACTGAAATAAAAGCAGTTGCTCAGAGGTCTTTCCTCCTGTTTTATTTTACTCTTATCAGTGGTGTGGCAGGACATGCAAGTCTTTTACAAAAGGCACCTTATTGCCTCTTTTTCTTATGTGAAACTTAATTCTAGATGGTAATTTGTGTATTCATTTTTTGTGAGGGTCATGGTGCACTCCTGAAAGTGATTTTCTGTTCCATATGCTGGTCTTGGCTTCTCATATTGGAACCTGCATCATGTCCACAATGCAGGGGAATCAAACCTTGCTTTAACTTTTTTGATGGAACCCTTGTCAGCATGCCGTTAGTCCTGCACATTTGGACCGTGCTCAGATGCTTGCTCCCCATTGTGTGTCCGGTTCTTCTGAGGGGGCATCCTATTTTTTCTTGGCATTTTACCAACAGGCAGCTGCCAGCCTGCAGGTTAGAAAGCTTGTGGGCTTGCTAAAAGCTTTTGGAGAGAGCTTACTGTGCTAGTGCCAGGCTGCCTGGCCCTCACAAGATACACACGCTATGCTAGCAAGCTACCAAAAGAACCAAAGACAGCATTCACCAAGATGTCTAGAGAGATCCCACTTATGTGTTTGGTAAATGCATTATTGAAAAGAAGGACTTGTAATTCAACAGAAAGCTTAGTTTTAGGTGGAAATTTCATATCAAATAAAAACACTGCGCACAGAAATCCTCTGAACCCTGCTCTGAATTGTCTCCATGGTCCCAAAGGTTATTCATCACCTGAGACAGAACTGTAAGGGACTTGGAACAAGAATGCTGTTGAGTGCTGTCTTGGATTTGGCAAGCAGATTCCGTAACAGCCTGTCTGACCTTGTCACATTGACCTGTTCTGAAAAGAGATCTAGAAAACTGCTTGTAAGTTGGGTCAGGTTATTTTGCATGTCAAATGTATTTCTATTTTTGAGGCAGCAAGGACAGGAAAGGGTGTCTTAATGCTGTCAAATGCTGTCCTTCCAACTCTGTCTTGTGAACTCCTGGAGGGAGAAAAGGAGAGCAGTACTCAGTAAGACCATGTGTCTTCTTTTGAGGAGGCCATCAAGTGCATCTTCCTCCTTCCCTCTGTGCAAACCAGTCAGTGTCACATTCATCTGGCATTTCTGTGTCTGCTAGAGCAGTAGCTTCCATGTCACTGCTACAAAAGAGAATTTTCAAACTTTGTTTTGTTTTGGGGTTTTTTTTGTGTTTTTTTTTATTCCTTTCTCAGAAAGGATGGTGCCTTGTTTTCTCTCTCTTTGCTTCTGCAGCTCCCATCCTGCCCTTCCCCCAGCCAGATCATGACCTGTTCTTGTTGTTTGCTCTCCCTGCCTGTCCTGGTATGACACCAAGTCTTCAGTACAGCCTTTTGCCACCCCCTCTTTATATCCAGCTTACAGCTGACCTTAGTTGCTACTCCTGTGGCAGGGGAGCTGCGTGCTCGTGCCTACACTCGCACTCGCAGGTCTCCTGGGTGCTTGTAGAAATGAATCACAGAATCACAGAATATCCTGAGTTGGAAGGGGCCCACAAGGATCACGGAAGTTCAGCTCCAGACCCTGCACAGAACAGCCCCAAGAATCCTACTGGGGGCCTGACAGTTGTCCAAACACTTTTTAAACTTGGTCAAGTTTCATGCTGTGACCACTTCCCTGGGGAGCCTCTTCCAGTGCCCAACCACCTGCGAAGTGAAGAACCTTTTCTTGTCCAACTAAAACATCCCCTGACACAACTTCAGGCCATTCCCTCAGGTCCTGCCTCTGGTCACCACAGAGAAGAGATCAGTGCCTGTCCCTCCTCTGCCCCTTGTGAGGAAGTTGTAACTGCAGTGAGGTCTCCCCTCAGAGCTGTCTTTTGGGTACCTTCTGAATTAAGATTTGTATGAAGTTACTGGCTCTTTACTATAAAGAGCCAAAGTAGGCATTTTCTTCTATAGACCTTTTTAATTCAAGATAAAAAAATGTTTTATTTAAAAGCACAAATGTGTTAGTTAAAAATGTGAAGTAAGGAAGGGGTCCACAAGTATGATGAGATGGGGGGAGTACAAGAGGGGAAACAGCAAGAAATTTATGCTGGAATCATATATTAAATCAAACTCTCATGACTAAATGGAAACATATTTGCTGTTCAAAATGTAGCATAATTGCTGGTAGCAGCAAGCTGTTCCTCCTAAACATGTTTCTTCCTCTGAAGAATGTAAACCCCTGCTCTGTCCCACTCAGGCTCAACAATCCTGGTGACTTTCTCCTTCCCACAGAGTTTTTATTTCTGAGTTCTCAATCTCCTTGACAGCTCGGTGAACAGTCTCTTGCCCTAGGTTTCAGAGTTTGGCTAAAGAAATGCTTTCTTTAAATATGACAGAGGGTGATCAATTGCACGAGCAGGGCCTGAGCCAGTTGATATAAATCTGCCTCTATCACAGACGTATAAGCACCGGGGCATGTGACGTATGTTCTGTGCACAGGAACCAGATGCTTAGGGAAATTAAGCAGAGATTACACCAGAGTGGTATTGGATGGACCAAGTCGATTGATGGAATGAAATAAAGAAGTCTTCTCAGGTCTCTAAGCCCACTGGTTGATTTGTCCATTGCTGTATTTTTATTTAGGGTAGGGTAGGCAGCACTTCATGTACTGACCACTCTGTTTCATTCATTCTCTTCCTCTGTTTCTCAGTGAGCTGTGTTGGTCTGAAGGCTGCAGAAATGATCATCTCTTTCCTCTTCACTTGTTAGTAAAACAGTAAAGGAGTTCAGATATGCTTGTTTTGGCTGCAGTTTCATTGAAGAAACCTGGCATCAAAGCTTTCAAGCAATCCTGTCTGTCTGGGGAGCTGTAGAGAGACTGCACAAGTAGTTTAATCCGTTGACCTTTCCTCAATATTTAGTTATATCAGCAGCCCTTTATGAAGCTATTGCATGTACATGTACTTGGTAGGATTTGCTGTTAACATGCTCTGGGTTGAGGCAGGTGCCCTGTGCAAAACTTTACTTGCTGCCCTTGTGTTGCTCTCTCTTCCGTAAATATTCCTTGCTTTTAACCATGTGTGGCAACACTGTGATCCTCTCGTCGTGTTTCTTATGGTAAGGAGTGGGAAAACCACTGTAAGATATATCTTCAGGCCAGAGGGAGAAATGGATTAGATGAAGGAGAAGATGTTCTTTCATTTCTTTGCATTCCTTGGAATATTTATGATAATGTTTTGGAGGAGAAGGTGGTGCAGTCTCAGGCAGTTATCATTGTGAAAGCAATCATGTCTTGCCCAAGGTTCTGAGTGCTTTGTAATTTCACAACCAAGAGTCATGGGGGAAATTTTCAGAACTGTGTGACACAAAAGGTGGAATTTAGAAAACTGCAAAATTTAGCATCATTAGCCTGAAAATTAGAGTTTGTGGCCTGACCCTTTCTTCTTGAGGTGAATATCAGCTAGCCAGCTTCTGTTCCTGAAAACCTCAGCACCCAGAGTGTACACCAGAGTTGCAGATACAGCAAACTGAGACTGTCTATTCCTTCAAGATACTTTTCCTTTTCTCACCCCGTTCCTTCTGGTGTGTTTATACACTTATGAAACCGGGTAGAAGAAATCTGCCACATTCTCAATGAGTGCGGACAGTTAAAGCTTTAATGGCTCTCCCATAGGGGTTGCACTGGGCACTACAGGACTTAATTAAACCCCTTCATTCTTAAAACAGTGAATGACTTTACTGCAGAATTTGCAGATGTGGTGCCTCAGTATTACAGTACTTGAGGGTTTCTTTTGTCTTATGGAGATCTAACTAGCTGGAGTTTCTGTTTTGGATCAGTTCCCTGTCCTTGGTGCATCTGTAGTGGAGATGTTACACATGTGGTATAGGCTTGATATGATTTGCTCTTAATTCCAATGCATTTTATGCTTTGGGTAATTCTGCCTTCATCCTAAACTTCTGCATTGAGGTAAGGCAGTTCTGATGTGATCCGTCAGGACTCGTTGCTCAGATGGCAGAAATGAGCAGCCAGCACTGTGAGCAAACTAATGCCAGTACAGGGACTCAGGGCAACTTCCTACACCGTGTCTTCATTACTGTTTTTATTTTATTATCTATTTCTTTCACATTTTCCTTGTCTAAAAGAGGGAGCTTTATAATGCATCCTCACCTGCCTGAGATCCCAGCCCTTGAGGGAGAACATGTGAAAGCAGGAGCAACGACAAGAAGAGACGTAAAAGTTGACTGGAGCTATACAGGAGCCTCTGAGACCTAATGTGACTACCTGTGCTGCTTACCCACTTGCACAGGGATGGCGTTGTTCAGTGCAGGCTTTGTGCCCACCAGGAGACGAGCAGCAGGGATGCTGTGGGCTTAGGAGCTGGTTTGCAGCACCCATCATCGACTGGCAGCAGCATTTATCTAGGCCAGCAGGGACGCAGGGAGTGAGTGACTCACTCGAGGATTCATGCGTGCTCTCCCCCTCTCCTCCCCCCGTTGCAGCTGTGGCTTGGTCATCAGCCATTTGGGAACTAGCAGCTTTATTTGGTTGCTGTTTGCAGTGGGCAGTTTCTGTTAAGGTTGTTAATTTTATCAACTGCCTTGGAAGCTAACTGACTTCAGAGAAGACTTGAAATTGCCTTTTCAGTCTCTTCTCCTTCCCCACTCATAGGGCTGCCCACCCAAACAGCTGTTCTGGCACAAACTTGGCTGAGGAGGTGAGAACAAGCAAATGGGCTGGAGGCAGAAACTTCCTAAGCTGATTCACCAACAGAATGGTCACTGTTCTGGATGGTGGCTGATGTGGTTAGGCTAAATGCCCTCTCTGGGTGAAACCTTGGCTGTGATGACTGGAGGGTCTCGAGGCTTTGCTCCAGCTGAACAGAGAAACACATGGTGTGGTGGAGGAATGAATATATGAAGAACAGGAAATTGTTTTAATAATTGTAAAATGGAAAACTTATTACTCTGTGATCATAACAGTTGCTAATCTCATCAGAAGTTACCAGACTTACTCTCTGTTGAACTGTGAACAGTTCACTCCCGCTCTGAGTGAACTGTAAGGCTGCAGGCTGCTTCTGAGGGTTATGGCCTGCCAAGGAGAACAACCTGCCCTGTGCTGTCCTTTGCTCCCTTTAACCAAGGCCAACAAGTCTCATCTCTGAGCTGGGCTTTCTCACATGATCCCAGTTTCCTTGCACTGCTCTTTCTGGTGAGTGCTCTGTTCTTCCCAGGCTCCATACTTGTGGCTTTGGCTTCCCTCTGGACACTTCTTTAGTCATCTTTGTCTCCTGTACGTGTTCCTGTCTACAAGTGCCAAAGCACATTCTATGCTTGCGTTTACCGGGGCCTGGAGGACACGCTTCCTAGGCCCTCCTGCCCGCTGGCTGCTGTCACTTCAAATGCTGGCTGTGTTGGGTATAAGCAGCTCGGGAGACTGGCTGTCCCTGAGTCCTGAAAGGGGCTGCCTGCCCTGCCACTGCTCCCCTCCCCTGCTGGCTCACAGGACCTGGGAACCTCTCCTTGCTGCAGAGACTGGTCCTACAGCACAGATGAATATTTAGCTAGTTATTCATTTTGGGTAATGAACTGCACTTCTCTCATGTTCCCTAGCTTTCCAGTGAGCTGTCTGAGCGATGTATTTCTGTGCTGGGGCTGCAGCAGTGTCTTCCCAGTATACACCTGGAGTTGTCCTCTGCCTGCCCTGCTGAAGGACTGCAGTATTTCGATACACTGCTGGGCAGAAGGAATGAAGAAGAGGAGAGAGGCTTAGGAAGGAGCAGGGATCTCCTTTGCTAGCCTTCACCTTGAAATGGAGATAGCAGTTTTAGTGATAGGGTGAGCAGGGTCCCAAGTCTCATCTGGCTGGACCACCTGTCCAGGCAGAGATAGCAAAATGAAGAAGTAAAAGGAGACATATTTTTACAATGCCATCTGTTGAGAACGGTGCCTGTTGGGGAGCTTCTTTTAACAGGGGTGCTGCAGTCTGGAGCCCATATTTGTGCTCCCTGGAGCTCATGCTGGACTGTGGAGGTTTCTCAGGCTCTGGCCATAGCAGACCATGCTCCACTCTCTTTTTTTTTTGGTTTATAATTCAACCTCTGTTTGTCAAAGTAACATTTGTAGGACAAAAATGTTCCTTTTAGGTCAGAGCTGAGGCTATCTGGTGTGTAGTGTGGAAAAGCTTTTTCTGCCACTATCCCCATTCATGTGTTCTATAGAAAAGGAGGGTTTAGTCTTCAGACATCTTAACCGACACCTTATTAAAACTGAATCTCAACAGAGAAAGTTCCTTTGTAGCCGTCAGTGTTAGTGCTTTAATAACTGTTTCACTGCGTTTTCTTTCTCCTTCTGACACACCTCCTTTTCTCCTCTCATTTTTTTTCTTCCCTGGGATAGGCAGCAATTTACAGAACTGAGTGCTCTGAGGGCTGCAGTGTCAACCCCTCGTCTCCAGTCCTTGTTTGTGGCTCAGTGCATGAGGTGCACCTGATCAGTGAGGATTGCTCTTCTGGGTGTGCTGTCTGTTAATCAGCAAATCTGGCCAACTCTGGAGATTCGATAAGTGTCTGTTAACTTGATATGGTGCTGTGGAATTCAATGCCAAAATGCACCACATAATCTAGATCCAAACAATAGCAAAAGGCTGGGCGGGGGGAGCTGTAGATGACCTTAAAATTAGTATTGCAGTAATGTAGCAGCATTAAATGCCTGCAGGCAAACAAGATCTAAACTGATCTAGCCAGGAGCATTAAACATTCATCAAAACAAGAAGTTAACTTAGCCAGAAAATAAATCAAAACTGTAGCATAACAGCTGCTTTTTTGGAAAAGGATGCAAGTCAGGTATCTCTTTCCCTGAAAATCTGAAATCAAGAATGGGGATGGGACAGGGAGACCACTTTAAAGCTGTTTTGCTCACCAGATAGTCCAGACCTGGAGCTTTCATGTGAAGGAAGCTATTTTCAGACTGTGCTCTTGTCAAGTGCAATGCAGGCTTTGTTGAGTGGCAGTTCCACCCAAACAGGATAAATGTTGGGTTAAAAAGAAAAATAATAATTTTTTTTTTCAAATTCTGAACCCCAGACCTTATAATAAAAATTCCTTAGGTCCTAGTATGACACTGAGGCAGGATTTCATGCTTCTCAGAGTGAGACATGCTGAGGTATCTCAGCAGTACAAATGCTGCCTCTATCAGTTTTTGCTTTGAGAGAGTGCTCAAAATCCATTAGATCTGAACTGCGTTGTTTCTATCTTCATTTCTCTTTCTGCAGAAGAATGGAAAACAGGGTAGTGAGAGCCTCAGATTCCAAAGATCTGAATTTGTTCACAGACTTGTCACTGACATGTTCTCTGGTTTCAATACCTTCTGCTTTCCTTCTCCAGCTCCTTAAAGGTAGGGAAGAAACCTTGTGCTTCAAAGGTTTTCTGGCTGCATAGTAAATGTTTGTTACACGCCTAGAGATTCTCCAACAAAAGATGCTACAGAAGTAGTTGTTCTTTTAGAGGGATGTTCTGTTTGTTTTCCAGCATATTTTCCCCCTATTTAAGTATCTGTCTTCTAGAAATTTGCCAGAATTTCTATTTTTCTTAAATTTCTGCTTGTGCTGTGCAGGTCTAGGGGCAATTCAAGAACGCTCTGCAAAGGGCACCTAAGGAAGAACATTATTGTACAGCTCTATATGACCTAAGACATGCTGTCATGTGTACTGTCCTGTCCAATTGCAGAAAGCATGTGGAACCCCTCTAAAATTTAGGCTGTGTATTTATTTAACAAATCACTTGTCTTCTCTTAATCTCTGCGAAGGCTTGTTGGGATGCTGTTTATTTAAACGTGCATCCTACAGCCAGCCTTTTGGATCTGAAACATTCGCCCCCCAACTTTCTAACAAAAAAAATAGTGTGTGGGGTGTGTGTAAGTTAGCACTGTGACTGCAACCTCCTGCCTCGTGGTTTCCTAACCCACAACTTCTACCTGTGTCAGCCTGTAGCCTTTCTAGGAAAGGTCAGCTGCCTGAATGTTGGCCCTCAGCTGATCAGCTGGGGAGCAAAGCTGGTGTCTCACCTCTTTTCTGCCTGGAAGATTGGCTGTAGGCATGTGAGATGCCAGACTCTCCTGTTGTGCCTTTGCTCTGTGTTTCTACTGTGAGAGTGTCTGGGGGAAGGGGTTGGTGGTGAAGGAGGGGTGTGGCTGGAGAGTCTGCTCTTGGACTCGGTGAAGTTTCTGGTAAGCTGGTCACATGAAACAAAAAAATACATCAGCTCCCTTCCCCCATGCACCAGAGCGTTTCTTGGCTCTGCACCCAAACTAGCAGCTGAGCACGTGATTTACTTGTAAAATGCAGTTTAAAAAGAAATGGTGCCATTGCAGATGAGAAAATAGGGCTGGGAGAGCTGGACTGGGGCTGCTGTCTGTGAGTCCCTGCTGAGCTGCAGGGGACGGGGGGAGCTCCTGCTGCAGGGTGTGGGGCTGCAGAGAGAGTGCAAGCTGCAGGAGGCCAAATGGAGGAGAACAGTGTTGAACCACAGCCCCACCAGGGGAAGGAGGTTGGGGGTGCCACACAAGGGGCAGGGGGAAGGAAAGGGAGAGCTCTGTTGCAGGTGGTGCAGGGGGCTGTGCCTTGAGAGCTGGTTACACCAGTACTCTGAACTGAAGGTCTTCTTGCAAGACACAAGGTCTGAAGTGACCGTGACAGAGAGTTGTACTCACTTTTGGTCTGTTTTGTTGCCAGAAAGGGGAAGTTGTTTGACCATTCAAAGCTGGGGAGCTCAGCATCTTCTGGTTGGAAAACTTCATTCATTTTGCTAGTTCTGTCTGTACCCCACAGTTCTTCCTTTCTCTGGGATGTAGGCTTTTTTTGTTGTTGTTTTTTTTTTAAGTGACACTAACTCAGTATGCCCAAGAAGAGCTAAAATAAACCATTACACTCACCATAAACTGAGCGGAGACCTTCCAGCACATGCCTCCCAGATGCCAGGAGAGTTTTGCAGTAGCCAGTGGAACAGGTAGAGTTGGTGTTCTGGTGGGTGGTTTTAATGGTCAGCTGGTAGAATTCTTAATTATTGGGGCAGACTGTAGGTGCCCCACTTCTGTGGCTGTAGGTGTTTGGAAGGTAACCTCAGGGGTGAAATATTTCCTTCCCAGCTGTTCACCATCAAACCTGGAAGGGTTGTTGCCTCTGTGACTTGCCTCCATCACAGTGGCAGGAAATAAATTGATGGTTATCAGGAAAAGAGGGGAAGTGAAATTCAGGTTAGAGGCTCTTGGAAATTCTTCTTTGGTTTTTGTAACTTGTTAATGGGAAAGGCTAACACAGAATAAAGCAGGGTTGACACAGACCTTGTATATCCCACTGGCAACATGGAAAGGATGACTGGGGAGATGAAGAGACATTTATCTTGCCAGCAAGAGGAACTGGTATGCCCTGAGAGATGTGAACCACAAGCAGGGTTTGTACATGAGAGGTGGCATCTGTGTCATGTCAGCGCTTGCTGAAGACTTTGACTGGGCCTGCTTTGGCCTATGTCAGATGTCCTCCACCCTCCTCATGCAGTCAGGGTGCTGGCTCATTTGTCACTGCTGCACTGACACCAAGGCTTCAGACTGAATCCACTGGGCTTTACTGGTTCATTGCACGTGACTGAGTAAAACTGGGAACAGTAAGGCTTTTAAAACAGCCTGAAGAGTAGGGGATGTGGGAGCCTTGTGGGGAGGGGGACAGCATGTGCTATGTGGGGATGTTTCATAAAGGGGTTTACAAAATCTTGCTCTGAGTGCTGTAGTCAGCTCAGAAAGGAGGTCCTTTGCCCAGATTCTGAGTTGATCTCAGATGTGAAGCCAAGGGCTATACCTACAGTGGATGGCTGGGGTGCTTGCTCCTTCCTTTTCCTGAATGCACATATATTCAGATTCCGTGTTGCTTTGCAGTGC
>JAWWES010000169.1:15055995-15128898 GCA_035583135.1 Lophotriccus pileatus
GACTGAATCCACTGGGCTTTACTGGTTCATTGCACGTGACTGAGTAAAACTGGGAACAGTAAGGCTTTTAAAACAGCTTGAAGAGCAGGGGATGTGGGAGCCTTGTGGGGCTTGTGGGGAGGGGGACAGCATGTGCTGTGCAGGGATATTTCATGAAGGGGGTTACAAAGTCTTGCTCTGAGTGCTGTAGCAAGCTCAAAAAGGAGGTCCTTTGCCCAGATTCTGAGTTGATCTCAGATGTGAAGCCAAGGGCTATACCTGCAGTGGATGGCTGGGGTGCTTGCTCCTTCCTTTTCCTGAATGCACATATATTCAGATTCCGTGTTGCTTTGCAGTGCTGGCTTTGGTCAAGCTGTGGCATCTGCTGCAGACGAGGACCTAAGTGGAATGGTGTCCATTCTCTCTGAGAGAGTGAAAACACCCAGTACGGCTTTATCTGTGCCTTTGTAGGCAAGGAATGACATGTTAGCCTGGAGTGCACTTAACCCCTCTGTTGACATAGTTAATTGTGACTGCCCTGATTCACTAATTTGACCTCCTTTGGCTCCTGAAGTTCCTGGAAAGTTGCTGGTGCCTGTGAAAGCCCGAGTTCCCCACTTCCTCTTAATGTGCACGTCAGTGCGCTATTGTTTTGCTTTATAATGTGTACAATAGGTAATGCTCAGGATACACATATCCTGAGTATTTCCCATAAAGCAAGAGGACAGGAATTCTCCTTCCCTTACCAGGTCCACCTGCTGGATAATCCAAAGAAAGATTAGACAAGTTGTTTTCTGTTAAGCTGAAAAATATACATGTGAAAAGAATGGACAGCTTTGAATGACACTGAGTGTAGAAATTGCAATGTCAAAGGTGCACACTGTGACTTTTTTGAAAGATTCTTCTCTTTAAGGTATTCTTGCCACTGTTGTACACATATTAATGTCTGTCTTTAGTTAGATTATCTTTGCAAAGCAAGTACAAGGCAATGAATTACTGGAAAAGAGAATAAATTTCTCTAACCCGCTCTTCAGGGTGCTTATTGGAGATACAAATAGAATTACTTAAATCATCTTGACTTTTACTCTGTGGTGTTGATAGTCTAATTTCTTCATGACTTGAACAGAAAAGTGAGAACTCCTCTAAGTGTATGTAGTTTGTTCCTTTTAATTTGTTTGGTTTGATTTTCCAGTATAGTCCTACCAAGGGTTTCACAGATCCTGGTGTGTGTAAACACAGCTTGTAACCAACTCTGTGAACTTTAGGCTGTCTTTAGGATCCGTGTTAGTATGTACTCTTAGGGGGTAGTATTACACTTTTACTTGTGGAGTTGTCTGTTTCTGGGAAGTGGTGAGAGTGTGGGGAGAGGTTGTTACGAGGTAATAATATTAGTGGTTTTGCTGGAGGAAAGGCTTTGTCAGAAAGTATGTTTTCCAGCCCTTCTTGAAAGAAATCTTGTATTTGTTTATTGTGTCATGTTGGCACTTGAATCTCCTCCTCCTTTCAGTAGCTGAAGGCAAGTGATGAGGATTTCGCCACTGCCCTGTTTCTCTAGCTTTCATGGGCTGAGAAAAGTGGAACTTTGCTGTTTCATGTTCATGGCAGTGGTATGCTGCTACAGACTGATTAATTTGAGCTGGTCTTTGAAATGGCAGTGTAGGAACACTGAAATGGAAATGTCAACATCAAATTGCTGGGGGAAGGGGGAGAAGAAGGGAAGGAAGTGTCATTATATGCTTATTTTCTTTACATTTTTCCTTAGGCACCTGCTCTTAGCTCCTGTCAGAAAGGATATACTGAATCTGTGTGGGCCTCTGGACATTCCTAAGGCCTAGAATGATTTATGTTCGTTTCTACTAACTTCTGCAGAAGGGGAAATGGTGGTGGTCTGAGACTTGCTGCTATTCCTGTTTAAAGTGGTGGTGTGGCATGTCATACTGTCCTCTGCTACCCTGCTACAAATGCTGAGAGATCTCAGTTGTTCTGTAGCACAGCCTTGTTGGAAAAATAAGAGAATATGGGGGAAAGTCTGTGGCTTGAAGTGCAGATGAGGGAGCTAGCTCTCTTTTGCTGGGAATGTCTCAGAGAGAAAGATTAAATTTAAAATAGCAAAGAAAAGCATGAAGGAACCTGAAGGCTCGGATGAGTCTCACACTACAAAATGCATTTGATGTAAATTCAATTTCTGTCTTGAAGCAACTCCAATGATATCTTAGCAGCTGGCACCAATTGACTATCTCCCGGAATTGGCACGATGACAGCAATCAAACTGAGTTTATTGCTTTGGGTTTGATTCTTCTTCCAGACTCTTCCCATTCTCAGAAATGTAATCTAGAATGTGTTCCCCCAGGAATGATAGCTGCAAGCCTCCTTTAGCAGCAAGGACAAAGCATGGTCTTAGTGCAGGATGAAGACAGTTGGACTGTAGTATTGAGCAGCCAATATATTGTAAATTCCAGTTGAGAGCAGGAAGATTATATATTGGTAAAGGGAAAAACATGGTTTTGTTTCTTCGTGACACAGATTCTCATCACAGAGATAATTGACATCTAAGTGTTAGTTTTCCTGCATCTTCTTTTTACTGCATTTAGGAAAGAATCTCCCTTTCCATCGAGGTGGCTAAATTTTAGGCTCTAAAAGTTGCCCCTCACTTTTTTTTTTCTCTTCTTAAGGCAGGTGTGCTAAATGAAGAATGAGCTTTATCCATTGGGCCACAGTACAACTGCAGTTTGACAAAGTAAGCCAGTAAATGCGGCAGTGGATGTAGTCCTTTGCACATGAACTGTTTGAAATGGTGCTGTGTTTCTAATGCTTGTTGAAGAAAGTATATTAGAATTAATTTTTTATGCCTTGTTTTCCAGGAGGTGTGAAGTTAATCATTTTCACGGATAAATCTTTGTTTGATTTATGTCAGTAACTATTTTGTCCAGTCTTTCAATTAGTTTTTAATGCTGACTTCTACTTCTGCTTGCCAAAAAGATGGAACAACCTGAAATAGGTGTTTACATTTGTTTCTAGAGCAATAAATTTCAGTGTTCCTTGGGCAGATGGAGGGGATGGAACGCAAAGGGCACATCTCTTTCAACCTGCCTGGTCACTGATCCTTTGAGGAGCTTGTGACAAAGCTGTGTCTGGAGAGCGTGTCCGCGTGGCAGCTGCCCATGGCTGAAACAGATCCCTCTCTGCATCTCTCAGGAGCCACAGCCGGTCAGGGCATCGCAGCTATGTCTGAGGCCGGGAGGATTTCATGCTGTGCTGCCTGTGCAGGGTGGCAGTGTCAGCACCTGACATCTAAACCAGCTCCTTCTGCTCCCTGGCTCAGCTTTGGCCTTCACCTCGCTTGCTTGGGCCTCATCCTCTCTCTGGGTTTGTGGTGGGTGTCCTTCTCCACACCCTGCCTTTTGCAAGTGTACCGCAGCTCCGTGCAGATGGGTCTCCCTATCCCTCCCTGACAGCCCCTTCTCCTCAGCACAGCTCCATAACGGGCTGATTAGGCACTCTGACCTTTTTTTTTAATCTTCTTTTTCTCCCCCCCCCCCCACCTCGTTGTTGTTACATAAATGTTCTCAATTGACAGCTCTAGACTACTGGTATTTGTTGATATCCTTTACCCTGTCTGTGCCTGAAAAACAGGTCCTGTGTACCCCTGGAGGAGACAGACCTGGTGAGGAAAAGCTTCCTGCAAAGCAGCCAGGCAGGTATTGGCTAGGGTAGAAAGCTAGGAACTGTCCCTGGAGAAGAATGGAGCCCAGAAGTTTGGTCTCACATCATTTATCCATCTCTGCCACCACATCTTTGGGACAGCAGACTGAGGTGGTCAGACAATGAAATTATTTTCTTTAGAAAGAGTAAGAAATTGTGCATCAGTATAAAACTAGTCATATTCCACACCCCGTTGAAGATTGCCAGGTTTTCGTGAAGTAAAGCTGTCTGCATTTTGGTTTTCATTTCTGTTGGGTGCACTTCCTTTTACATCGAGTTATCCTGTGTGTCTGCTGAGGTTTGATGCATTTAGGACAAATAGGCCAAACTGCCATGGTTTTGGTCTGCTGTACTCAGGCAAGGTGGTGGTTGTTTTAACCTGCTCAGTTAGAGATTCTTACAGCTGTGACTTCACTAATTGTGCACAACCATTTCTGTCCATCCACTGCACACGAACAGTCCTGTCCCAGTTAATAGACTGCATGTTTGTATAAAGTGGAGCAGTTTCGTTTGGGCAGGTCCTTAACTCTCACAGATGGTGCTAACACAATCATTCTTGTTTTCTATTAAAATAAATCCCTAGCCAAATCAACCTAAAGAAATCCCAATTCTCTGAACAGGCATTTTCTCATCAGGTATATTCTGAAGAAACCCGGTATCAACGTTACTAGAACAACAGTGTGACATTTGCAGAGCAGTAATGTTAAAGGTACTTGGATTAAATGTAGATTCACATTTAACATGCTGAACCAAGACGGAGAAATCATGTCATATATATCATATAAAGGACTAATAAGGAGAAATAGATATTCATATCGTAGTTTGGGTATCAAACATAAGTAAGTTTTCTCCTGTTTTTAAGCACCATCTCCTTAAGCATTCACATTTCAAATTTTACTACAAAAAAGCTACATAGACTGTACTTTCCTGTCTATGTAGATACTCATTGCTTCAGACTGTAGATAGAATAATTTTCCAAATAGCAAGATTCTTCTTTTTTGGCTGGAAAACAATAAATGAATATTAGATGAGTGTTTGTAATATCCTGTACTTAAGTTTTAAGCATCAGCTATTGTTCAGGGCTAGACAGCTCTGTAACGTAGCAGGAAAAGAGCTTAATGAAATCCAATATTTGGAAGCAGGAGGTAGATGAATTCAGACTTGGAACAGCAGTGCCGAATTTTAACAGGGAGGATAACTAACATTTGGAGTAATTTCTGTGAGTGTATGGCTTTATTTATCACTTGAAGCCTTGAATGTGAACCTTTGTTTCCTAAATGATATACCGTGTTTTAGGCAAGTTATGGAAATTACTTGTTGAATTTCATAGTTGTGTGAAAGGTGGAAAACAGACCCCATGTCCCAGGCCTGGGATACTGTAAGTTAGGTCGGATGTGTTGCCGTGTTTTTATTAGCTATGAGATGTACTTCCACTGTGCAGTAAGGATAAGCAGCTCCACTCCACAAATGGCTTGCAGAAATAAGTTTCATCTTTGGGACAGAGGGAGGAGAAATGGTTTTCTTTGCAAGCTCTTGGTAAGGCAGGGACCTTTCCATCGTTATTTTAATATCGTTAAGGCTTTTGCATTTTAAGGTTCAGCAAGAGCTTGGGTAGGAGAAATGTTAAAGCCCACCCATTCATTGACATTCATTGACTCTGCTGGACTGAAAAAATTTTGGGCATTTTGTCTCCTACTGGGAACACCTTTGCCAAATCAGAACAAGGTAGAAAATAGTGTGTCTGTGTTTATTCCTTATGTATTTAGGTGCCAGGTTGTTCCCCACAAGTACCAAATTGAGTCGATGCTGCTGATTTGATGCAAGTCAAATGCCTACACTGTGCCAAAGGCCACCAAGTGATGAAGATCTTTGGGCATGGGGTGGGGGAGCTACTTTCAAGTGACTGCTTGGGCTGTGTTCTGGTGCTGCCTGGAACAGGACAGCGCTCCTGCAGGAGCAGGAGCTGCGATCCTCCAGGACCCGCAGCAGGGAACCCTCCCAGCCTGACCTTTCGCTGCTCTCCGTTGTGGCGGCTGACTGCTGCGGGCTGGTGCTCCCAGGGCTGCAGTGTGCTTTTTCTCTGTGAGTTGTGCTTGAGTTGGCCTGTTTTGTTGCCCTGGAGACAGAAGAGTGTGGTATGCTTTCCCCCCGACCAGAAATAGTTTCCTGTACCTTGTGACCGGAGTGCTGTACTGCTCCTCTGGTCTCCAGCCAGGCTGTGTGGTGCTGGAGGGATGGGGTGTGGGGTGATGACCTCTTGTCACAAGTTCTGGTGTGGCTGCTGCCCATGAACACTAGCTGCCCTGCCAGCTCCCCTCCCTCTGCATGATGGTGTAGAATTTCAGGGGAGCAATTGCTCTTGATTTACATCTCCCATGGCATTTTGATGGTTATGTCATTTTGTTTGAGCCTTGCTCCTGTCAGCTGTCTGTCCTGGCTGTCAGGACTCGGTGGCTGAGTAGCACGTGGTGAGCCCTTGCCTCTTCTTCCCTCTTTGCTCAGCTGTTTTTGCTGTCTGCTTCTCTGTGTCCTTGTACTTGGGAGCAGATTCTCAGCAAGTGTAGCTGTGCAGGAGGGCAATGTGATCTGGGTGGATGAAGGATCCCCTCCTGTAGAAGTTCCAAGTAGAGCTGGGAGGGAAAATAGAGAATTTGCAAGACCCAAATGTGCGAGCGGGTTGCAGACAGTTTGTCTCAAACCACTGTCCTGCTGTGAGAATCTCTCCCAAGCTCAGAGTGTGCAGCAATGTTTGTTACCTTGCAGCTGTGTTTTGCAAAACTTCACTGGTGAGAGATGCTGCTAAAAGGGAAGCCAAGGCACCCCCACCCCTCCCTGACAATGCAGGTGAGAAAGTGCTTGCATTGCACCAAGGCCTCAGGAGCATGGAAGCTCTCCAGGCTTTCTTGCTGTCTGCTACTTTATTGGAGAGTGGTTCTGGCATAGCACTGTAAAATATATGCAACAACAACAATAATTTCCAGGACTGAGAAGGAAGAAGAGATGAAAGCAGTAATTTACCTTCCCCCATCCCTGAACAGTAGCAGATGAGGATGTAAGCACATCTCAGCCCTATAAAGTATTAATTGGGACATTTTCTGCAGTTCAGCAGTGGAAAAGAAGACAGAAATCCTGCAATGCCCTGAGCTGCTATTCTCAGCCTGAGAGAGAAAAGTGTTCTGCTGAAATTTGGCTCAGTCTCTGTCTTCTGCTCTTAGGGAAGAGAACAGTTGCCCAAAGCTTCCTTCACAAAGAGAAGGGAAGACCATGCAGAGGCCAGGGAGCTGAACAGGCAGCTTTCAGGCAGAGCAGAGCAGTGCAGTGCAACCTTGTTGAAATGGGTCTCTAGTGTGGTTCCTATAAATGGGAGGATGCTGCATTCCTACCAGTGATCTACTGAGTAGTCCAACCTGCCAAGGGTCCTGCTTACTCCTTGTGTGTCACAAGGCTGCAGAGAAGGAGTGTTTTCAAGCCCATGTGCTGCAGATCTGCACGAAAGGAAATGTCAGCATTGTGCAGGGACTGCTGCTTCCCTCTGCTGTGTTCTTTTGATGGCTCTAACAGGGAGTCCAAGGACTGGAAGTTCTTGCTTGTCTCATTCTAGGCATCTGCATCCCCAAGGTCTAGAGTTCAGTGTCTGCCAGGGCTGCCTAAAACATTTTGTCTGCCTCAGGTCCTTTCAGTCAATCCGTGCTTGTCCAGTGTAAGCATTTCACATGAGAAGATGGGACTTTTGTGGTGTGAATTTAGGACTCAGTCAGTGCTGTAAAAATCTCAGTGGCTAAAAGACACCCTTGCTTCTTGGCTGAGAAGGGCAGGGTTGCTCTGGCTCCCTCTCCTTTCCTTGAACTTGCACATGGGAGGAGAAACCATTTTTTACTCTCCTTGGTCTTTTTCTTTAATCCAGATGAATGTCGTGCTTGAACTGATGTTGCCTTTGGGCTGGAATAAGCATACTTAGCATTTGGGCAGAACTTCTTGCCTGGAGTTTTCTAAGTGCGTGATCAGCATTTCACCAGCGAGTCTGTCCATGGGTACTGAAGTATGGTTACCTTTACAGTTCACTGAAGCTGGCAGAGTTCCCTACTTCATGTGATGGCTGTGCACTAGAAGGAGCTGTGTATTTCCTTTTCTCATTTCATGTGAGTTATCTCTTTTTGTCCAACTCTCCAGCCTTGGAGAAGGGGTACATCTCGAAAGGGATGTCACTGCTAGTGGCTTTGCCTATTTGAGGAGCTGATGGAAGAGCTGTGTGTTTTATTCTGCAGCTACTCCTTTGAATCAAAGGATGCAATACCAGTTTAGTGCGAGCTCTGCGGTGGGAGCGGCATTCCCATCGCCTGAAATGGCTGCGAGGTTTTGGGAGACAGTCGTGTTCCAGCAGTTCCTCTGGACGTCTGCTAGGTCACTGTGTTCCTCTCTCTGTCGAATATGAGCAAGAGCTTAGTTCAGAGTTGTGGTGTTTAACACCTTGTTTCTTATTCTCTTTCAGATCACCAGAAACTGGAACGTGAAGCCCGAATTTGCCGACTTCTAAAGCATCCAAATATTGGTAAAATTCCTTGGGCTCAGAGGGATGGGGATGAGACAGGAGCAGTAATGTGTGTCAACTTGCATGCTGTGAGATAACAGATGTATTCTGAACATTCACAACAACTCATCAAAGTTACCTGTTGAAATCACCTCAGTTTCTCTATGACAAATTCTTCACATAACCCTGTTCCATTCCTTAGTGTCCTGATCCAGATGTTCACCAAAGAGTGCCATGTTCCCATCTGCTCACCCATGCAGAGCTGTCCCTTCTCCTTGGGTTGGGTGATGCATGACTCTTGTCTGCTCATCTGACAGTCTGCACTGGGAGTGAGGTGTTGTGTTTGTTTTTCCCACACCCATCTTCTGTTTCTTCTCCTTGGCCCTTTGTGGCATGCTGGTTTAAATGCTGTGTTCAATGACATGCCCAAAGCTAAAGGAGGGTGGGGCGATACTTCAGCTCTTCTCACTACAGTGGCAAGTTTCTCTGAAAATGAGACCAAAACCAAATTGCCCATTTTGATGGAAATGGCTACAGACCCTTAATAATTCCCTTTTTAGGTTTCTTTAAAACAAATAAAACCTCTTAGGATACTAGCTAAGATCTGATTTAATTTATTTAAGAAAATGCTAAGAAATACCAAACCACAGTTGAACATCCATGCCTGGGAAACCTGCCTTTCTTTTACATACATATCAAGGTAGATAATACTTTAAGGGCATCTCCCTGATCTCCTGACTTTCAGCTTCTCGGTCAATTTGCTCCTATCCTCTCACGGCCTGGGAGAGGAAAGGTGCCTTTTACAAATGTGATGAAGAGGGAATTTCCACAGGTTCGGGACCTCACATAATGCAAAGCTCCTTAGTAGCAGCTTTTCAGCAGAAAGAGCTTTCTTGTGTCTGAATGTACTTGTGGAGGTGCAGCATGAGGAGAGGAGCAGTGGTCACTTTCTGCAGTAATTTGCATTGATGAATATATTAGCCAGAATATTTATTTCTTGGCAATATTCATAATGACTAGAACTCTATTTATTGAGCTTCATTTGTCCCTGTAAGACTTGCTGCACTTAGTTTAGTAGGTGATGTCACTTTTTGTTTTGACCTTAACTTCATTTTAATCATCTCTCCTTTTTATAATTTCTTACATCTTTTCGTGCCAGACCTCTCACAAAGTAAATCTGATAGACAAGAGGAAAAGCACTTTTATAAGTAAACTGCATGAAAAACGAACGTGTCACATTCCTGGTTCAATTCTACAGCTTGTTCCTCATCTATAATAAGTGGTAATGCTTGTCTCCTGTTCTGTTGTAGTTTGGAAAAGACAGTTTAGGGGAATGTCCATGGTTCTTGCATTTTCTACAGAGAATTTCTTGTCTTCCTAGAAGGAACAACTTTTCTTTTAAGAAAAGGAGCTAGTCACTGTAAACTCAGTGAGTGCTCACAAATAGAAACAGAGGAATTAAATTTTAGGCCTACAACAGGGTTGAAGTGTGTTAAGACCTCAGGAAGTCATATGGTCCATTCAGCAGTCCTGTGAAAACCTTTTATACCTGGCTGGTTCCAGGCATGTTTGTTCTTGAAAACCTTCACTGCTTTCACAGCCCCTGGTGGCAGTCTTTCAAATTTTAATTTTTCTGTCAGATAAACATTAAAAACGTAATGTGCTGCTCTCTTAGCTTGTTGTTTCTAGTTCTATCTGGAGTATCTGGGCAAAATAGTTTTTCCTTCTTGTAACAATCTTTTACATATTTGAAGACTGTTATCATGTCTCTTTTTAGTCTTTTTCTTCAGACTAAACAAACCCAGTTCTTTCAATCTTTTCTTATACGTCATGTTTTCTAGACCTTGTCTTTTTTTTCTTTTTTTTCCCCTTCTTTCTCCCCTCCCCCATCCTTCCCTGGACTCTCTCCAGTTGCTTCATATCTTTCTAGAAATGTGATGCCCAAAACTGGACGTAGGATTCTAACTCAGGTCATGTCAGTGCTGTGTAGAGGGGGGAGAAGAACTTCACTGGTCCTACCAAAGATACTCCTTTTGTACATCAACCTTTGAAACTTGTCATGTAAATACATTGTTGATGAACATTTGTTTTCTGATTGCTGTATTGCTGCATTGCTGCAGACAACTTTCTGCACAGCTTCTGGCAAGCAAATAATTTTTCCATCTTGTATAGATGAGCATTCCTATTGAAGTGTACATTTGTCTTTATTAAAACAAACAGGAAGAAATCCAGTCTGTGGGCTCCCCCCTCCCCAGATTTGTCAAAACCATTTTGATTTATCTGTTGATGGTATAATAGGGTTGCAGCTCCTCCAGTAACGTGGTGTTTAATAACAATGCCATATATTACATCATGTAGATAATTAATAACACTGTTGAATACTGTTGGAGTCGGGACAAACTCTTGAAGATATCCCTTGACACATTGTTCCAGTTTGACAGTGACCAATTTTGAGTATTTTTAGAATGAGTTGTGCACACTATTGTAAGCTACTTCTGAATACATGCTTTTTTCTTGATTGCTTGTGGAAAGAGCACGTAAGATGCTGTCAGAAGCTTTGCTGAAGTCCAGATGCTACATGCGCTGCTGCTCCCATGTTCCTTGGACTTGTTATGTTGTCATAGAAGGGAAACATGTTGTTCTGACACAGCGGTATTTTTTTTCCCCTCGAAATGTGTATTAGCAGTTAGTAATCACCTAGTTACTGGCATTCCATGTTGTAAACTCTTCTGGGTGAATACTTGGTGTGTTGCCTCGGTGTGAGCTGTGTGCCTGACACTGCACAAACCGTGGAGGATTCTGCAGATTTTGAACTCGCTTTCCACTTCAAGTTTTTGTTGTTGCTGTTTTTGTTGCAAAATGCGTTGCAGCAAACCCTGGTTTTCTGCAGGGACCTGAGCCTGCAGTGAGTCCAGGGCAGAAGGTTGAAAGTTAGGGCTCTGGGAGGCGGGCAGAGTACGCAGGATAAAAAGGAAGCCTGTTGGTGAATTTGTGGTTCTTGTGCATTTACTGCAGGACACCTGATTCTGGACAGCAACACACCTGCTACTTTGATAAAATAAAGGTTACTTTAGATACAGAGTAATGGTGATATTTCCATTTGTTGTTGCTTTTTGTGAAATGACTGCTTTCTGAGTTATCCTAACATGCCTTCATAAAATCTCAGCCCCAGTTATAGGCTATTGCTCTGTAGTTGGGTATTTTGCTTGTCTTTAGATGCACATTATGGCCCAGGTAATCACAGTGGAGTAATCCTTGCAAGAGCTTAGTGTTACAATAGGGTTGTGGGGTTTTTTTTGTCTGGACAAAAAATAAAAGTTAATTTGAGACAATTTTGTTCTGATTTCCAATTCATGGTATGTACCATGTTGAATGTGTCGTTATAGCGGGTCAGACTTCAGTAGAGGAAGGATTTCTTTCCCTAAATTTCAACTTGTTCTTTTTCCTCCTGACAACTTGTAGAAAACTTTGAATTCTGGCCCAGAGAAGCCATTTGCAAGCCGTGGTCACCAAATACAGCAGAATTGGACAGAGATCAGCCAGTGATCCGTTCACTTCAAAAAATGCACCCATTACTGAGGATATGGGTATGCTAAAGAGGCAGAAGGCAACATCATTAAAATGCCATTGTCCATGAGCAGATAAAGTGCCTGTGGAAGTGGGCAAGAGTCATGGCTCTGTGGGGAATTCCACTTCTTGAACCACTTACTGTTCCAGTGATTCGTTTGTGTATGAATCTGTGGGCATTAGACATGGGTGTATTTGGGAACACGTAGAAGGGAATGATGTGGCTCTCTTCTCCCTTGGCCTCTGCTTTGCCAGAAAGAGGCAGGTTGCTGTAAGCACACTCATAGCCCCGACTCTTCATTTGCAGATGCTTTCCTGATTGTGCCGGTGAAACTTGTGCAATTGCTGAGATAAAATGAACTTCTGTTTGTTGTAGAGCTAAACTTATTGTTGCTTATTAACTCTTGCTTACTGGAACAGCTCTTCTGGCTTTCTGCTTAGTCAGTCTGTGTATTTAATTTTTAAACCTTATAATTCATTCACTGCAGGGATTCTCTTGTCGAAAATTCATTTTTCTTTGTCATGCTTCCTGCTATCCGTTAAATGTTAGAACAGTGGCAGAGCTGGGAACCCTAGCATTGTCCTGCAGGCTTGTTCAGTGCAGATGTGGAGTTCAGAACAGTGCTGAATGTGACCTTCCCTGTCCTAGGACTGCCAAAGTAATAATGATGCAAAATTTGATCAAAACCATCATTCATAGTTTTGAAAACTCTTCTCTAGAATTCCTGTGTTCTCCTACAAGGGTAAGATTGTTCAGTGTGACTTGTTTAGTGTACAGAGCAGAAGTCTGCTCTGTGCATGGATTTTGTCAACTGTGTTGTTAGGGGTTGCCTTTCTCCTAAATTTTCTATGTTGTGCCAGTCTAAATATGTGGCTCATCTTTGGATCTGTGACTAACTGAGATGGTTTTAACCCGACTGTACAGAATTAGTTCTTTAATATCTGTTGTTCATACTGAAACTGAGCACTGTTGGTCACTGTGCCCCAGCTCATGGCAGTCTTTGCTCTGAAGAACTGGATGCACTTAGCTCTAGAATAATAAAAATACATATTTTAAGAGAGGTTGGTAGTAGCCCAAGAGCAGCAGCCAAATTCTGTTACTGATTTCTGCCTTCATATACTCTGCTGAACTGCTTCAGAGTTAATTTCTTTGAGGGAATTTATAGCCGTGGTGAAGTGCTGTCCTCAGCATCTATCAGAATTATTGCTTTTTCAGGTTTTTCCTACTTCAGACTTCTTTTCCAAAATATACTTGCATCTGAATTCTTTTTACTTTAACTTCTATCTGTTGGCTTTTCTCAGCATAAACCACAATAATTTTGGGCATGTCCTTATTTAAAATGGGAAGAAAATGGTATAGAAATCTCCAGTGTATTTAGGAGAATTTGTTTTGATCTGGATGAGTCTTATTTCCCTTGACAAGTGGTCTGTTCTCCTAGTACCTCTGAGTTGTGGGAGAGATTTTGATGGACGTGTGTAAGAAAAGCCCTCCAGTTTGTGTGCCCTTAAATGATGGTTGTGATCAAGGTGCAAAGTGGTGCAAAGACTAAGAAGAATGGTATCCTTCTGTGTACTGCCCAGATGGAGAATCCCAAAATGCTCCTAACCAACCTGTGTGGGAAGCTGTGCATTGACCGTGTCTGCAGGCCTGATACTGGATTTTGTTGTCTTCGTGTTATCAGCTACAACTTTAAGTTCACTCATTCCTCATTCTAAGATACTAGTCTTGGTAACAAGGCCCTCAGATTTCCCCCCCTGCTGCCACTTGGAATGTTTTCCTATCACCTTTTCCTTAACAAGAGATTTGAATTGCTTCCTTAGTGAACAAGAAAAAAACGTGGGTTGTGTTTTGCTGTAAACAGCAGATTTCCTTGTTTTCATTTGGCTGCAGGCATCCAGGCTGCCTTTGCAATTGGGACAGAAAGGATGTGATGTGCAAAGAATAGTTAAAATGCTGGGGATTCTCCAGTGGTTTGACCACAATTACTGCCCTGTGGATACTCGAGGGGTTTCCAAGTGGGATGCTCCCGCACATGGCTGGCTTTTTAAAGCTGCTGTCCTGTGATTTCTGTTGCTGGGGTACCGCTTCTGGTGCAGAAGGGGATGGTGCAGAGACCATTGGATGGAGGAGAAATCTTGCTACCTTGTAGCAAGATTTATGCTTTGAGACTTTTCTCAGTTACTGAGCAATCTTTTCCTTGGAAGTGTCATGGGTCTGTCTGAGAGGACAGCAAGTTGCTGAGCTTTCTGAGAGGTCAAAAAATAATGTTTGTGGACTTCTGCCCTTAACCTGCTCTCCTCCTACCTTGCCAAAAGAAAAAAAAGGGGAAAACCCACCAACAAACATTCAAAAAACCCTTAAAGAGACTGTCAGCTGGAGTACACTCCTGCTGGAAAGTTTGAGCCTTTGAGCTGCAAGTTACCATTTACTGTTTGCAGTCCCTTCACTACTAGAGATTTAGGCAAGCGCCCATGCATGTCTGCCTGATAGGATGGTCCCCAAAACCCCAGGCAGTCCACACCTTGTTATTTCTCATTCTGATTTTCACAGTTAATTCTTTCACTATTTTTTACCTCTTCATGTTTTCTTCTTTTACTGCCACCTCTTCCTATAGCTTTTCCTGTAGTTTTAAGAAAAACACTTCTCCACTCCACAAGCCCCCTGAATTTGGGAATGCAGGCATAATTTCGCTTTTTTCCTTGCCAGGGGTTATATTTATTCTGTGTGTCTCTCTGGTCTGTACTAGAGACATATTTGGATTACATTATTCATCTCTTTAGCTGTGAGATTTATCTGTATGCAAGCAATCCCTTAAAAAATAAATAGTGGGATGAAGGCCAGACTCAGTGCACTCAAAGGTACTGCAAAAATCAGAGGAGAGTTCCTCTCCTCCTTCCCTCCCTGCTCTATTTAGGATAGCTAATATCTATTTAGGAGAGCCAACTCATCCCTGATGGCAGAAATACGTGCAGCCAAGTTGCAGAGCGTTGTATGAGAGAGCTAAAATTTGTCACAGCCACTATCTTTATTCTATTAATTCTAATAAAGTAGGTGTTCTCTGTGTATTTTCTTTGAGACATCAATGAAGTTGGCTTGTTATTATTGTTTTGGGGGTTTTTAGAAAAAGCTCTCGTATAATACCAGTGGTTATCAGAAGTACTTTGCTTATCTGCTATGTGGCTAATAGGAAATTATTATTAACAATTCTGGATGGTCATGATTGCACTGTTATCAGGAGAGCAGGAAATATTTCTGTTAATGCACTCTTTTGGCTCATGTAATGTTTAAGTAGGGCATACTAAATGTTATGTATCATGCTGAACTTCAGCTTTTCAATACAGACATTGTAAAATCAAAGGAAAAGTAACATTTAGTTGGAACTGAAATGTAGTTTAAAAATACTTTGTGTGTGTGTGTATTTATTTATGTATTTTACTTTTGTGGTTTTTCTTTACCATGGCAGAAGGATGAGTTTCATAATAGGAAAGGTGCTGTTCTCTCTGCAGCTCCTTTCTAGGCTGTGAATTTCTGTGCATAAAGGAATTTCCTGACTGGGCAGTGCTTTAGCCTCATTTTTTAGAGCTGGAGTGTCACAAAGGTTACAGTGAGAACAATGATGGGGGGGGAACCCACCTCTGTGTGTGTCTGCCTTTTCATACTTCCTTAGGACTGCTCCTTATGTTTCTTTGCAGAGCCAGCAGCAACTTCATTCTGCCTGAACTGGAGCAGAGTGTTAACAAGTCCTTCTCTTCCGTTTTCCAAAGCTTTGGAATTGCAGTTGGTGTGAAATTCCATGGACTTGGGGGAGTCTACATTAAGCTGGTGTATACCCAGCATACTGTGACATCTCTGTGTCAGACTTGGGAGAGAAGGGAAAGAGTCCATGTTTCTAAGGGACTGGTTAACAGCAGCCTGCTCTGTCCTGTTAGCTAACTGTCCTGTTAGTTACTGCTCTGACAAAGCTGGTCATTAGCTGCTGGAACAGACGATTTCTGGAGGATTATTTGCATTACACAATTTAATGCTTTTTAATAGTGAATTTTTAATTAAAAGGAGAGTCTTTTGGAAGCAGTCTGAGCAGCTGCAGCTGAATTTTGCGTGTTTAATGTAATTAGAGAAACAGCTGGGGTGGGAGCTGAGCCCCCAGCTCACGGGCAGGCAGTCACAGGTCGGCGGTGGCTCCTGGCGGGACAGACATCCCGAGCGATGCGAACCGTGCGGGGAGCGTCCTGGCACTCAGCCAGCCTTGGAGGTGGTGGGACAGTTCCTGTCTTGGCTGCCCAGGCTGGTGAGCAGCTGGGGGAGCAGAGAGTGGGTGGTAGCCATCTGTGGCAGTTCCCTTGCCGCTTGTGCTGCCATGGACGGCAGTGCTCAGTTTGCAGCCTGTCGGGCTGTGTGTATTTGTATCTATAGCTTCAGCACCTCCTGGCATGTTGGAGAATATCATTGGAAGAGGGCATCAGGTGGGTTTTAGCCTTCAGTTTTATTCTGCTTCTTCTGTCATGCAGAGTCTCTTGAAATACACCCCTTGAAGTTGCTCTTACCTCCTCCATTTCTCCACGATACAGGCAAAAGTCTGATGTCTGGTTGGAAATGTCTGAGAAGTGAAGCTGTGGCTGTTTCTAATAAGTGGCTGACCTTTAAATAACACGGTTCAGTCCAGAAGATCCCAGTGTACTTTTGAGTTTGTACTACTAAGGCCGCATGAAAGAGTTCCTGTGTTACAATTACCATGACCCAGGCAACAACCATAAATCTCTGTTGCCTTGTATTGGCTCTGCTGCAGGTACTGCAACACAAGCAACTTACTTCAAGAGCCCCAAATATTATATAATGACAGCACACGATCTGTTGGTGCAGAGATAGTTGGCTAATACCATCCTTTATGTTCCCACAGTATCAAAATGCTTTACATTCAAGAATACCAGCAAACCTAGATTGAGCAGACAAGATTACCTGTAGCTGGAACACTGTCCATAAGGACAGGCAAAGACAACTGGTATGTAGGAGCTAGTATATTCCAGTCCACATTACCTTTTCCTAAGCAGAGATGAGTGATTGCCAGGTGAAGATACTGGGAATTGTCCTATGGAATTATTCTTCTGTAGTTGCCTTTTGTTGTGTCTTCAGAAACCTCTTTGCTGGCAGATACTTGCTTGCAGCACGTTGCCAGAAACCACCCTGTGTTAACAATAGCCTGCCTGCTCCAACCATGGGCTGAGCCCCTGTGCTTGACATAAGAGTAAAAAGATAATATTCAGCACACTGGACAGAGTGAAAGGGAGATGTGGGTCAAAGCTAGGCTAGGCACATTCTGTGTTTGTTTCCCCAAGATCAGTTGGCCTTTTAGATGTGACCTTTTAAAAATGAGATGCCTGTTGCTTTTCAATGTCTTATGTTCCTGTAGTTCAGGTGGGGTTTTGTAAAAAATTGAAAACTCTTTGCTGATCTCTTCATGATTCGCTTCAACTTTTGCATTCACAGAGCCTTGCTGTGCGTGACTCAGCAAGAATTTGCATTGCTTGTTAGGCTGGTGCAGTTTGATATGAAGGAGATTTTCCTCTCGTGCTCACTTGGTTTGTGTCACGGTCAGCAGAGAGCTGTGACTGTCTGTACAGGGTCGAATGTAAACCATGTTGCATGACTGTTACTGTATTGCTGTTTCTCACTAAAATACTTTAATGTTCTGTAGTTATTATCATAGCCTATTAATATTATTTCTTTCCAAAATAAAAACCGTATGTGCACGAGGAGTTTGAAACACTTTGAAGGAGCAGCTTAAAGTTCTACTCTGGAGACAAGATTTCCCATGAGTCTCTGAAGACAGCAGGCAGGGAAAAGTAATATTCAGAGCAGATGTTCTTAGAAAGTGCTTGAATTCCTGGTACACAGCTGCTGTTAGGTTCAGTAGCTGCAGCACATCCCCGTGAGCCACTCACTGTGGCATCAGGCTCTTTGCAGATGCTCTGGATTGCATTAGGGCCTCGGACCTGACATACACACCCACACCAGACAAAAACCAACTTGCCTAACTTGCACCAAACTGTGTTGAAGATCTGGGGTTTTGGGGAACAGGAGTGATTTGGTATCGCTGTTTTTCTGTTGGTATTTTTTACAAAAGGCCAGCTTTGTGGGACGTGCTTCCAGTACAGGAAAGAGCAATTTACATAGGATGAGGCTGGAGAGGAGACTGAGGGTAGAAAAGGATACTTAAACCAGTTAGCTCAGTCGTGCCTTGTGTGTTGTGCTGCATCACAGATCTTTAACTGTGCGTGTGTGCATTTAAAATTGGAGGAACACTTTTGGTAGGAGACTCTCCTCACCCTTGGTGGAATATCACTGCAGTACCAGATTCAGGACTATATACGATTAAAGTTAGAATTTTACAACTTGCTGAAAACATTGTTTCATCAAGATGCTATACTGAAACAATTCCTTAATTCTCCCAGAAGCTGTGTGCTTCTTGGAGATATCCAAGTGGTGGTGCAAACTTTCTGATGACTGAGCAGCTGATATTGTAGGAGAAGATGTTTCTACCTAACAGTCTGTAACTGATTCTGCTCCTTTGGATAGCATTTGTTCTGGCAGTGCTTAGTAGTGCTCTAGGGGTTTTTTATTTATTATTTCTAAAGTTATCAGTAAGACCTGCCCGTCTTACACAATTAGATGTGCACGTGAACTCTACAAACGCTCTGGTTTTTGTGTGGATGGGGCTTTTTTTCTGTGCTCTGAAAGGATCTTGGGTAAAGTCTTTCGCCATATCCTGTAACTGATTTAGTCCCTCGGTGTCTGACTTGCTTCTCTTTTCTTTCTTACTCTCCTCTCTTTGTTTGTTCTTGTGAACCTAACCATTGTGGTACATGTTCTTTCATCCATCAGAGATCTTTGAATGGGAAGAGTCATCAGGGGACTCCAGCTGTGTGTGGTGTTGCCAGGGTCTAATTTCCTACATTTCCTACATCCTTGTGTTAAGAGCGTTTGGCTGGGAAGGAAATACGGTTTGAATTGCTGCTTCTGGGCAACAGAAGGAGCTAATAGAAATAATCTACTGTATCTTCTGGTGAATACAGTGAGATGAGGTTCCCTGGCAAATACTGGTTTCTCTTGTAGTTTGGTTGTGTTTTGGAAGACGCTATGTTGCTGTTGTGCAACTTCCCTCTTGCTGCGACCTGAGACTTTTTGTGATGTGTGCATTTGTCTAGCCTGCTGTGCTAGACATAGACATCACTGCTCCTCTGATGAGAGGGGGGGAAAAAAAAGAAGTGCTGAAATATTTTTGAAGAAAGGGTTAATTGGATGAGTACTTTTATTTTTATTTCTCCATATTCCCTATGATGTATAATCAGGTATTGGGCATGCTTTGCCCTCCAGTATTTACATATTATTATGTTTTTCAGCCGCTTGTGTCAAAAGGTTACATAAATATGAGCAGCCTCTGTGAGCTCTACTCAACTGCATGGTTGAAGCTGAGCTTGTGATAGTCAGTAATAGAGTTGTCAGGCAGTGTGTCAGGACTGGCAGCCTGTGAACAAACGGGATGCTCTTTTCATGGGAAAGTGTCTGAAACAGCAGACAGCCCAGTACTTGGGCTTCACTCTTGGAACTGGCCATTTAGGAAACTGTGCCCTGCCTTCAGATGAAGGACACTTGCACAGGATATCTTTAAGCAGAGAGAGTTCATTACCATGTAGACAGTGGAGGTATCAGATGGTTTCTGATGTTTATGTGTCTTCATGATGAATACTCACACAATGTGGATCATATTTGTGAACCAAAACGGAGAGGAGGCACAGAACCTTTTAAAATGTATTTTATCCTTCAGTTACTTCTAAATATATGCCATTTCATGGACTGGCTGAATAGTTTTGGAAAAGGCAGATCGTGTATTTAAGCTGGTTGTCCCTAGTAGTTAGCACTGTATTAGAAAGCAGGGCATTTTGACTTCATGTGTCAGCAGAGTGGACCATGGCATCAGAGCTGTCCATTGCAGTCTCCTTCCCGGTCAGGAAAGCTCTTGTGGCTCTGTGGGAGGGTAGGGAAGCAAAACGTTACAGTGAAAGGGCATTAGTGTTCTTTCTGTTCTGCTGCTGGGTATTGGTTTTGTTTCTTCACATCAGCATCACTATGAAGTAGGTGAGGGCTGGAATTGAAAGTCATACATTTTGGTATATTCAGTCTTTTCCTTTCTGACTCCCCTCATTGCTGTCCCCCTTCACACTTAAAGCCTAATATTTTGAGCTGTCACTAGTTATTCCTGTGCAGGGTGGTGGGGCCTAGTGTCATTTTTCCTGTAGCTTTTCTAGCTTTTGCTGTTCTCTCTGAGCTTTGTTACCTCAGCAGCTTAAATCCCAGGCAGATTTTGTTCCAGCATGGCTCTGGGCTGTTGTGAGGAGGCAGCTCCCTTGTTAAGTTAATGACCTGTGTCCTGCCTTCAAGGCCTTCTTTTGCTGTGCAGCCCTAGGGTGATGTACGGTGTCAGTATTTATGAACTGTCTCTGTCCTCCTGTCGTGGTTCCTCACCTAAGGATGCAAGTGGTGTTTTACTGTCCTTGAAGGCTCTTTTTGCTGCTTCTGCCAGTCTCTGCCAGCTGAATTGCTACTTCCTTCCCTTTTCATAATGTAGCTGACAAAATTGCTTTCCTCAGGACAAAGAAATAGCACCAATCAGCTCATTTGTTTCGTTTTCTGATGTAATTCGCTGCCCGCATCTTCGCGTCAAAGTCTTATTGTTCACTGTTTCTCACTTCTACCTGCAGACGTGTTTGCTGTTCCTTTTTCAAGGCCACTGCTCTCAACCTGCTGGTGGTTCTGCTCCTCCTGTCATGTTTTCATACATGCCATTCTCTTCTCTGCTCAGTGTTTCTTGCAGTGCTTTGGTGACCTTTCAGGTGCCAGAGGAGGGAGAATGCTTTTTCATGCCCACTGAGCGTCACCAGACATGACCTTATTAGCAATTCAGCTTTCCTTGAAGTTTCTCCATCTGTTCATAAGGTCTCTTCACAGATTTTTGCCTGTGTTCTGGGCCTCTGCTCTTGTTGATGTGCTTGCCTCTACTTTCACCTCAAATAGTCTTGTTCACTGGAGTGAAAACTGCCCTGCACTGGGAATCCAAATGTTTGTTTCAGCCACTTTCCATCTTGTTTCCAGACTTGAATGAAAATCTTTTCTCCTAGGAAATACCTTTCTTCTCACTTGCCTTTTTGTAAAGCTGTCTCTGCTGCTTTCTGCCAAGTGCTCAGGAGGCAAGTTTTTCTCGTAAGCACAAAATCGTATTGCAATAAAGTTATTACACAGCCAACTAAAACTGCTTACCTGGGAGATTTTTTGTGTTTGCAGCGAATGATTTAAGGGCCGTAGTTTTTTAAGGTGATGTGTCCCTGTTTTCCTGCAGTAGGAACAGCACCTGAAACACCTGCTGTACTGGTGCTCTAACTGTATTGCTTGTTTACAGCGTTGTGCTGGGTGGAGTGCTCCTCCCAAACCCCTGCAGTTAGTTATGCAGTAGAAATGCTAAGGAAAAGCAAGTGAAGGTTTAGAAACTGAGTCAAAGAGGATTGCTAGCTTGTGACTGGTTGGCAGGGAAAAGTGTGAAGTTTTACAGAAGAGGAGAAAAGGAAAAAAAGTAAGGGTTAGGTAGCAATATGAAATTAAGTTTCTTCTCATGGGTTAGAATTATTTCCAGAAAACATCAAGGAAATTGAGATTTTAATTCAGGCAGGAGAAAACAGCTCTGTGCTGGGTGTATAGATACAATAATTATTGCCTGTCTGTAAAATGAGGAAAGGAAGACAAAAGCCCCAGAATATCAGGGAATAGTGGCCCATCGTGGGCCTGCACACTGAAGAGGACAATGAAAGGTAAAAGGTGAAGATTAATTTAGGCAATGGGACAGAATTAAGGGGAGATAGGTAAGGAAGCTGAAGGTGGATGAAATTTTGAGAAAGAGAAACGTGATCAGATATGTCCTGTAACAAGCAGGTCAGAAAAATGAGACAAGAAACTGGTTCTGAATTTTGGATAAATATTTGGGATGTAAGTCAGGATGAAATGAGGAAAAAGAAGCAAGAGAAGGGAATGTCATGTAGCCTTCCAGATGAAAGGCAGAAGGAAAACCAATGGTACTGATATGCAGGTAGGGTCAGAAGTCAATTGATGGATTGGGGGCTTGCTTTGAAACTCTGAAAAGTTTGTTTTTGGGAATAAGGACGGATGGGGAGAGATGGCAAAACATGAGCATGGAGGAAAACATTGGCAGATGTGAAAGGAAGGTACTGAAGTGTTAAAGAAGGAGAACGAACATGAGGTCAAAGATACTTAGAGTTTGTTTTGACACCGGGGAGGGGTGAGTGTTTGTGAAGGACACTCATCTGTTCCTTTGAGATAACAGGAGGAAATGGGAGCACACAAAGTGAAGGGCATGGGGAATTAATAGACTGATTGATTTGAGGGAAAACTCGGCCGTGTGCATGAGTTTGATTTGTGAAGTGTCATATTTGCTACATGCTCTGTAAATCTCCATTTCTTGGTTATGTTTTTGCAGTGCGACTCCATGACAGCATTTCAGAAGAAGGTTTCCATTACCTCGTCTTTGATCTGTAAGTACCTGTCTTTGATGCTTCACCAGTGATGCAGGCACGTTGATGGTTGACTTAGACTGGAATAAAAAACACCTGCATTACTGTAATTCTCTTTTGCACTCCAGGGTTACTGGTGGGGAGCTCTTTGAGGATATTGTTGCTAGAGAATACTACAGTGAAGCAGATGCCAGGTAAGACTCCTTCCAGACCCTTTTGTGCTTGTGCCATGTACACACCTTGTACATACATGTACAATGTACAAGAGTTTCCTGACAGCTGATCTGTGCATGGCTTTGTTCTAACACTCTCTTGCTCCTTGTCTGGATAAAACAATTCCCCTTTCTGCTATTAGCATAAACTTGTTGTCACCAGTCAAGCTGACTTGCTGCAGCTCCAGCCCTTTCCACTTGCTGCCACTTGCAGGTTCTGTGCTCTTTGCTGGGAGAACCATTGCTAGCAGCTTTGTCTGCCTGACCTTTCTGGTGGGTGGTAATAGTGTGTCCTTACTGAGCAAATGTAGGGGAGAGTTGTCCTGTGGCTATGAGGTGTGCCTGCTTGGCCTCTGCCTTCTCCCAGCAGGGTTTCTAGTGATGTGCCCTTGCTTTTGGGCAGACCTATTCAATTTGCCTGTGTCTAGGTAGTGGTTTACAGGGCGGTGGGGAGAGGAGGCTTTCAAGGCTGTATTGAAGCCCTCTCTGACTGTGAGCTGTTTGGCACAGTAAGAAATGTGAGAGCCACCTTTATATTTTAATGTTAAAAATATTTAGAGTTATGCCCTTCTTTTCCTCAATGTGTCCCCTCTCTCCCACGTGTGAGCTTCCTGAAGTGGTGTGTGCTTGTCCCTCTTTGTGCAGTGTGAGTATTCTCTGCAGCAGTAGCTGAGGGTGTTCTCTGACCCATCCATCTGCTGGACACACAGCATCTGGAATCAAAGCTGGGATTAGGCCGCTGCTGTTCTGCTTTAGCATGGCCTGGAAGTGACCCAGTGGTGACATTTTACTGTGCTTATTCTGTGTTTGTGTTCTGATCCCACACTAACCCTTGCTGAAGCAGAGTTAGGGGAGCCCTGGGAAGAGAGGATTCAGGTGGAAGTAGTGGGCACTGTGGCAGGCTGAGCTTGGTGAGCAGTACTGTGAGGAAGATGATACTGAGCGCAAGGAAGAAGAGAGTATGTTAGTGTAGGTACTGTTGATGGAGTCTGCAGGCGCTCATTTGCTCTCCCTGTGGTACACTTACAGCCTGTCTCCTGGGCACTGCAGGGTTTCAAATGAGGCGCTGCACTGCGTGCTCTGCCGTGAGCCATCTGGTGACTGGGAAGGCCAGTGAACTCATCAGCTCTGGGGGGGCTCCTGGCAAAGAGGTCTGAGAGCCCCATAGGTGTTTTCAGTGGATGTACAGATCTTGGAGGCACATCATCTCAGGTGGATAAACAGCCAGCCATGCCGCTGTGCCTTGACGTTGGGATGTTTTGAGGTTATCAATCACAATCCTTCCACTGTCCCTCTTGCCGGTGCCTGTTCCCTGAAGTGCTCGAGAGCTGTCAGTGACTGACACTGCTTGGGAAAATTATGGCAGAGTCAGGGGAAAAGAAGAACTGCCTGTTGCTTTGTGAGCCCTCCTCAGGGTGCTCAACCTTCTGACCGTCAGCCGGCCAGGTCTCAAAGTGCCCACGAGATGACAGAGTGAAACTCCTCCCTTTCTCTCCCCGTGCCGTGCTGAATTCCAGAGCAGGCTGGGAGAGCAAGGAAGCGAGGTCCGTGCCAATCTGCCGTGTTTGGCTTGCCTGGGACACCTCACACTTTTGCCATTTTTGGCCAGAAAATCTCTCCCACTCAGACTCTGCTCTGTTCTAATTATACATTTTTGTTTTGGGAGCGGGGAGATTTTCATGGATTCCGACCCTAAGGATCACACTGCCAGCTCCAGAAGGGTGGGGGTAGCAAACACACAGTGCTGCACCTCATCTTCTCTTCTTCCCCCTCACCCTCTTCCCATCTTTTCCAGAAGCCTTTTTCCCTTCCCTCAAATATCTCACTCCTTCCAAAGTTGTTCCCCTGAGATTTGTAGAAGTCGGTGAGGGGACTGAGCGATCTTGCAGTGAGGACATAGACCTCTGGGTTGCCCACATCTGCACGCTTACAGCCCGGCCATAGCTGTCAAAATCCCTGTTCCATTACACATTCACCTTTTGGCAGCTGAGTAAATGCTTAGTGGAAGAGACGCTTTCAAGCAGGAATCTCCCCCATGGGTGTGTTGTGCTGCCCTTATGCGACAGGTGTAACTACCATCTTGTGGTTTAGAGCAGCGAGACTGGCAGAGACGGGGTTGTTCCGTGAGCCGGGGGAGCGCAGCACACTGCACTTAACGGAATGAGCCTGCTTTTCAGATTGCTAACCCCTTAAGTGCGATCTGGACTTAAAAGGCACCCAGCGAGCGGGTGTGTGCGCGCATTGTGTATATAAAGTGCTTGAGATGCTGCTCTGAGAGCTTTGCAAACTGGCAGGCGCCCAGGCGTCGGCAGCCTGAGTTTGCCGGGGGAGGCTGCCGCGCTCTCAAAGTTTATTCTCCACTCGGGACTAGCCCAGAGGAATGTTTCCTGGAGTGATTTGGTCTTGCTTGCAGTTTGCAGATCACTCAGATGCCTTGGTTGGTCTGTGTGGGGTGGGCACTGTTGTCTGAAGGAACAAGTAAGAGGCTTAATGTGATGGGAAGGAAAGGAAGGAAATGATGGGAGGTAGGAAAGAGGCTTTGTGGTCATGCTGTAGAAAGGATGTCTGGCATCCTGTTGCTGGGGGGTGGGGATGTTTGGCTGTGACAGAACTGAGCCGTGACATCCAGTGGTCATGATGAAGGGATTCAGCCTGGGGTCTTGAACTCCCCCCTAATACAAGTATAAAAGTTAGGGAAATAGTTCTGAGATGAGATGAGATGAGGTGTCAAATTTGTGTGCATAACTCTGTGTGTCTCTCCCTTTTATCTTGCAGCCACTGTATTCATCAGATACTGGAGAGTGTGAATCACATTCACCAGCATGATATCGTGCACAGGGACTTGAAGGTAATGTTTCCTCTGGGCTGCAGTCTGAGGAGAGCAGCCAGGGGATCACTGGAAGAGGCAAGACAGGAATTCTGTGTTGCCAGCTGGCAGGAGGTTTTTTTTTTGGTGGTGATTTTTGTTTGGTTTTGTTTTTTGCTTGAACTGGGCTCAGGGGTTCCTGAAGCACAAATTTACTTCCTCAGAGTTTTCTAGAGGGTGTGCTGAACTCCTGAGGAAGTTTTCAGTCTTTGAGAACCTTGCCAGCTCTCAGCTTCTCTGAGGCAGCTCCAGGATGGAGTAGTTGTGACTCTTGGAGTGCAATAGGCTTCCAGAAAAACTTGGGTTGGATTCATTATAATAAAGGATGCTCTCTAGTTTGTGATTGAAGAGATCTCTAGAGACCTGGAGCAATCTCTGTTCAATCTGCCAGGATGAATTTGTCTGCACAGAGCATGTGTATTTTTATTCTGCAGTGTTGCCAAACACATGCCATTGTGCTGGGGCAGAGGTGCTCAACAAGAATTTTTTGTGTCATTTCTTTCTTCTCTCATCAGCAAAAAGCACTTTAAATCTAAACCCAAAACTGCTGGCCAGTTAAACACTGTGTGAGTTAACCATTTGCCACATTATAACACGTTTATAGACCCAGAGCCTTCACAGTGTAGTTACCTGAACTCCCTTCCCACACTGTGCCTGCTGTACTGGGAGCTGGGCAGGCTCCAGAATAAAGAGATTTGTGCAGGAAGGTCTGCCTGCCCTGGAGCCCTGTCTGTCTGAAGTGGAAATGGTGATGGTCACCAGCTCTCCAGTTAAATTAATGCAGGGTGACACAGGCTACCAGGGTTCGTTTTGGCATAAGGGGGAAAGCAGGAAAATATTTTGCAGAGAGTAAGGCAAAAGCTCGTTGCAAGCTTGGTGGCAATGTTCCTCTGGTGTTTTGATCTGGTGGACAACCCTTAGAGTTTCTGGCAAACTCCCATGCAACACTTTTGACCTGCTGATTCACAGCACTGTGAAAAGATGCAAATGACCTACTGTGGAATGGCTGCTCTCAATTAGACCTGACACTTGCTCTCGAGAAAGCAATATTCAAGAGGCACTACTGCCCAAAATTAGGACATTTGTGAAAATCAGTCGTGTCTTCCAGTTCAGGATAAGTTTTCCTTCCCATCCTGTGTTCAGATGTATAATCTGGTTTCCTTCCAAAAGTTTTGTTTGTATGAAAGTTAGCAACTTGTTTAGAACTTATCAGCTGCTGGACGCTCCTCGATGTACTTAATGTGTTTCTTCTGTTTCTTGCTCTGATTGACTGAAACTGTCCAGGCCTGAAGATTAATCATTTCTTTTAGCAATGAAAGATCCTGTGGATTTTTTATGTAATATTTAGCTCCTTGCTGAAAGCTTGGCCTTCAGGATCAGTGTGCAATAACTGCAGAGCTTGCTTCAAATAAAGTTTTGTCTTTTGCACCTCCCTCACATAAGCCTGTCTTTTGGCTGACATGCTATTAAAGGATGTCAAACCTTGAGCTGCCCATAGGGACCATAAGAAATTACAGAGTGCATTCACATCCTCACCAAAAAGTATTTGAAACCTGAGACAACCCATATGTTGGCAAACATGCACATGGATAAGCACCATTTAGCCTTAAGGTGTTCGCTTCTAAAATAGAGCTACAAACAGTGCTTAGTTAGCATAAGTCTGACTTAAATGTCACTGTTTCTTAGTCAAGCTAAGCCCAGCTGTGATAGGGAGTTGGGAGGGATTTTCAGAACATTTCATTTGTCTTCTGCTTTAGGGTCTTGTTTAGAGCGGCGAATTTTCATTAGTGTAGCTTGATTAACACAATCTTTTCCACTTCCCATATAGTGAAGAGCCAATGGCATCCAAATGTATGGAGACCCAGTTTCCCCTCCTTCCATGCTGCTTATGGCAAGGGCTGTGATAGGGAAGGCTGCTCTCCCTTCATTTCAGGCAGAAGGAGGCACATGCCCCGTATTTCAAAACAGATGAATAAGCAAAGCATCTTACGCTTGTCAGGCAGAACAGGAGTGAAGTGTTGCCATGGGATGAAACTGGTGAGCAGGCTGCAAAAAAAAGACCTTGTGTCAGATTTGTGAAGCTGAGACAAGCTCCTTTTTCTGGATTTCCAGGCTTCCACCTTGCTCAATTAAAAAATCAACTTGATATGAGTTCCACAAATGATCAAAAGGGGATAGGATGAGAGATCGCATCTGTCCTGACTATCTACAAGTTGATTTTCCTGCAGAGCCATAATAGCCACCACCTTAAAAGCTTTGGGGTTTCAAGGGGTCCCATATAACTAGCTGCTCTGGTGCTTCAGAGGAAGCTACCAGCTCTCACTCCAGTGTTTGGAGTTGTGTTAAGCCTTCTGCTGAAGTCTTCTGCTGACCACAACAGAATTACGGTCTGAGTGAGATTTGTGGAAATGTGAGGGGCAGAACTCTGTCTCCCTTTCCTGGCCCATGGGGGCAGTGACATGGCTGCCTGTTGTATAGGTGATGGCTGCAGTAGCAAGACAGGATATTTTATGCTGATGTAAATGTGTGGCATGAAAAAAACTGCTTACAAGAATACTCACTGCTGTGCTACTTATGCCAATTTGAGGCTGAGGCTTTTTCTGTAAGGGATGAAAACTACTGCCTATCCAGATGATGCCTTCCCACATTACAGCATTGAATTTGGCAGGCCTTATTAGCGTCATATTTACTTTTCAGTGCCTTGGGGACTGTCTAATGTTCATGGGGAGAAACATCACTGCAGATTGTATCTACTGCATCATCCCTCCCTTCTTGCCTCCCCCACTCCAGTTATTCTCTTGGAGGAGGGCAGAAACAAATTTTGGCTTATGTGCTGCGGGAACTGTACTGCCAGTGCCCTCTGGTGTCAGCACGGACCATATGGGCTGGACTGGGAGAGGCTCTGGCTCCCACAGAGGGGCCAGAGGATTTGTGTTAGATGTAAGAATTGTCTGCAACTCTAGGTCAATGCCATTCATTGCTGCTTCTGTGTTTTCACCTGAACAGATTTAGTACTGCATGCTCAATTCAGTCAGCAGGTGGAATTTGGTGATGTGAATACTAGCTAAGGGGTTTTCACAAGGATGTGAGTCTTTCATTCTTACCCCCTTTTTTTCTTTCTTCTCCCCAGCCTGAGAATTTACTACTGGCAAGTAAATGTAAGGGTGCTGCTGTCAAACTGGCTGACTTTGGACTGGCTATAGAAGTCCAGGGAGAGCAGCAGGCCTGGTTTGGTAAGACTGTTTGAGCTTTCCCACTTCTGCTCCCCCATTTCCTGCCAGCTGGTTGAGTTGCACCCTCCCTGAGTACTTTCTCTTGGCTCTTCCAGCACACCTCTGTGTATTTGGCATTGCTGCTTCTTTTTAAGCATCTCAGCCTCTGGGTCTTGGGCACAAGCCTAAGTGCAGTAGAGGAAAGAATATGATAAATAAAGAGAGAAAAAAATGGCTATGTGTTTCTCTGTTTTCCTTCTCAGTTAACAGTAGATGCTAGTGTCAGAGATGAAGGCAGCTGCTAAGTTTAGACCCTGATCTGAACTTTCCTACTGCTCAGAAGTGTAAACACCTGGAATTTTGTTTGGTCATTTTACAGAAATGCATTTGACCTGGCCTTCCTCGGGACACATTTGGACCTGGCCTTGTCTTTGTTTAGCTAAAACATAATTAGAAATGAGACCTTCTCAGGTTAAACAACAGCTCTGAGACGGAGTGCTGCCGAGATTCTGGAGAGATGACTGCTTCTCCTGGTCTGCCCCCACCATTTGGCAATTCGACATGTCCCATCTGTGTCTTGTGTTTTCAAACTCCGAGCCATTATATGTAACGATGCTATAAGGCCTGGCATACGAGTTTGTGCCCAGCTGGTTGACATGGTCCCTCTTAGTCTTCTGTTTTTCCTGCAATACATAGACACTCAATCCCATCTGATTTTCTGTTTCAGTTTTTTTCCCCCTCTTTCTGTTGGTATACCAAGAGGCAGCTCTAGCAAATACGAGATGAAGGGTGGGAATTGGGTTTTAGAATTTGTTGGTTACTACTAGTGGATTTTGTGATATGGCAAGATCTCTTCTGCTTGGGTACTGTAAGTACTTCATGTCGTCCATTTCCTGGCAGGGTTTGCTGGTACTCCAGGCTACCTCTCCCCTGAAGTCTTAAGAAAAGATCCTTATGGAAAACCAGTGGATATATGGGCATGTGGTAAGATTCTGTCAAAATGTTTTACACTTAAACAACATGATTTCAAGTAAAAGAGCGATTCCTTATAGCCTATTACTGGGGGGGTGTGCAGTGCTGCTTCTTTTTGGGTGGAGACATAAAGGCACACTTGAGAATAAGCACCTTGTGTAGATGGAGTTAATACTGGAGCCTGAACTCATTTGATTCTGGCTCCTAATCCTTTCCTCAGGCCATCTATCAGATGTTTGAGACTCAAAAGATAGGACCTGTCTATGCTTTGCAGTGTCAGTTGTTTAGATAAATGTAGCAATTCCCTATTACACTAACTATATAGAGTATGAAATGAAGAGGGATGATTTTTTTAAAAAGTGTAAATGTCTCTGTGACGGATAAGTTTAAAGATCTGTGATATCAGGGTTACCTGTCTTGGACTCCATGATTCTCTGCAGGCCAGGAGTGTTAGCTTTGTCAGTGGCATTTTTGTCCCAAGGCCATGCAAAATAAGTGTCTAAAAGCATAGTCCTTCCTAAAGAGCCTCTTGCTGCCCAGCAGCCCCAGGACACGTGGCGTCATTTTACTGTGAGAGCAGCTGGGAGCTGCGGCTCACCAGCCATGGTAGCCAGGGTAGGGTAGAAGGACGTCATGCACTTCATTCTAGCTCTTGGCAGCTGGTCTTAAGAGTTGAGCTTGAAGTCCCGGAGTGAGGTTCAGCAGATGAGAGGTTTATGCTGTCTTTTGCTGCCTCAGAAGGCTAAATACGATGGCAAATGAAGACAGGGAGCAAGCATTGCCTTGGGGACTGTCGAGAGGGAAGGAAGAGGGGCTGAAGGAATAACTGGCGTATTAGCCTAACCATAGTGTATCTGTGTCTCTCCCTCCCAGGAGTGATTCTGTACATATTACTAGTGGGGTACCCTCCCTTTTGGGATGAAGATCAGCACAAACTCTATCAGCAGATCAAAGCCGGAGCCTATGACGTAAGGGCACTTTCTTGCTGAGTACCTGCATGGGTGTAGAAGCCATCCAAAACAAGGCACTATCTTACTTGGTGTCCAGCAGCAGGCCCCAAGCTTCTCTGCAAAGTGATGTTTGGCATGTTCATACACCTCGTTGTCTTCACTGCCTGGGATACAGTCCTGTTTGGGGCTACTGAAAGATGTGGAAAGCATCACAGTGGGCACCAGGGTGTTGCTGGTCACTAGGGAAATGCAGAGCTGGAAATGCAGATGGTGGGAAATGGTGTCTTCCAGTGATTTATCACAAAGTGTTGCAGATGTAGCCAATGCTAACTTTTTCAGGGGAGCAGACGGAAGGTAGAGTGAAGGGGCTTATCTTTCTCAAGGCCTAATAAAAAGTGTGGGGATGTATTCTGTACAACAGTAGCTTAAGTGATGGCCTTTGGTTTCTGTGCCATAGTGGTATCTCTTCCAGCCATGGAAAGCGTGGAGCCCAGTAAGAAGACTGAATGGTGGGGCCATTGGAGGGGTGGCTTTGTGGTGGGGATCAGCATGTCGGGTTGGAGGTTCTGGTGAAAAGCCAAGCAGTTCATAGAGCAGTTCTTAGAGCACAGCAAAACTGAGGTGTGGAAAGTGCCTGAAATAGCAAGTAGGTTAGTACTGGGGAGCAAAGGTGGTGTAAAATGTGGCTTGGGTACCACAGCTTGAAGGTTTGACATAAATTCTTCCATGTGAGGAGAGGCTCGAGGGGGAAGAAGGAACTCTTGGAAATCCTAGCCCAAAGCCTGTGGGCATGAATATCAAGAGGAAGTTGGGGGATTCGTTCTGTAGGCCGTCTTGTGGTTTGTATTTAAAAAAAAATTAGAAATAGGTGAGGGTTCTGCTGGACTCCAGTTACCTCCCAGCTTCTGTGCTGAGACCGTGAGAGCGACTGTACTGGTGAGAACAAAGATCTGCCTAACCCTGAGTCCTGGCTCAGTGGCTTCCTGAGAGAAAGGGAAGTGATGTTTTTGTACTTGATAGCCTTAAATGGACTTGTGTTCTTCTCTTGCCTTCCTGCCCCTCTAGTTTTTGTGTTGCTTGTTCTTATTTTAAGTGGCTTTGCACTCATTATATTGGTGGGGATTTTCAAAGCACTTCAGAAGTTAAATATCTAACTCTTTCTGTAAGTTGTGAGGAGTGAAGTGCCTGATCCCTCCTTATCTGTCTGCTGTTTTTGAATTCTTCCCTGTAGTGAAAAAATTTAGTAGATTCTTCCCCTGTTTTGCCTGGTAGAAAACTGCTCAAGTTTTACCGTACCTGCCCCTGCTGTCCTTACCCCAGCACCAAAGGTCCTGTATGCTACGGGACCAGTCTGTTTTTAATTCCTTGACCATGATGGAACTCTCAACAGTGAATTTGGACTTCGTGCTATTGGTAGGGGTTTTGCAAGATATTACCATGAATGCTTCAGAGTTCAGGTGTGGAGAAAGTGTCCTGGCTTGAAAGCTCAGTATCATAATTTTTGAGTAGTCTCTTGCAACTTCTGTAGAACAAATTGTACAATGCCTTGCTGATGCCTGCAAATGCAGGAATAAGATTATGTGCAAATCAGATATGGCAGGTGTATTTTTATGACCCAGCTGAGTAAAGCACAAAATGCAGGAGAAAAGAGATGGGATAAACTTCTTAAATAATGTAGTGCTGTAAGGAAATGAGCTCCAGATGGGTCAATCCTCCCCCCATCTAAGGACAGGGAGCTTTACCCCAACAGCATATTTGTCTTTGTGCTCTCAAGTTCACCTGTATTTGTACAGTAGGTTCATTGGATTTAATCTCAGCATGCTGTCATCCATACCACCTGCAAGCATCTGGGGGACGGTGCAAACATCTCTTTACCATTAATGGAATTATAGGAGAGAGCAGTTACCCCTCATAGATGATCAGCAGCTGAAATACTTTAAATTCTTTACTGTATTTCCATGCTTCTGTATTCCCATCTGCTGTTACATCTCTCTTGCTCCCCAGGTAATGATATTGGTGTGGTAGATGGTTGCTACAACAACTTGCTACACCTAAGTGACTACTGTTGTTCCAGGATACTGTGCTTGATGGGGGGAAAAGTGTACCTGATGGGATGTTCCTTGTTAGTGGCTTTTGCTTTCATGTGGTTGTGCTGTAGTTCAGTGTTTGTGATTTTGCATATGCTGTTACAGCTTTTAGCATGCTGGAGAAAGAGCCAGGTGGGGTAAAAAAAAAAAAAGATAGTGCTTGTGTTTTCTATGTAAGAACTCAGTCAAAAAGATCTGTGACTTTACATTTTTGACTGTTGAATGTGAAAGAAATTCAAAGGTCTGAGTGATTCCTAAAAGGCTTTTAAAGTCTTAAAACTTCCTGCCTATGTCTGGTGAATGGTACAGGTGTGTCCTGCTATCTGGTACCATTCATTTGCTGGATTCTGTATGGTTTTTGTTCAGCATGGGTTTTCACAAAAATTGGTGAGTTTTGCAAATGTTTTAGCCCTGGGATCCAAAGGGCAAAAGCTGGAATTCAGCTGTGTAGGGGGGGGAGAATCTCGTCTGCTAGTAGAAGGTATTTTCTGTTTATCATCTGTTCCTTCTCTTTTAGTTCCCATCACCTGAGTGGGACACTGTGACTCCTGAAGCCAAGAATTTGATCAACCAGATGCTGACGATAAACCCAGCAAAGCGCATCACAGCTGACCAGGCTCTCAAACATCCCTGGGTCTGCGTAAGTGTTTGCCTTGTTACAGCTTGCTTTGTGGCGTACCCTGAATGGACATGTCAGGAAGGCTTGAAGCACCCAGATTATTTTAAATATTTCAAATTATGATTTATTTTTTTTTGGATAATCACCTTCAATAAGCCAACTTTGTCATGCTGTGGTGCATTTATTGCCACTGAAGAAAAAAAAAAATCACTTATTCTTTTAGAAGTGTTGTCAATATCTGTAGTTTCCCACATCTCCTCTTCAGGTCCATATCATCATAAAATGCCAAATGGAGTTTGGCATCAGATAAAAATTTTAGGAGCATTTTGTTCCTTATCTCTACTTCAGTTTATGGCATAGCATCTTTGCAGCATTTGGGACATTTCTGCTGTGCTTGAGCTTAACTGGCTGTAAACTTGAAATCCACAAAAAATCTTCTGCTGTTCTACGTGTGTAGTTTCTGCCTCCAAGATCAAAGCAGAGACTTCCCATGAAACTAACTGAATATGAGCACGGTTTAGAGTTCTTTTGGGTACTGCAGAATTTTTTCCAAGCAGCAGAAAGTTAGTGGAAACTTTGTACACACTGATCTGCTGGGTTAGTAATTCATCCACTGTCCTTGTAAAGGGAATTCGGGCTTGTGGCTCTGTGCAAGAGCAACAGCTACTTTGGCATTAGTCGCTGCTTTCCTCGCGTGCTCTAAATGCTTGGCAGCATCAGTCTCTCATTTCTTCATGTGGTCTCAATGACTGCAATGCTGCTGGGAAGTTGTCTTTCTGCAGCTGAGGGGATCCCAGTCTGCTGTGGATGACAGATGTGCATCACCAGCTAGAGGTTATGCTCCGGTTTTTGCACTGGTACAATAGAACTGTGTGATCTTTCCTCTCACACAGTGAAAACCTATTTCTGCAAATCTGATACAAAGATGCCAAGGACTCTGCTAGTCAGACACTTGCATTCAGTGTGTTGCCATGTCCAGGAAGGCTATTGCTCACTAGTAGTCACTTACTGCTCAGAATTTCCCTTTCAAGCTGTACCTAATGCAACACAGATCTTTCCTGTAGTGCCTCTAACTCAGTCCCTCGTGAGTATGCTTGTTCATTTGGCTTTGTCTTCTTACTGTCTTAAGCCATGTGTGTGCCTGAAAGGCAGTGAGCATTGATTCTCACCTGTACCTCAGTCACAGAGCTTCTTAGGTGCAGTCCTGTAATAGCCTACCTTGATTTCACACATCTCGATGGAAGTTCTTAAGTTGTGAGCCCACTGCGGTGTTTTGCAGCCGTGCAGTGGTGAGAGGCTTGGCCATGTCATCTTTCACGTCATGAATTGTGTGCAAGTGGAACGAGCTTCCCTGCCTGATTTGGTTAGTGTATGTTCTTGATCTGTTCTTGATCTGCTGCTGTTCCTGTTTTTCAGCAACGATCCACTGTCGCATCGATGATGCACAGGCAGGAGACTGTGGAGTGCTTGAGAAAGTTCAATGCTAGAAGGAAGCTAAAGGTAAGTAGATCTTAATTTGCCTTAAGTTTGTTTTCAATTCTCTGAATTTGAAGTTAGTGCCTTCCTACCAACAGTGCACTTTTAGAGAAGTACCTTATGTGACCCCCAGTATGGAGTACTGAAGTAGTGTATTGAGGAGCTAGGTAGTTTCTTTATCCAGAGCTCTAAGCTTCTGCTTCTAAGCAGCTAGTCCTGGGCCTTTTAGTTCTGAACACTTTCTGCCTTCCAGTACTGGTGTTACCGGTTGCCAGTAGCTGGGGCAGAGCCTCTGCTGTCTGCCATTTGAAAGCAAGGAAGCAGCTATATGTCTAAACATAACTCTTAGTGCCATTTTAGATCTCCTAGGCTATCCTGTCTGGCATTTAGCTGCCACTCTAGAAAGGCAGGACTCAGAGTGGTCCCGTGTCAGGCCCGACCAGGCACGTGTGGGAATCCTGGATACACTAGGACTTTTCAGGGTAGCATTGGCATATTTCTGCATTGGCACCTGATGCATTGTGTTCTCCATGGGTCAGCCCAGCCCCTCTCTCCAGTGACACACTGTTATCCCTGCTTTCTCTTCCCCGCAGGGTGCAATCCTCACAACGATGCTTGTGTCTCGGAATTTTTCAGGTAAGTTCTCCATGTTCCCATCCCTTCTTTGGTTTTGTTTCATGTGAGCAAGTTGAAGTTTATTTTAACCATTTGGAGGTTGAAAAAGGAGTGGAGAAAACATGCTTTCAGTTCATCATGGTGTAAAAGTGGTCACTTTGCCGTGGCTGGTGACCAGTGCAAAATAGGAAATTATTTGTTTGGGGAGAAGCATATGGTGCTGTAGAATGTTACAAAACAGAAATGAAGTCAGCTGCCATAATCCTCTCATGATATTTTGTTAGCAGATTACTTTGGGGAAATTCTGGCTGGCACTGTTAGCTTTCCCATCATGAACCAGGAGTCAAGAACTCTTGTCAGGTGTGTCCTTTAGACCTGAAGCAGGGACAGGAAAGTAATATTGGTGAGAATAGGGACAGGAGCTATTTGGATATTGTATTACTTTGACTCATCAAAAATGAGTCTGAAGCATCTAGCTATTAGAGTTTTCATTCTTGGAGTCTCAGAAGTGGTTTTCATCCTTTTAAATCTAATAGCTGGTAGTCTGGCTCCCACCCAACTGCATTACGTAGTGCATTTACTGAAAATGCAAATCTCAACATGCAAATCCATGGTTTTTGGAAGATGACTGTCTTGGCTCAGCACGTCTAGGTGACGCAGTCTTGTCTGTGTTCATTTCCATTAGGGTGGAAGAACTCTATTTGCAGTGCTTTTGGTTTACAGGATTGCTTGCTTTCTTCACCCTCCTCGCAATTTTTTTTCCTCTTTTTAAAGGGCAGCCATGAATGCATGAGTCAGATTTGTTTTTGCACCTGACTACAGTTACTTTCAAGTGAAAGTCTGTTATGTGGATTCTAAGTGATGATTTTCATCTAGCCATTTACTAATGGTAGATACTAATACTTGTATTCTGGGTGGTATTACAATAAACTTGTCATTGGAATGAAAACCCCTGTGAAATGATCATTCCAGCATTCAAAGTGCACGTTCATGTATACGTTCTTTGTGGTTTTAAACTCCTGTATGGTGATTTAAAAAAAAAAACCAACAAAAAAAATCAAATTATGTGAAACCATGCTACATTTAAGGGACAACCCTCAGCAGCTTCAGACCTTTTTTTTCCTTGGTTCTTGCGTTGAGGTGAACCTGCCAGCCAATATGTCAGCATTACTTGCAGCTACAGCGATTTCTCTTTACTGCATTTCTTATAGTTTGGCCTTAAAGGGACAGAATGATTTTATCCATTCATCTGTCCTAAGATTGTGCTATCAAAGGACTTAAACATTATATACACTTTCCTGAGATTGATTCTACTGAGGAGCTATGGCACAAAACTAAACATTTTCTTGGGCTTTATGCTGGTAAGAACCATTTTTGGTCCATTTACACAGCTAGTTTTTATTTCATGTAATTGATGATTCTGAAATAGAAAGAGATTTGATTTTTTTTTTAAATGGAAATTTTAGGTTAATTTCCAGTCTGCAAATGCTGTCATTTCTAATGAAGCTGAAGAAGTGCTTGGGTATGAAAATCTCCTGTGGCCCAGATTTTAAGTACATGAAATGCCTGAGAGAGAAGGGTTCTCCTTAGTGGTGCGTGACCCTATACATCCACTTAATCCCTGAGATACTATCGAGGAGGTGAAGGCTTGCCCTACTCAAGCTTCCCTGTCTCAAGGGCTGATGCTGCTGGACCCACTTCAGTTAACAACTGAAGGGAAGGAAATCCTCAGTGGCCCGTATTCAGCACAGCGTTCTCAGTGTCAGCGAGTTCTGCTTTGAATATAAACTGTGCTCCCGAGTATGAGACATTTAGGTAAACTGTCCAGAAAGAGATGTCATGAATTTAGATGCAAAGCCTTGGTAGTGTCTGTGGAGAGTAGCAATTCCTTATGTTTTTATGTGTTTTTTTTAAAAGGGGAGATCATCTATTCCTGTTTGAGAACTGTGTGTAACACGAGCTCGACTTTTTTTAAAACTGTAATTATTTTTTATTTTATTTAGTTTTTTTTTAAGTTGCTGCAGTTGAAATACAGACATCTGCTGGAACTGAAAAACTAAAAGTAAAAAGTTAGAAAGTTCATGCGGGAACTTTGGGTAGAGCTCAGACTTTCCCTGTCGTGACAGGTCATCTAACTGCCCTTGAAAAGTTCTGAAATGGCACTTGTTTCTCTCCCTAAAGCCCTTAAGGGATTTTTATTTTCTCTAATTGGGTGACACTATTTTGTGGGCCCTTAAAAGCCCCATTCCCAGCAGACAGGAAAGTAGATTTATGAAGAGAGAAGCTTCCTCCTGTCTGGGGATGAGATCTCCTAAAAGCTTCTTTCACAGATGTTTTGAACCGAGAGGAAAATGAAGGCTCACGTGACCCCAGCAGCAATTAATTAGGCACGACAGTACTGTCTACAGGAAATATGAGAAGACTCCTGTAATCCTGTTGTCCTTGCTATTTGTAATATGGAGTTCCTTCACTGGACAGCGTGGTTTTAGCCTGTGACAAATTGCATGCTTAAAGCATCTGTAGCAGTATTCTTTTTCTTTTTAGCCCATCAAAAAAATCTTACTTTTTCAAAAAAAAAAAAAAAAGTTTTAATTCTGTTACACAAGTAATTTGTTGCTTGCTAGGTGCCTTTTGTCCCAGGTCAGTTAACCTAAAGGTAAAGGAATGTTATCTGGCTCCTTTCCCGAGTTATTATATATTCAACAATTTAATATTGTCTGTTTGTGGTTCTTATTAAAAGATTGCATCTCAGGGCACCTGTAGGCTATTTGTTAACAGCAGTACAGTTGCACTCCTTTCAGTGTAAGTTAGGAAGTTGAAATCTGGTTATGATAAGAGATTTGTAACTTCTCTCCACACTTTGGTTGGTATTTGCTCACCTGTGAGAGAGAACTTCGTGATCTGAATTTCACTGTGGGATTGTTGGGGTCATACCAGGGTACACACAGGATTATTTGGGTGCTTGCTTATGGCTTCTGATGTTCAGATGACCCAAGCAAACACTGATCTGAATTCACTTACAGAATACAGAAATACAGTCAGGTAAATCAACAGATTAGATCCTATAACATGAAACTCCTAAACCATTTTCTGAGAAGTAAATGTAAATTCATTACTAGGAGAAAGTTGACAGAGTTTTCAGTCTCCTGTAATATTTAAGGATCTGGGCTCATTTAGGTAAAACTCTGTAAGTAAGTCTGCTATAAGTTGGGTGAAAGGATGGAAAATGTTGGTTTTCATCTTAGGAGCAGCCATCTTCACGAAGTGCTGAGAAATGGCCTTTCTCCAGAAGTTCATTTTTATGCACAACTGACAAGTGGACCACATGAAATTCTTAGCACAGTTTTCCTAACTGGATTGTGACTCTTAATTTGGGGAGGTGTTCAACAACGTTCATACTCTGTGAAATTCCCTTCTCTCAAGAGGTTCAGCACAAGTCCTGTGTTCAAAATAGATCCTAAGGCAGATATGGCAGGTAATTAAGTCTTGGGCATGAAACCTCTGCTTTTAACAGATGCAGAGCTTTTTTCTTGGTGATTGTCACTGATGGTTCAAGTCAGTTTTGTGAGGAAGGTATTATGGCAGCTTGTGACAATAGCTGGAGTTCATTATGTGTCTCTACAGGTCCTCATTAACTCTGCAATGTGCAGTTCTGAGGTTTTTAACTATATAGGTGAGGTTGACGGAGGCTGGAGGCAGATCAAAGGAACAGAGTGCCTTCTAAATAACTAAAGAAGCCCCAAATATGCCAGTGCATGTTTGGTGTAACCTGTACAGAGGCATTTCTGAGCTGATTAAACAGCAAGAAGGAGGAAATAATATAAATACTGAAATATTTTGCTTTCTTGTTATACCTCCCTTGCAGAAGGGCATGTGAAACTGAATTTTTGGTATTTTATGTGTGTGTGTATATACATATACACATACATACATGCATATATATATGCACTCAGATTAGAATTTGGATTCTTTCCTTTAACCTAAGTGACTAATTTATTTGAAGTTGCTGCTGTGTTGTGTTATGTAGATCTCCATTCAGGACCAGAAATTTGAATCACCTGGCTCATGTGAACATAAAACTCCTGGTGTGAATTCAAAAGATGAAAATATGGAGGGGACAAAATTATCAAGATATTTCCAGAGCTTGAACTAAATAAGTGTGAGATCACTGGGAACCATGTTTCCCAAGCAGAAGATGAAGTCACATTTAATGGAAAATTAAATGGGTTTTAAGTGTTTTCTCTGTATCTACCAGATTTCTTAAGAAACAGTAAGGGGGTTTAGCGAATGGTGTTTAACTGCTACAATGTGGACCTGCTGAAGTTGTGGACTTCAGTACGTAACTTCCATTTGCAGATTCCCAGAGTGACAGGGATTTAATTACTGTGTTTAAATGTTTATCACTATGGCCAGATTTATCATCAGAAGTGGATGTGAATTATTATAAGAATTCCTTTTACTTTTATCTTCCTCTCCTGAAAGCTCAGGAGAGTTCTGGGGTGTGTGCATGGGAGGCCTTTTGTGTTTCTCTTCAGAGATTAACTGCAGGGTGTCTTGTTATGCAGGGAACAGAACTGCATTTTTGAGTTGCTGGGTTAGCAAACATGTGCTTTTGTATTGCTTAATTCTAGAGGAACTCTTAACTCACTGAGAAGAGGGAATTTAATCCCTTTAACATGTAGAAGAAGTGGGAAGGATGAAGAAAATTATTACTAGTATCTCATGCCTGGAAAACTGCAGAGCATGGGCACAAGATCATTTCCCGAACAGTAAAGAACCTGCCTTCACGCATCCTTGAATTTTCCTCCTCCTGTTGTCTCTCAGCTCATCTGTCTGTCTTGTAAAATTATTATTGCTACAGGAAGTCTTGTCTGTTGCTTGTGTAGAAATTCCATTATCATCCCCTTTAATTTCTGTCTTCTAACATGTACAGGTTGACCTGTGGGGAAACCTGCATGCTTCCCTTTTGTTTGAGGTGTCCACAGTCATCTTTGCAGGTGAATGTGTTTCATGGGCTCTCTGGGTCCTTCTAAACCACAGCACAGTACAAGAACTAAATACCACACAGACCAAGCTTCTTTCTGCAGCAGTGGGATGCTGACAGGCTGGTGGGAGAGCAGTGTGTGCTGTGCAGAGGGACAGTCAGGGAAGGAGGCTGGATGGGCAGGCTACACCAGGAGACACTGGATCAGCGTTACGTAGTGCTGCACGGAAGGACTCTCAGCTCAAGTTGCTTTCATGTTGTAGAACGTGATTTTTGCTGTCTTCTGTCCACAAAGACAAATGTGAAATTCTGGGAAAACTGCAGAAAGTGTGAAAAATGTTGCTTCCCTGCTTGTCTGGGTCATTCCCAGAACATATGGTGGTACTGTTTCACTTGTCTGATGTTTGGGGTTTTTTTCCACTCTGAGGATGTCCCATTTGCCATATTTGTTAAGCTGTAGAATCCTTTACTCCTTCTGAAGTGTTGTAAGGCTGTAATAACAGTTTCTTGTTTTCAGCAGTTGTTATGAGAGATGCCTTGATGTATGTGTGGTACAAACACTGGACCCGTTTTGACCCCACAGTCACATTGTTCTCCTTCTCACTTTCATGTACAATCAACCTGGTCTTCATTGTGCAAGGTGGCAAGAACTTAGTTGTTAGATGCAGTCTTACTATAGTATATGCACACTCAGCAAAGAGACTGTTGCAGGGTAAATCAGTTGCTTCAGTCACTTTGTCCACCTTCGTGTGTGCACTTTGGAACACTGTGTTTTGACACATCACATTCAGAAAACCTCTGCATGCATTTTTTTCCAGCGTTCTTGGTTTCTGAGCACTGGAATGAAAACAAAATCATAATCTAGTTTTATACTTGCATTAGATAGTAGAATTAGGAAAATAATGCGAATATTCTAATAAGCTTTTATGGGATACCCCCTCTTTGTTGTGAGGAGATGTTGTAGTCACTTGCACCAGCTCAGCTAATATTATCTCGTTAATCCGTGTCTGTAGGGTCTTGTGGTAGGGAAGGCAGGGTGGAAAATGCTGAAACAAAATTTGCCTGTTGCTTAGGTATTGCAAAAACCTTTTTTTGCCTAATGTTGCTGCTCCTAGAGAGACTGAGCACTCTGTGCACGAGTTGGTCAGCATGTCTGTGGGAGTGAAACATTTCAACAGGCACACGAGCACTGCCTTAGGATTTGCCTGCTCTCCAAGTCTCATCTTTGCTGGACCTCAAATCCAGGTCGAGTACCCAGACCCATATGCTTCCCAGCAGCTGCTTAGGAGAGCTGTATCAGTGTGTTGGTCCAGTAGTTGTCTAGCATGGTGTTTACAGAAGTTGAAACAACAGAATTTGTTCTTCATAAGTAGGCAAGTTATGGTTTATATCCGTTGAGACTGTAGATGGGATCTTGCTGTTGACAGTCGTTGACAACATACCACTTTGCTGTAATAGATGGAGCAGCTCCTTCATCACTCCCAAGTGTGCCTTCTGCCAGGGATTTGTTGTGGGCTCTCTGTGTGTGTTTAGCATGCTCTAAGTTTCATTGGCAGTGCCAGTTGTTCAAGTTGAGCACAGCAGAGCATCTTTATTTCAGTGAAGAAATTCGGCTTAGTTCTGGTCTCTTTTGTCATTCTCTCTTTTTTTTTTAACAGTTATCAGATGCTGACTTTTGCTCTGTTTCTGTCTTCATTTTAGCTATCCAGCTATCCTCAGGGTAACTGGGAATAGCAGTAGTTAGGAAGCCTCTGCAATATCAGTGCCTCCTTTATAAGCCACGTCTGTTACGTGAATGGCTGCACCTTCAACCTTTATCCTGTTGCAAAGGTCTGACAGGTTTCTTTAGCCTTTTCCCCTGTAACTGCTAGGACTTCTGGATGGGGTCACAGTGTATGAATGGAGGACTGAAGCAGAGGAGCTCTAAATTACCATTTCAGACTTGGATTCCCTGAGATAGTGAAACTGGGAGCATTTTTGCCTAAATAAGTGAACAGGAGATAGGCTGGCTGACCCTCTGCTATCAGGATGGATTTGATGAGTGACTTGGCCTGTTTTCCAGGTCTCTTGCTGTTAGAGAGGAATTAGCAGGATGGTTGTCCCTCTGAAGTTTTGTGCTTTTTTGAGGGAAGTGGGGAGAGAGAAAGAAGTCTGGAAGCCAAAATCTGACCTATTTCTTCTTCTCTCCACAGCTGCCAAAAGCCTGCTGAACAAGAAGTCAGATGGAGTGAAGGTAAGTTCTTGCTTTACCATTTCACTGTCTCTCCCACCACCTGAATAGAAGGCAGCCATTTCCTCTGTTGCCCATCCTCTTCCAGGGCAAAACCACAGCCCTGTCCTGTTGCTGGGATTGCTGTAATCAGTGTATTGCTGTGGAGCCCCATGTAGGATCTTACTGTTCCTTACATGCACCTTATACATCATACGACTAGCTAAGTGCACTACTGTAACAGCAGGAATTCTTTTTTCCATTTCTGTGTGGAGAACTGGTCAGTGCTGTGGATTAGAAAGACCAAAGACTTGCTCAGTAGAGACACACGCCTCTGACTAGTCTGTTCTGTTCAGTGCAGAATGCTTCTGAATGTGGATATCGCACAGAGCAGCTGTCAGTGACTGATGATACCCAGCAGACCCCATGGAAGTTTCTTTGTCCGCCCCCTTGGACAGATGCTGAAGGTTGAGCTGGGAAGAGGGGTGGGGAAAGAGGAGCCTCCCAGTGCTCATGTTTGGACAGAATAGAAACTGTTCAGTTCATATGCCTGAAGCTGAGGCACTCTCCTGTTCCCTTCTGAGGGGAATTATTTCCCCCCCCCTTCAATATCACTCTGTGTGTTGCATGGTCATTGCTTAATTCTGGAGGTCACACAGACCATTACCAAGGCAGGATGCTGTTGTGGGCAGCAGCCCTTTACCATCTGGGACTGATATAGAGACAGTTACAGGCTATAGCACTGACCTCCCCTAACTGTTCCAAAGGATAATTGTCCTCCATATGGAAAAGAAGGGTTGGGTTCATTAGATTGCATTTTCATTTGAAGTCCAAACCTTTCTCTGCAGCTCTTATGGGAACAGTTCATCTCCCGGTTTAACACTATGGACAGTCTTCATTCTCCCCATGCTGGGGGACTGACATGCACACTGCATAACCGGCACACTTCTTCTCTCCTGCTCTCTTAGCCCTTTTCCACTTTAATGAGGCTTTGTTTCCAGAGGGCTCACGGTACAAGCAGGCTGCTGGAAAAAGAGGTGTTTTCAGAGGACCAATGGTTTTTGGGGGGACTGCTCTAGTAAAGCATGCATTCTTGCAGTCCTGCAGTGTTCTGCCCTGTTTACACCCAGGCTCTGGGCTTTTTATTTTGACCAAAATGCTCTGTGGAACTGCTGTTCTTGCCCTAGGGTGCTTGTCTTTGAAATGTGCCTGCAAGAGTGAGCTTTTGTGCCATTGCACAAGCCTCTTGTACAGACGTGCATTGAACACGTGCAAGGGTGTTAGAGTTGCTGCATCTGTTGATATTGAAAACATTACAGTAAAATCCCAGTGGAATGAGAATGGACTATCCCAAATGCTGGGAACTGAGAACCAGCAGGTGCTTGCTTCAAAATCCCACTGAGGCAGTAAAGAAGCAACAGGAAAAGCAGCAAGTATTAACACGTCTACGTAGTTTTGTTACCTGTCTAGAAAAAATAAGCTTTCTTCTCAGTGTTCTTGATTTCCAGCAGGCTTTCAGGGAGTGCCGCATCTTGGATTAAAATCTTCCAAAAATGAACAAAAGATGTGCCCACAGATTTTGAGGCACAATTTCCTGGTCATGTAGTTACAAGGAGACCCTGTATGTTAGAGGATTCCAGCTCCATAGAAAGCTTGTGGTGTTTGGTTCATGGAATACATGGTGTCTTCCTCCATGGAAAGGGTAAATCTGGATTTACTTCCCTTCAGCTCTTCACAGTTTACATTGTTCCTCATATTTATAATTGAATACTTGTGATAAAGTGTAAGTAAAGGTAGATTAGAGAGCATAGCATTCTCTGTACATGGTGAATGAGGGCCCTCAGGAAAGATGTTTAAGCTTTCCCATTTTCCCCAAACGGTGTCTATCCTTGGATATGTCTTTTGAGTCCTCATTTCTCTAAGTGTTAAAACCCAGAAATAGATTAGATATTTCTTATTAAAGCTCCTGTTTTGCATTACTCTTTTGCTCAGTAATACAGACTTTTACAAGTACTGATTGCTTTTCCCCAGTGCTAAGCTCAGACAAGACACAGAACAGGTCTGTGTGCATTTGTAGTGCATCCTTAAGACTTCTGTTGTAGGATTTCTGTGGCTACATGCTTATCTCTGTCCTTGCCCCCACTGTCTAAACACATGGTGCTGGATCCTGTTAGCCATCCCATGGCAGTGTAGCTTCTCTCACGTCCCTTTGCCTGTTGGAGCGGTACTGGCACGCTTGGCTGCTGTGCAGCCGTCTGTGTTGGTCACTGTCTGGTGGTTGGCCTCACCGTTGTGACCAGCATGCTTGCCATGTGTTGCTCCTTTATGCAGGAAACTCGTAATTTTAGCTCCATTCACCTTCTCACCCTGGGCAGTTCTGACAAACAGCTTGTGCCAGGGTCTGGTTGAGTTAAGAGCATCTGGTCTTACCTTAGTTGTGGCAAACAATGATTTTCTGCCCATTGCAGTGGGGCAGAGCACAAATACTGTGACTTAAACACTGACCAGATTTTCAGCTTTGTGGTATCCTTTTCATTTCCACTTCCTATATAAATAATTCTGCATCAGATGGAGGTTTAGAACAAGCATTGCATGCTGTATTTTTAACTGTAGTCTGCTGCTGACCACATGCTATGTGGTTAGGCTGTTTCTCATGTTTCTTCCAGATAAGAAGACTGGTTTGTTTGGTGGCTGAGTTTTTTTGTTTGTTTGTCTCTTACAGCCTTCTTGAAAACTAACTCCTTATGGAGATTTGAGAGAAAATGCTGCAGTTTCTTCATTGGTTTTATCTGATCCGGGGTGACTATGCTCCATGAGGCTGTTGTCACAGATATCCACACAGTAGATAAGAATGGAAAGGGTATTTCTTCCACAAATTGATTATTGTACTAGTGTAAAATTAATTACTATAAAGACACTGAGGGAAAAAACACCACCAGTTTGTCTTAATTTGCTTTCTACTCAAGGTAGCTTTCCCCTCCTTTTGGCTGATGTTCAGAGCTGTCTGTGCTAGAATTCTGCATTATTTGACAAATACAGTAGGAATTTCTATTATGTAGTAGTATGCAGGCTTAAGTGAGACCTATGTATCTTTATATATCATGCTTTATTCCCAAGAACTCCTTGAAAACATGTATTAGTAAATAAATATCTGATGGAAGGTGCAGCATGTCGTTGCTGCTTTAGCGTAAATGAGAGAGCAATGATTTATTAGTCATATGCAGTGGTGGTGAGAGCATCTAGTATGAGTTGTGTTGAGCTGATATGTTAAAAAAAAAAAGGCACAATTTTTGTGTCTGCGGGAATTGGCTTTAATCCTTTGCTGAAGGAAGTTTAACACTAAAGCAATTAGGATGGGTGTATTTTACTTGTGTCAGACCATTTTGGAAGGGAGTAGAAGAAGCTTAAATCAGGAGGGGAGGATGGGAAAGAAACACTTTTTAATTCCAATATAGGTCTGTCCACACGGATGTTATTTTGATAAATTTCCATGTATATGACTCTCTCCTCTAGCAAATTCCTTTCCAAAATCTATTTGAAGCATTCCTGGTTTTCATTTTGCACTGTTGCTTCTATTTCAAGTACTAATTCTGCTAATTGGTAGATATTTCATCAGCTTGGCACTTGAGAACTTTTCCATTATCTTAAATAATGAATGATTTAAACTGCCTTGAATCTTAAATTCTGCCTGCTCACCAAACCTTTGTAGTGCTGCACTAACTTTCTTCAAGCAGAATTTGGATCCAAGCGGATGGAGTAGCAACAGGAAGGCCCAGTTTTATCCCCAAGGAACAGGCTTTTCAGCTTTCAAATCCAGAAAGTGAGGCTGGAAGATACTGATTGGCGAGTTGCAGAGCCATGTAACGTAGCACGTATCTTATGGCCGCCGCTGTAGGTCCCAGGTATCTTTTTAAGATTCTGAATTTATGAGCCACATTGTGCAGCTACCATTTTAAAGTTGACTTTCGGTAGCTTCACATCACATTTCCTTGCTTTCTTGTTCCCCTTTCCGCCTGTAATCTGGATTTGCCATCTACTGCAAGGTGAGAGAGGGGTTAAGGAGCGGGCTGGGGCAAACACCTGGATGAAGATTAAGGACACTTTATGCTGAATGTCCTTTCTTTGACCTTGTCTCAGGGTCTGGGCTCCCTGCAGTTAGTGTTAAAGCCCTACTGTCGATTTTTTTCTGTCTCTGGGTAGCACTTCAAACAATTGTGTTCCCTTTTTTCCAAAGGGTTATTTCACCTATTTCAGGCTATGTGTGCTTTCAGTTCTAGCAGGGCCTGTCAGATCCCTCTCTTTAATCAGAATTTGTTAATGCTCAAAGTGGTATCTTTAATTAAGTATATAATTGTGGTTTTAAACTGGTCCTTTTCTAAGCTCTTTGTTAATTTCTTCTTTTTTTTTTTTTCTTTCCTGTTTACTTCTGACCACTTGGGTTTGTGATTAAGATATATATAACAATAATATTTTTCAGGCCCCCTGTGACACTATGTAAATAGTAAATTGTGGAGAATGCTGTGGAATGCAGGAGATTTTAACAGCGTTCACTTGCAATGCTCTGCAAAATCTGTTGATTTTCTACCTTGTCTTTCTGCCACATGCACTTTTTTTTCTTTCTCAGTAAAAGCTGAACAGCAGCTAAAAGCAGAACTCAGCTGAAAGAGTAAAAATCCTTTTTTGTTTGTTTGTTTTTTGTTTGTTTAACCAGGTTATTGTTGTAAAATCTGCCCTTCATATTACATAACTGCAAAGAGGCATCAAATACCGTTTGTTCTGCTGTTTGTAAAGAATATTGCAGTAAGTGTACATTTTATGCCTGGTGGGTACCAGCTTTCCCTGCCCTTTGCCCAGTAAACAGAATGTGGGGAAGGAAGGATGCTCTGTTAGCTGGCATGGCTGCTGAGAAAGCAGCTGGTGAAAGTGTGCCTTAAACAGAGAAAGCACAGTAGCAAGGTGAACTAACCTATGAAATCTGTAAGGGTCGAGTAACATCCACACAGTGACCAACAGGAGCTAATGCTCCTATTTCTGTATCTGGACTTATTGTGGTCTTAAAGCCATACTGTTTAAAGGTTATTATGGTGAAGCTAAATGAGGAGAACCCAAGTTCATCTGAACAGCAGAGTTTTGTGCTGAACTGTTTTATGCAAGACACCCGGGGAGAGCTTCAGATCTGTTTAAGTGCTGACTTCCAGTAGCACATTATACCCACCTTTGATGCATTCAGTTCCTTCACTGCATTGTTGTAATGCCTAGAAACACCAGATGAGATCAAGGGTCCAGTGTGCTCAGAGCTGTAGCATTGGCTAAGCGGGAAATCCCTGCCTCTTAGCTTACGAGTTAAATAGACCAGCTGACAAAAGGCCAAGAGGGAAGACAGATTGACAAAGATGAAATTATTTGCTCAGCATCACACAAAAAGGGCTAAACCAGAAATAGAAATAGGACCTCAAATTTGCTTGTTCAAGATGCCTCTTACTGACCTGCTTTGAGTTCAACATTTTTTTTCCTACCTCAGGTTCTGAAATTACTATACTCTTCATAGGGACATGAGTTGCAGCAAGTGTGACACTTGAACATAAATATATTGTCAGTATCAAGCTGGTGGAGAACTGCATATAGAAGATAGAGATGCAAAAAGCTGTCATAAAAAAATAGCCGTGTTAAGTGCCTAGAACTGTGAATGGGACCTTGCTTGGAATCACTGTACTTCCTACAGCATCTTCCAGTATGTGTCCTGGAAAGATTTACAGTGGCCATTTCTAGTATTGCTATGCTGAAGAGACAGTGATTCTTCAGGTTGTCTTCTGTCACCTGCTGACTTCTCTTTATTGTTACCTGAAGCAAGAGTCTTCCTTAAGTTTCACTGCAGAGAATATGCTCCTCTTTTGAGATGAACAACTAAATTTCACACACATAATAAAAAAAAGAACTTTAACAAAGACTTGTCCCTAGATTTGTTGTCTGTACCGCTTTGGGAGAATGTTTAGTCACTCGGGTGTAGGGAAAAAGTGATCAGTGAGGTACTTTACCATAGATTATGTGTCTGCCTTTAACAATTTTTTGCATTCCCTGGGACATCTCTGCGCTGCCTGGTAATTCTGAGATGTAGCTGTCTTATGGAACAGAAAAAGAACTCTATAACTACACTTCTATTATCTTATTTACTTTGCTAAGTTGCAGTCACATTACAAGGAGAACATAAAGTTTTGCTCACTCAGCTAGTCAGCTTGGGAAGGTAACATAGATGGTGCTGATGCAGCTGTTAAGATGGTATTGGGAGACTGATCTGGTTTTAGTAACTTCCTTGTATATGTTCTGACTTAATAATTTTTGATGCTTTAGCACTTACTGCCGGTGACTCGTGTTGGCATTAGCTAACTTGCCTGGTGTTTTAGTAGTACTTCCCTGCTCTGGGTGTAACACAGACCTCACTCCCCGCCCTTTTCATACTACCTAGCTAGCTTTCCTTGCCCCTGTTATTATAGTAGGCAGTAATAATGTGCTTTCTGGGATTTCTACACTACATCATGCCATGTTAATAGACCAATGCTGTTTTAAATTTAGCTTGTACTCTAATTAAATTCTGATCTGCGGAGGGTTCTGTTTCCTCCTGTGTCATTGTCACTTGTGCCTCTGTGTAGGAGGGTGTTTGTTTTCTGCATGACTTGTTTGACTCTTTTCATATTGAACCTTCTGCTTGTATCTTAAAGTTTTCTGTCCCGTTTTTTTGGTAACTCACTGGAAACCTGTATGAACTTCAGATGTCCTTCTCAGAGACAAGTTTCCCTGCAGTGTCCATATAGTCTCTGTTTGCCTGCTGCAACTTATAGGATACATTAGAAGTCAAATTGAAGTTTTGGAGCAGCCTGTTGTGACTGCGTACAAGGATTTGTCTAGGTTGTTGGTGGTCTAAGCCTTGTATTCATTCACTGGTAGTACATCATATTTTAGCTCTAGCTTGAGGAAAATTCTGTGGAGAAGCTCAATTGTCCTGAAAAAAATATGAGAGAAATCACAACTTTGAAAACCATGTAAAGCCAAGCCCTGTGTAGTGCCTCCATGAACTGAAAGCTTCATGAGCCAAATGCAGAACACATCAGAGTCTGTCTGTTCAGGAATTAAAGATCAGAGGAGGCAGAAGCTTTGCTGCTTTGAGTCTATTCAAAGGCCATATGATTCTAGACTGTATGGTGTGATTGGGAATGTGGTTCTGGGTACGAGGTGAACGCTGGCACTTCTGCTTTCAAAGGCCTGCCAGTCTGTACATGTGCTTGAGCTCTGATGTGAGGAGAGCAGGGATGAGGGCAACATGAAAGCTGAAAGCTGTGAAGGCTCAGTAAATGTATGAAATGGGGAGGTACAAGTCCATTGCCTGTACTGTGTTAACAGGCTGCTCCAGGGGTGGGCTGTGGTGGTGAGCAGCAGTCCAGAGGTACGTAGCTGAGCCCACACCATCGTAGTTTTTGACTGGGACATGCTGTCCTACACTACTGTGTGAGCTAGACTCTGTAGTAAGCAGCAGAGAAATAGCCTAGATAGTACTGAAGAAGGGCAGATGGAAAATCTACGTGGAGACAGCAGGGGGAAGGAGTAGCATTGTAATGCTGGAAGACCTTCCAGGCTCAGCTTAGGCAGGATGACATGAAGAGTTTAGTGAAAGAGCAGAGACATTCATGCTGAGTCTCGTTTACTGGAGAGTGCAGTTCGATGTGAAGGCGTCTTTGAAGATGGCTGAAGATGCTGCTGAACAAGAGTAGAGTCCAAGAAGGTTAAGTAGTGTTTGAACCTGTTTGTTCTCCTCACAGTATCTGAAAGCACAAAGTGTTCTGGCTGTTGAGTGCCTCTGTCTTACTTGTCTGAGTGTTACTGCACCTTGCCTCTCCAATCAGCCCCAAATTCTGTGTGAGGGAGCCTATCTCCTCCCCATGCTATGCACAGAAGTTCCCTCTTCATTCTTTGGCCCCTGGGGTGCCTCTCTGTTGTGCCCTCCTCCCTGCCCTCCCACTTGAGTTGCAAACATGTCTCTGCTTCCTCCAAATGTGAACACATGTAGGCTTTCTGCCTACGTCTTCAGTGTGGCTGGGAAAGCTGAGGTGGGAGAGCACAGAGAGGCACCCCCTTGCATCCCACATCTTGTGGATATATATTCCTCTTTCTTCTTCACTCCTTCTACCAGTGTGCGAGGCACCTATGTTCTGACTGCAGCGTTTGAGGGGATGGGGTTCTTCAGCCCTGCCCTCTCCCTGGTGTGTAGTCACGTGCTTTAATGGTGACTTCTCTCTGCTCCTCCTCGCGTGTCTGTGCATTTCTGCTGGGCTTATACCTGCCTCAGGGGAGCGTTATCGGCAGGGGGGCCCTCGCCGGCGCACTAATGTGTGAATAGTTTCTGTGCTTTTCTTCTCATCTCCTCTCTTCCCTTCTCTTTCCCTCTCTCAATGATGTGTCCAGAAAAGGAAGTCGAGCTCCAGTGTGCATTTGATGGTGAGCACCTCCCGTAAGCTGCCTGCGATTCGTGCGTCCGCCATTCCTCATGCCATGCACGCTCGGCTTGTGCCCATCACCCCACATAGCATGTCCGTGCAGGGGGCGGGGGGGTCCGTGTGCACTCCAAGGTCCATGTCCTCACCACAAGGGCTCTGGGATCCTCTGGCCCCCGGCCACACACAGCTCCCGTTTTGTGCGGAAAATCGACTGCTGGCAGTGCCGTTTGACTTGGCCTGCTCTCGAGCGTGAAACTAAATAAAAGAGGGCAGTGGTTCTCCTGGCAGAGCAGGTCCGTGCCTTGCCCGGACACCAGGCTTTGTCATTCTGTTGCAAAGGTGCCAAAAAGAGGAGCGGGTGCTTTGCCTGGTATTGGTGCTGTCATCCTCGATAGGAGCCTTGCAGTGTAGAACAAACTGGGAGTCACTGCAGATGTGGCAGAGACTGATGGGGCTCCACTGTTCAGATGAAACGTGTGGGCACAGCACCACCAGGCAGCTCAGAGCTGCTGGTCACTTCTTTTTTTAGTATACTTACTGAAAAGGTTTGTCAGAGCCTTTATCATCCAAAGTCTCCTTTTGTCCTGAACTTGTTTCTGTATCCCAGCATGACTAAACACCCAGTAACTGCCTCCCCTGTCCTGTCCATTTCCTTTTTTCATTCATCCAGATGTTTGACATCCGTAGAATTTGTCAAAAAAGTAGTCAAATCCACTCTCAAGGGAGCAAAGAGGAAATTGGCCAGTGTCATATTGTTAGGAGTCATACACAGCCCATTGACACACCTTGAGACTGAGATACGAACAGTAACTAAAGTACAAAAATCAGTTATTGTATCGTTTCCTTTGCACAGAAAAATAACAGAAAATATTTCTCGCCTGTTTCAGGTAGAAACAGGAATGCTATAGTACTGAGAAAGCAGAATAATTGTTTCTGCCTTACTACCTGGAAGATATTTCTACTATTCCTCCTTCAATGACAACTTAAAACTGTAAAAAAACCCCCACAAAAAAAAAGTAATCCCAAAATACTGCTTTGAAAGTCTTGTACGAGGGACTGACTTTTCACCAGCCCTTCATTTATCCAGGGCAGGAGTTCACTGTGCCTTTCTTGCCCTCCTTTTGTGCCCTCTGCCAGCAATACTTAAATTCCCTTTGCATATTGTATTAAAGCAGCTGGGATATGTAAACCATGTGAGTGTCAGACTCAGAAAACATGGAAGTAGTGAATGTGGCTAAATAACCAGAGACAACCCGTGTGTTGGTACTTATTTTCTTTTAGCTGGCTAGATGTGTGTGTCCCTGGTGATATGAGCACTGGTCTGTTTTCTTTCTCTTGCACCTTCTGTGTTGTTTGTGCCTGTCTGTCTGTCTCTTGTCTGGCTCAGGAAGTGCTGCCAACTGTTGTGCCAAAGCTAATCGTGTTACATAGGTTTTAAGAAGGGCCTGGCACCTTTTTATGTGAATTGGGCTCTTTTAACTTGAGCTGTACCAAATTACCGAGAAACACAGCCTGCCCCAGTGTCTGTGATGTTGGCTGGGTGCAGGAAGAGAAGGAGGGGTAAGAGTTGGCTGTGCCACCTGGGGCTCTGGGAAGGCAAGGCTAGTTTTTTCCAGGAAGAGCAGTTGTTAGACGGCCACACGACATGAGTGTGTGCAGGGAGCTCAGCATGTCAGATACCTCCATCTGAGAAAGAGCTGTGAAAAACTCTTAGGATAAGCTGCCTTGAATTTCACTGGGACTCTGTCCTGGAGTAGAATGCTGTGTGATTCTGGACTAGCAAACATGCTCCTTAGTCTTCTTCAGCCCACTGGCTGGGGAAGAGTATGATGGATGAACTGGGTGTTCTGTGCAGCCTGGAGGGTAGGCTGTGTGCTTTGGGGGTGTGTGAGTTTGTATTTTATAAGGCAACATACCACACCTATCAGGCTGCTGACAACTTTTTTTCAGAACACTGTCTTCCTGGATGTTTGTTTGGGTTTTGGTTTTGTTTTTCCCATTTGGCCTCAGTGATAAAGCCTTCCAAAAAATTGGAATTATTTTTGTATGTCTTCTTTCACGATAACTTCTTATCCCAGTGGGCTAAGAAGAATGTGCTGCATTCCTCTCACTGGAAGAGGTTTGAAAGATAGATCTCTGCATTATGATCACTGTTTCTAGAGAAGTGCAGGAACCTCAGTGTTGTGTGGAGAGGTGGACCCAGGCATTCCCAGAAGTTTGATTGTGTTTATACCACAAAATAGCTTGAGATTAATTTTTTCAGGTTGATCTGCTCCTCTTTGACATCCACAGTGACTGCCATCTCTTCTGTCATCAGGTTGGAAATACGTGCAGAAAGCAAAGTTCTTGGAAAGCCAGTCTTAAGACAATGCAGGGATGTATAGGAAGAGGCAGCAAACAGTAATTTCTGTAGTATTTCTCCTTACTTAGTTTTGAGTTTGTATCATATGCTCCTTTTTTTTCCATGGACTTCTGAGGAATTCATTCATACCTCTCTCTTCTCCCTTTCTCCCCTCTACACCTGCTCCATCTTCCTCTTCTTTCTTCTCTCTCCCTGCCCCATCTTCCTCTTCTTACTTCTCTCTCCCTCTCCAAAAGGGATAGTTAAGCCAAGACATGTTCCTCGTGAAGAAAAACTGAAGTATGAGTAGGTGTTTGTAAAGTCTCAGCCTTATAAGGTCTGTCACTGGTTGACATAATTATACGTTTGGCAGATGTTTTCCAGCTCAGCGTTTCACTTCTACATTCTCTGTGGTGTTTGTGGTGCGGTGATGAGGGCCTGACGTTTTGCAGTATGGGTTTGCAGTCCTTGAGAGCAGTGGCACAGAGAGGCACTGCAGAGAGGGCACAGAGAGCCACTGCAGAGAGGGCACGCTGCTGAGAGCTCCCATCTATACCCTGATCTGTAAGCCGAGGAGTCTGAGCGGGGCTCCCGCGGTGCCGATTTTGACGCGGTTGCTGGTCTCCAGCAGCACGAGAGCCGTATACCTGGTGTGTGGGTTACATTTGGGCTAGGAACTATATACTAGTGGACACAGGTTTGGCTTCCTGCAGACACAGACTTTGCTCATTCCTGACATTACTGACGTACATGATTCAGTGGGATGCTTCTTTTCAGCGAGCTGGTGACGGCCTCGCTGTTGTGCTGTGTGGATGCAGGAATGCAGAAAATGGAGACTTTATTCTTCTGCCACAGCTACAAGAGAGATTGAAGAGGGGAAAAGTTGAAAACTACTGGGCACCATCCAAAGAACTTGCTACTTGCAGAACTATATGGCCTTTTCCTTGTGTCCCAACCCCATCCATTTCCATATTTTGGTCCTGAAGTGTCTTTGTTCAGGTCACAGCAGGGATACAACACACCATACCTTACCTTTTCTCTACCTTTTCTAGGGCTGACCACACTTTTCCTTGGATCAGTAGATTCCCTGGAACCCTCAGCATTATCATGTACCTAGGACTGTTCCTGTACACTTTGGGACTCCACAGACTTGACTCACATGTGTGCCCTGTTTGAGACTGCACCATGACTATCATGTGTCTCTCACTTCTGTAGTCTCTTTTTCTCAGGACTGCTGCCATTCTCCTTTACCAGATATTTTCTGTTAGTGGTCATTGCAGGATTCTCCCCATCCCTTAGGGCTGCTGCCTTTTTCCCTTCTGTTTTCCCTTCCTTATAGCTCTAGCAGTCCATATACATTTGGATTTTGGTGCATCCCTTACAACTTCTATTGCCTCTGAGGGAAGGATGATGCCCAGCAACCCGGGCAGCACTCCTTCATCTTCCCTCTTCTTGGTGATTGAGCCTGTGGGGAGGGGAGGGGTCTGAGGAGATGGTTGGGGTTGAAGCAATAACTGTCATTTTCTTGCTGCCTCTGCTGCCCAGCAGTGGAACTAAAACCATGTTTTTCTGTCTCAGCCACAGAGCAACAACAAAACCAGTATAGTAAGCACTGCAAAAGAAACACCCCCAGTGCAGACGTCCATGGTATCTTCCCCAACCACTATTTTTTTTTCCCTGTTTGGTTTAATTTGGTTCTGTCCTCTCCCCTTCTCCCCCCACCCCTCTTCCCGAGTGCTGCTTGTGCTGCTCTGTTCCAGCTTATGTTTTGGCTTCGTTCTGTCTGTGTCCCTGTGCTGCTGTGGGGCCTGATCACAGCCTCACAGGCTCTGGGTTGGGGGTGCTGAGCAGAGCTGTGGTTGGATGTGGGGATCGCAGCTTGCCTGGACTTCCCCATGTGCCATCCCTGTATAGTTCTGTGTGTCCCGTCCAACTGTCCCTGCTGGCTTTGGGAAAGTTTGGAAGAAGAGAGTGTCGAGCTCCATCCACTCTCCAACACTCAGGAAATGGAGGATGGACTTCAGGACACCACAGGAGGAAGGGCAGACTGAAGCTTTTAGAGGAGCCCTTTGATGGCCCATTTGGCCCGCTCCTTTGAGTTGATCCTCCGCAGCCCGCTGACTGGCTGGGCTGGCATTTTGTCCGGGCTGTGTGCAGGCTTGGTGGGTGCCCTGTGCCAAGGGCACTGAATGGCACAGCTCAGGGTGTGTGACCAGCCTCAGCGTGCTTGGAAGAGCAGGCAGCAGTGCCGTGGGTGGCAGAGGAGGGTGGCTGAGTGTACATCACTGCCCAGCACGGTCCCTGCTGCCCTCACCGACCTACCCTGCGAGAGCCACAGCAGTGGGAAGGGATGGTGCAGGATCCTGAAGTCTTTTCCTGGTAATGAAAGGATGAGTGCAGGAGCTGGTTAGCACCCGTAGGCCTGGTAGCTGCTCTTTGTTGTCTGTCTCTGGAGAGTTGGATTTGGCATTTTTTGGAGATGGGAGGGGGAGAATTTGATGTTGGTTTTGTTTGTTGTAGGATGAAGGATTCTTGGGACACTTCATAATTTTCTGCTTTCCTTTCACTGGCTTTTTCGTGATGTTGTTGATACTGAGAGAGCCTTTCTAAATTATTAAATACTGTTATTATTGAAATTGGAGCTCATTTTAGAGACTTCTAGAAAAATATGCCTTTTTTCACAGTTCCTTAGCAACTCCTCTCTGAGAGGCATCGAGGTGGTCTGGCTCATCCCCTTTTTATTATGGAAATTATGAATGTCCCTTTTTTAGGGTAAAATACCCAGCAACCTTTCCAAAAAACTGGGAGACAAAGCCCCCAGCCCCAGTATTATCCTTTCTTCCCCCTCTCCCTCTCCTGAAATATTTTTCAGTGAGGACCATGCTGAGGGGTCATTACTTCGTGAAGGGCTGCAGAGGGTGCAGATGGGCTGCTTGATTGCTGTCTGGTGTCTGTGCCAGCCTGATTCACTGCAAGCAAATTGGGAATTAGGGGCAATTGCAGGGAAGCTGGGGGCTTTGTCTCCTTATGACTGTAGCTTTTAGTGCAGCCTCTCTCTAAAGGAAACCTGTGCAGGAAGTGTGTGCGCACGCACGCAGGCACTCGTGTGCTGTTTGGAGTTTGTGGTTTGATTTTATTTTTCTTAGTGTCAGTCACCTTTTCTCCACTTGCTGGGGAGTGAAAAGAAATGAGAGAATGCTTTGGAACTGGAGTTTAATTATTCTTCCATCCTTTCCTAGGAGCCTCAAACAACTGTTGTCCATAATGCTACAGATGGTATAAAGGTAAGGGATGGGAGTGTTGCCAGAGAAACCTCTGCTTATCTCTTGTTCTTGTCTTCGTGTGTCTTAATACAGTTTCTACCTTTCCAATGTCTGATTTGTAGCATGCTCCTGAATACTGCTGGCAGTAGACTAGGAGGGTTGTGTTATATGGCTGTGGATCTCTGGAAGAGGCTGAGTAAAGACAACTGTTCAGATATAAACATTTCTTTCCTACTGTGGTGTGTAACCACCACTCTTTTGTATGTGGGATGAAAAAGAAGATATAGACGCTTATGTACCCTTTTTTTTTTCTTCTGGAAATGGAGACTTCCCCTGGGAAAGCCTAGGAGCCCTTCTTTAGCTTCTTGTGGCTATTCTTCTTCCAAACAGAAGCAACTCTCATCTGATTTCATTTGACAGAGTTTGGTAACTTCCATACTTGTAAAAGTTCTGGGTGAACGGCTTGAACATGCAAAAGCTGAGCAGAGATGCTGTTAAGTTTTGCTTAGTATTTGGCCTGCTTTCATCCAAATCTTCCTTGTATCATCCTCTCCCTGCCATCCCTGCCAAAGTTTTTGCGCTTTTCCCCATCTTTCTTCACAAACAAATCAAACTATTTGCTTATGGTCCCAGCTGCTGATGCCTGGTAACGCTCTGTTCTGCCATGCAGGGTTCCACAGAGAGCTGTAACACCACGACTGAAGATGAGGATCTGAAAGGTAGGTGTTTTGCCTGTAATTTCTAATATAGTTAAGTGTAGACCAGGGATTCTGGAGATTCAATCACTGTGTAGAACTAGCTTCCCAGATTTCTGTGTCTGACTAAGTTCATAAATTTGCCATGATGCTGTCATTCCTGTCACAGTGGGACTGTGCACTGGGGAACTGGCTGACTTGGCCTCTGTGGTATATAAATACTGTTTGCCCCAAGCTAATTTGCTTTTGTCTGAGTTGGAATTCTCTCCTTGCAAATATCATAGTCCGTTCATCTCCAGTCCATTTCTAGGCGTGGAAAATCCCTACCAGTCCCTTGAGGTTTGGAGTCTGCTTGACTGAAACCTCTCTTACTGCTCAGTCTCCCTTTTCGCCCCTTTCTGAGAATCTCTTTAGTGCCATGCACACAGTTCCCTTGTTGTTTTTTTTCTGTTTGGGTCTATTTTTATTTCTAAGATGAAGATCATTCTCAGCCTGTCATCTCTCCATAGAAATGGCTTTTCATGTCCTTGACTGAGATATCAGTAGAGGGAGAGGCTGAAAAGAGATTTCATGCCTTTCAGTGACCATATCATAAGTATCATAAGTACTTGTAAAACTCTTTAAATTAAGGAGCAACAAGTTCCATATCTGCTCATGTTGTTTGAGCAGCTGTCTTTTTGCCTGACCTCCCTAATTAAGGACGAGCAGACATTTTCCTGAACGAGCAGGTTCAGGATGGATGAATGCAGTTTGTATTCTGAGGCAAATGTGTTAATAGCTTGCATTTTGAGGCAGAAATATTCTCATTCTCCCTGTAGTTCATCTGAGTTACATATCCAGGGAAAGATCAGTGCTGACCCTGCGGTGTAGCAGCAATGTCACTTCTGTCAGCTGGGCTAGTTCCTGACGCTTTTCCCGTGGCTTATCACAAGCTCTGGGAAGCTCACAGGGAGCAGAAACACATGGTAGTGAGTGAATGAGCTCTGCAGTACAGATTGTTTCTGATAAGACCTTGCCTCCTTACAGGACAGTATTCTAGCTCCCACCTTTTTGCCAAGGAGTAACCCATGGTTTAAGGACCTCACTTACGGGAACTGGATGGGTTTTGGAGTGTGGTAATGAATTTGATTTGTCTGGTCTCTGCTGGACGGCCGTCCAGAACAGATATCATCCGTCCAGAATGTTGTTTCCTGTGGCACTTTTTGCTCAGGAGAGGTCCCATGCTTGAGCCAGTTGAGTCAATGGGTCATGTAAGCCAGGAACACAAATGCTGTGAGGAGAAGAAGGCTGGGACTGGAACAGAAGCTGGGGATGAAGGAGGACAGCTGCTCAGGCTAAATCCATAGAGTTGTAGACGGCTACAGATCAAAGCTGTTTTGTGGGTTTTGGCAGAGATTGGAAAATTTTGCTACAGTTTTAATAGAAGTGAGTACTTGAATGGTGATTGGGAAGGAAGGAGTTTGCAAAGTAATGGTTTGTGCTGCAGCCAGCTCTGGTAATTTTAGTGTTTCAGTGTTCACCAGTTCACCAGTGTTCCTTTTCCATGCCTGCCCTTCCACGTTTTAAGATAAGCAAGCACTTGAGCAAAACTAAGTGGACCAAAAAGGTTTGGGAATGTTGGAGTTAGTGTTCTGCATAGCCATGACTCTGGGAAAGGGGAAATGCTTGTGCAGTTCCTCTGCCAACTTCTTATTTTAAATAGACACCAGGTTACACAGAGCAGTCCTGCTGTGCTGTAGGAGACATTGTCTTTCTCCATCAGTGGCAGTTGCCTCAGGGATGTGTTGTTTCCACTGTGGTGAGGCTAAAGGCAGTGTGTGTCGTTCTTCCCCCACCCCCCTGCCCTTCTGTCATTCTAAATTGCACAGCAGTTTCATGTTGTGGAGCTGTCTACTTGGCTTTGCCCTGGAGGATACTCCTGCATGTTTTGTGCCCAGCATTGTGGTTTCTTTAATGTTCTCCTATTTCCTTTCTCTTTTTTTGTTGACTGAACTTGCGTGTTTTGTTTGTGTTTGTGTTTTAATTCCCTGCCATGCTAGCTCCCCCTCTCTCCACCGGGGACGGCAGCTCAGTGCTTGAAGGACGGAGGCACAGTGAGAGCAAAACACAGACTGAGTCCATGCAGTCCCAGCTTTCTCTCTGTTTCTCAGCCAGTAAGTCCAGGGGTGCAGTGCTTCACAGCATCTTTTTCCCACCCCTCCCTCCACCCTTTCCATTTCTCCTTCCCCAAGATTTTTCCTTTCCTCAACTTTCCTCCAAAACGTTGATTTTGTTCATTTCCAGTACTCCAGAACAAAAAAGAAATCATCTCCCTTCCTGCAAAATACCCTCCTTTGCACACTAAAATTTTCCAAATATTTCCTTCCCTTTCAAAGAAAAAAAGTAAGAAAAAAAACCACCCAAAGAACCCTCACCCAGAACCTCATCCTAGCTAATTTCATTCCCTTGCTGTCATCTGGGTGAGACATGGAGTTCTCTGCAGAGAACTTGCCTTTCAGGGTTTCCTCGGCCAAGTCACTGTATCTCTTAGTTTTCCTTGTGGTAAATGGGGTCAGTGGTGCAGGTTTGCTTATGGAGGGGATGCATTAGGCTGAATTCAGTTCCATTTGTCAAGGACTTCTGAGGACCCCAGGCATGGATGGTGCTCAGAAGTACCAAAGGAACAAAACCCAGTTTTTATAGACTGCTCCAAGGATGCTTTGAAAGGGTGGCTGTGGCTGCTGGAAGACCCCGTAGCATTAGTGCCGACGTTTGGCTGTCGTGAGCTTTACCTTGTGTGTCTGTCTTGCCAGCTCAGTCAGCTGGTACTGTGGTTAGTCTGCGAGTTGTGGCAATGTCTGTCTGATATCTCCTGAACTGGCTACCTCCATAGAGGAGCCCACAGCTGAAAAACTCTGAAAATACATAGGAAAAAAAAAAAAGCTAGTAGGTTGGAGAAAATCTAGGTGGGATTCCCAGCTTTCCCCTACGCAGACGTACTGTACTAGCTGCCTGGCTATTTAAAGCACTAATAGAAGGATCCTTAGCGTGAGTTGGGAATATTTGGAGTATTTGCTTCTGTTCAGGTCAATCTGGGAAGGAAGGAGCAAGCATGCCCTCTTCTGTCTTTTCCTGTCATGCTTTCCTGGTTTCCTGCACACAGCAGCAGAATCTCATGTGATGCAGCAGTTGGAGCATCTCTGTTGCTTATTTTTGGAGTAGCTCTAAGGATGTCAGACTGCTGGTTTGTGAGATGCAGTGGGAAAGGTGTTTTGCCTAGCCAGAATGGAAGGGAAATGATCTCTTCTGAAGCCCTTTTTGCTGTGAGCTGTCCATCACTGCTCTCTGATTAACTCCTTCCTCTTGCTCATAGCAAGGCCCTGCTTGGTATGCTGAGGAGTGCCAAATCACTTCTTTGCCAAGCGGGGCAGTGTTGTCCCACCCCGCTCCCCTGTGAGCTGAGATTTGCAGTGATTTGGATGTCCCTACTTTCTTTGTCTTTCAATCCCATCTTGTACTTGCCCTCGTGCTGCTCTGTCACTATTCCGATCAGTGCTTTAGGTCGCCCTCAAACTGCTCCCAGCAGCATTAGTGCAATTCCTGCTGTGCTTTTTGCATCAGTGCCCGGGTGGCCCCAAGCAGTGTCTGGCCCAGGGTGTGACAGAGGCAGGAGAGCAGGTAGAAGCTGCTGGGATGTGGACGTGTCTGTGTGCCGATTGGGGCTGGGGCTGTGTGTGTCTGTACTTCTTTGTTGGTTTTTATTTTGCTTTCTAATTTTTTGTTTGTTTATTATTTTAACGCTTACATTTGTTTTGCAGCTACACAGTCTTGTGAAGAGAAGCTTCATGCCTGGGACAGCCCAGGGCAGACATTGGAGTTAGAGCGTGCTCGGTCGGAGCCTTTGCTAACTCCAGTAGTTCCCTTTGTACTTAACCGAGCACCGTGTAAGTTAGCAGCTGGGTAGCAGTGGTGCAGTAGTGCGAGTGATGCTAGTTACCCTAGATGTACAGCTGCCCTCTCTCTCCTCCCCGCCTCCGTGCCCCTCACCCCCTGGGCAGACAGCCCACCCTAAGCCAGGCACAGCGTTGGAGTGGAACTGCTCGCTCCCGGGAGGGCAGCGCAGCCCAGAGTCGCGCTCCGTGCCCCCGCTGTGCGTGTCGCCTCCTCGGTGCCTCTGCCGTGCCAGGGAGGAGGCCCCGTGGATTCATTGGGAGCGGCAGGCCTGAGTGCTCTGTCCCCCCGACATCCCAAGCCTCTCTGTCCTAAGGAAAAAGGGGCACCTCCTGTGTGCTCAGGACATGGAGTGAAAGCCAGGAGACAAGCACAGTCTGATGGAATGGACTTGTGTTGAAGGACAGGGCTGACGCCTCTGCATCGAGGCGCTGGGGAAGGGGGTGCAAATCTCTCTGAGATGAGTCAGCACAGGTTGGCTGTGATCTGCAGGTTTCCCTCACTCATCCCAAGTAGAGCCTTTCCCATGGATACCATCTTCCAGACATCGTTGGTGGTGCGTGGGAGGGAGGTCCAACAATTAGCTCTACTTCATGTGAACACAATCCCAGACAACTTGTCACCGTAGACATAGTCCACTGTGTCGTTTTGACCCATTCCCTTTATAGATCTTTGGATATGTGGAAGTGTGTACAGTCTGTGGGGCAAGGCTGAGGAGATGTGAGGTTGTGCATATAGGCTCAGGCCTAGCTACCATAGGCATGGTGCATATATAGTTTTAGAATTAATTCTTTTATTTAAGAGACCCGATTCTAACTTTGAAAATGTTAAGAATTCTTGAGATCAGCATGGATGATGGAACACCACAGAGGTGATGGGGCCTGTGTAATCTGCTGTGGGGAACCAAGAGAAGGGAGTGCAGAGGTGCTGGCCAGACAGAGGCCAAATAACAGTAGACAGTTAACCCTTGTCTCCATTTGTCTTGAAGTTCAGTGTGCTGGGCTGGGTTAATGGCAGTGCTGTCAGAGTGCCGGAAAGAATTGTGCTGTAGAGATTGGCAGAAGCTAACTGCCTGAAGAATGGAGTGATCACTCTTGTATAGCTAGGACCTATTCATGGAACCCATCCATCCTCCTGCAGTTGTCTTTCTGGCTTGTGGAAGTCATTCCTACATGTCCCAGTTGCTTGTTTACAGCACTCATAACAGCTGAGGTATTGGCAAGTTGTTGGGAGAGTTTTTCCAGTTGGCTTTATCTGTGTGGTGGCCATCTGTATATGACTACTGTGGTGAAGATTTTCCACATGGGCAGGTTCACTGACATTCATTGGTCAGACTCCCCAGAAGCACCTCAGGATGCCTTTCAGGAGACACCTCTGGTGCCTTAGACCTTTCTAGAAGAAAAAAAAAATTAATATGGCCTCTTTATTTCCTTTCTCCCTGCATTACGTGCATATATTCCCTTCCATGCCACTGTCCCCCTGCTCTCATGTGGGTGGCTGTCATTACTGCATATCTCCAGAATGCAGGGAGCAGCATCCTATGAGATCTAGATTAATGGTGCTCTACAAATTGCTTGTAGGAAGCACCCAGTAGCCCCATATTTCCACTGAGGTCTTAAGCACAGTTAAATTGCTCTTTCTTCTTTTTCACAGTGCGTAAGCAAGAGATCATTAAGATAACAGAGCAGCTGATAGAGGCCATCAACAATGGAGATTTTGAGGCTTATACGTAAGTACAGATGATTTCTGACAGGTTGTTTATCGGTTTGTGTGCAAGTGATGCTCTGGCTCCTGAGTGTCAGGAGCTGTCCTGCAGTCAGGGATGGTAAAAGGTTTCATCCTTTTCAGCCTCTGTCAATTAAGAGTAGGGGATATAGTTGAGCTCTAAATGAATATTAAGTAGAAGTCAGGTTATCAAACAGCAACAGGAGCGACCAAAGGAAAATGTTGTGGGTTTGTAGGAAAAGTAGGGGGAAGAGCAGTGGGATGAGCAGAAAGAGAATAAAAGCAAAGCCAGAAACCTAGAGGTTTGTTTTATATGAAATGCCAACTGGTTGGCTCCACGCTGTTCCAGTAGGACTGAGTCCTTCAGGATCTTACTCCCTGGAGTAAGAAGATGTATTTAGGAGGACACAGGGTGTGAGTAAAATGACATACCAGCACTTTACTGTGCAAATAGCGCTTGGGCTCGAATGCAAACTGTAAGCCTGTCGGTGCTTTTCTTTGCAGAAAAATCTGTGATCCTGGCTTGACCTCATTTGAACCTGAAGCACTGGGAAACCTGGTTGAAGGAATGGATTTCCATAAGTTTTACTTTGAAAACTGTGAGTGGGTAAATTTGGTAACACCAATGGCTGTCTCTCTGCGCTTCCTTTATGCCACATTTTGGGGGGAAAATTGCCCTTGTTTTTGCCGGCTATCAGAATCAACAAGAATTTGATTGTCCTTGGTTTATAATATATTCATGAAGGCCAGGAACCTTCCTCTCAAAAAGCCTGTTCAGCAACAATTTCAATTTTAGCACCCACACCCCTTCACTCTAGATATACAGTTTGCCAGGTGCAAATATTTTGCTAGCAGGGACTGCAGGAGCTTTAAAAGATTGAGGCAGTGGACTTCTTACTGATAGGAAAATGGAAAAATAATCAGATTTTAATGGAATCAACATGTCTGTTTGAGGTAGACTTGCTAAATGGTCAGGCATAAAGATGCCTTCATTCTGACTGTTCTCTGAATGGTTTCAGATCTCTAACACCTAATGAAGCCATTAAATGGATACAAGGGTCACCTCATCAGCCTGAGGCAGGAAAGAGAGTTGGGAGAAACACTATAATTTATACCAGTGGATTTGCCTCCCTTCCTGGATGTCTCCACAGGATGAGATAACTGAAATTTAAATCCTGAGCTGTTCAGTTATTTTGGGGGTTAGATCAAGGTCCTTAGTACAGGTAGTTTCTAGTGCTCTAGTATGCAGAGAGTTTGTCTCTCTCAGCAGCCAGTTATGGAGTGATTTTAACCCTTCTCTGAGGCTTGCTCATACTTAATGATGGCCCAGCTTAAAGATGCCCTGATTATTTACTTCCTTGCACCAGTGCTCTGTAAGTAAAAGATCTTTTCCTACAACTGAAGACACGGCAGCACTGATGTTGGCAAAGCGGCAAGTACGCTTTGCAGGGGGAGCAAAGGGGCTGAGGGGATTCTAGGCAATAAATGTGCAGTTCCTAAGAAGAACAACAGGTGATAGGGGAAAGAATTGCTTGGATTTTGCCTGAAGCAATTTTTATTTTATCCCAGAACCCAGTGGAAGGTGAGTAGAACACAAAAGAGGTTGGAGAATGCGGGAGGCTGTTCTTTCTTAGCAGTAAAATGAATCTGATGGTTCCGTATGTTCTGCCAGTGCTGTCGAAGAACAGCAAGCCCATCCACACGACCATCCTGAACCCCCACGTCCACGTCATCGGCGAGGACGCCGCCTGCATCGCCTACATCCGCCTGACGCAGTACATCGACGGCCAGGGCCGGCCCCGCACCACGCAGTCCGAGGAGACCCGCGTCTGGCACCGCCGCGACGGCAAGTGGCTCAACGTCCACTACCACTGCTCTGGAGCTCCTGCAGCACCTCTCCAGTGAGGATCAGATATGGGTATGGACTGCCAGGGAAGGAGTGTATCGTACACGGGGCTAAGGCTGCTGGATGTGGGAAGTCAGCCTTCAAGGCTGTTGAGCTGGCTGTGAGAGAATCAGATTTACAAACTTCTGCTTGTAGTCGATGTTCCTTTAAGTCCTGTCCTCTGAACTCAGTAGAATTACCTTCTGCTCCTGGCGAATGGGAGGCATGTGCCAGACAGTTGTTCCTGAGTGTAGGCACCCTTGTAGCAGCAGTGCTTCCAGATACTCAGGTCTGCCCAAGGACAGACTGCTAATCCAGAGCAGAGAGGGAGAGCACCTCATGCTGTGCACAGGTTTGCTGTTTCACAGCTCTCTGCCTTTACATGCTGGGGGTGATTTCAGAGAACTTTTTTGATGAGCATGTCATATTCTAGAGACGATATTGTAGAATCCATAGAGAACAATTTCTATGCTATAAGGGGGTAAAGATTTATTCATATAAATTTTACTACTGATTTTCTGATAACCAAAGCTATTTAATGTACCATGTTGAAAAAACTCAGAAGGGAAAAAAAATCTAAATGAATAATAATATTAGAGTATTTAAAATATCCTCCTATTAACTTGCCCAAATTCAGCATTGAAAGAAACTTTGATTTAAAAATTTGTCATGAAGAAATTATTTTTGCTTGGTCCTGAAGGACATCAGATCCATTTACTTCTGCAGCATTTAGGCATTCTAGCATATTGCCTTATTGGTTTCTTCTAGTTAGATGCCTCATTCTGTTTTATGCTGAAATATGTGTCACACTCATTTTAAAGACCTAAGCTGCCTAATCTTGGGACCTTTTTACTAAAGATTTTCTATTTAAGGGCAAACACAACAAACATCTACAACTGGGAGGCAAGCTTTTTTTGGGCATGAACCACTCGAAGTATAGTTGCTACTTGAGTCCTAGTTCTGTGAACTACTTGGGGCTAAGCCAAGAACAGTTTTTATTCCTATGTGTTGTAAGGTATTCAACCCTACTGAAGGCAATGGAAAGGAATGTGAGCTATCACAAGCAAACTGCAGAGGTCACAGATGGAATTTGAAAAGCAAAAGCCAGTTGGGGGCACCAGAAGCAGGGAAGCTTTCAAGAGAGCTGGACAATCAGCCGAATTTCCAGGGAGTGAGGCAGTGAGGAGGATAAAACCGTTGCAGCAAAACAAAAAAAAAAACTTGCATTAGATTTCGTCGAAGAAATGTTGAGGGAGACTTATGTCCTGGATTTAGTCCAAAAAGAGGTGCAGAAGAAATTATTAAATTACAGATCAGAATGGTTCAGTGGCTGTGCCTAGGAGTCCTGAGGAAGTTTAGGAATGGAAAGCCTTAGCTGCTACAGAAGAGGTATGTTTCTTGGCTGCTGAAATGCTGGAACCCTCCAAAAGTATGTACTGGAGGTTTTCTGCAACTGCAGAGCAGAAGCTATTTCCAAACCACAAAATGTTGGTTAAAACAATATTTTAAAAACCCTGTAAACTAAATAGAAGCTGAAGTATTTGCATGCATTTCTGAATTCTGAAAGAGCTGTACCCACATGCAATTACGAATGGGGTCAGTGTGGGCAGCCCCCATCTGAATGCACAGAATCATTTTGTAGCAGTGTTGGCCCATGTGCAGTGAAAACTAGGATGAAAAATGAATGAAGTGAATAAGGATGCTTAAGTAGAAATCAGTGGTTTGTTCTCACCTGGAAGACAGAGTTCAGTTTTATGTAAGTCATCTCAAAAGGAAACTGCAACCATAAAAGAAGTTTGATGTTAATCAGGGACTTCTGCCTAAGGAGAGAGTAGGAACTGATACTAATAAGAGAGGTTCTAGAGAGGTTTGCAAAAGAAAGGGTAGAAAGAAGGTTTTGGCTATACTTTCCTGACAGGACAACGTTAAACAAGCATGAAAAAAACAGACTTAAAAGTGATCAAAATAAATCCAGTAATTTGGCTTATTAAGCTTAGCTAGGAAGAGCCTTTGCTAAAAGCAGTTACTAGGGCTACAACTTCACGAAACTGCAGAAAAGTTCATACATTTGTTTAAATATTAAGAACATTCAGAGTCAAAATTAATGAAGACTTAAAACCCTTAGAAAAATAATACTTAAAACCCTTAGAAAAATAATACTATCTTTCAGTTCAAGGCAAAAGTAAATGGGAAGTGAGGCAGAAATTGTTCCTTAGGACCAGAGCCTTTGAGCACCCCTTAGGAAACAACTTCAACTTCTAGGTCATGGCTGTTAGATGGTGGGCCCAGGTCTGCTCTAGTGAAGCAGGTAAATCATTTCAGCAAGTAGTTAATTTTCATTGGCACACTCAGCCACCTGGAAGGAAAAGGGTGCACCTCTTCAGAGCTCTCCTCAGGAGCCTCCATCTGTGTTGTGTTAGGAAGGGTTTCTACCTACACCAAATAATTAGCCTGTAGAAAACTTGGTTTTTCTAATTGTATACAGCTAATGTTTGGCTTTATTTCCTTCCATCTTCCATCCTGTTCTCCCCTCTCCTTTCTGGGTGGACACTACCTCTTCCTGACTGCAGCAACTTGTGGAGATACTCAGCTGGAGGGCAATATCTTCTTAGCAAGCAGCTCTGGAGTGCCTGAGTGACAGCAACGGTCATGTCTGTTTTGACATTAAAAAAAATAAATAAATACAAATTACAAACAGGCAGCAGCCAAATGCACGAAACCCTGCATGCATCTGATGCTCCGGGCGCTGCCTTTCTGTTGTTTTCCATGGATCCATCGTGTCTGTTTCTGCTGTACGAAGGTGTTTTTAAATCTGAAAAAAACAAAAAAAAAAAAAAAAAAGAGAGACATGTTGTTTGTATAAAATAATTAAAAAAAAAAAACGGGAATAATGCTAAATGAAATGACAGATTATCCAACGTGCCCCTTCCCCCAGGGCTAAGAAAATGGCAGCAACCGGAACATCTTTCAGAAATGAAGTGATGAGGGGGAAAGCAAAAGTGAAGGAGAGAGGAAGAGAGAGGGAGAGCAGAAAAGGAGGCGGCTTGAGCAGCGGATGGCTGAACTGTGCTCCGCAAAGCCACGGTGGGAGTCAACACCGCAGTCGGGCTGTGCTGCGGCTCCAACCAGGGAGAGGTGGCGAGGAGACCCCAGAGGAGCCGGTGTGAAGACTGGGGTTCAAGAGAGAGGAGGCGCTTCTCTTCCTGTTGCCCGGCAGTCTGACTTCAGCCTGGTTCTTAGATTTCTGCACGGCAAGAACGCTATGGAAAGCTGGTTGCTCGGCTGCTGGATCCCAAAGCAGACTTTTTCTTTTCTTTTTTTGTTTTTTCTTTTTTTTCTTTTCTTTGTTTTTTAAAGAAATAAAACAAAATGGGATGTTCATTTAAAAACTGAAGAGGGAAGTAGGGATTAAAAGTGGGTTTAAGTGAATACAACTTGAATAGAATTTTGCTCCTTAGTGATAACTGGTGAAACAGCCACTACCTGGCCAAACGTGGAGTTTTGAAGCCGGCTTATTTAATTTAAGGAAACAAAAAAGCATTGCATTAAGAGCAGAGATTTTAGAGGAAGAGGGTACATGTATGGGATTTTCTATTCTTTTTTGTTTTTTGTTTCTAGTAGCGTAGTTGGGATCCACAGTGCTGCAGAACACGTGTTCCTTAGGAAGCAGACGAAAAACTTAGTGTTACGTTCTTCATGAAAACTTGCACATACACTCCTATATGAGGCATAAATAGCGTGTGTTTTTTTTATACTGAAATATATGCACCCATAGAATTGAAGGGGTTACCTGGCCTCCTGTTTGGTTTGTTTGGTCTCCGAGTAAAACAGCAGTGGGAGCCGGTGGCCCCAGCCAGGTGCTTCTCCCCACCACTAACCCATCTGATGTTTGTAAGTGTCATGTTTCCTAGTGTTTATTTGGGTAATTTTTCTATTTTTTACAGTGATGTTGTAACACAGAAAACTATCAGATCAGAACCTCAAAAGCTGTAGCTGAAGGACTCTAGGCCACCTCCCCGTGTTACCTCTGGGTGTTAGAGGATACCTCATGAAACAGAGGGGAAAGGGAACGAGCACATGTGATCTGATGTTTGTCCTTTGGGCCAATTCATCTTCCTTTCTTTTCTTTGCTGCAAAAGCAGTTCAATTCCTTTATTCATCGGGTGGGGAATGTGTAAGTGTTTTGTTCACCTTACCAAGGAGGGAGCCTAGCCCCAGGAAGAAAATGGCCTTTCTGGCAGACCTGATGGGATTTGTCTTGACCAAGGGAAGGCATCACTTGCAGAAGTTGGGATGGGCTTTTACCTGCGTTTGTCTACCCCTTGTCAGTTTTTTTGATCTTTAGAGTGAGTTAAAATGATTGTCTTGACAGCATACTAAGCATGCAGCAACCTTTTTGCAGATTACAGAAAAGAAGACAATTTGGAATTTTAATCCTTATTTGAAAAAATGCAGAAATTAAAAGCTGTTGCACAAAGTGGAGCTGTCAATCTTCAACAGACAGCACGTTGCTCTCTTTGTTGGAGAGGTGCTGTCCCCTACCAGGATTAGATGAGCCAACCCCTGATGAAGGAAAAGACCATCCACACTTTCCAGGTTTGTTTAAGCAAATACCCTTTTATTCCTCCCTCCACTCTCCCAGGGAGGAGTGTGGGCATTGAACCCACAGGGGGCAAACACTAGATTTTATTATTTTAAAACATTTTTAAGACAGCACTAAGCCAGTGAGTGAAGTGGAAAAGTGAAAAGCCTTGATATTTTATTCAGACTTTTTTTAAGCCACAAGGAGAGAGCAAACAGATTACAATTATGCCACTTAAAAAAGATAAATACAAAACATTATGCATGCCTTCTTTCGGTCCTGATCTTCCTTGTCTCTACCTGATGATTATTAATAATTAAAAGAAAGAGAACCCTCTGTATTAAGTATATGCATCTTTCAGAGAAAATTTTAAAAGAACAGAACTGTTTGGGTTTTTTTGTTTTTGCACAGTCTTGGAGACAAATTCTTTCGGATTTTTTTCGTTTGTTTTGTTTCCTTTTAAGTTAATGAGAACCTTAGCTTGGTATGGCCATTATCAAACACAGCTATACACCTTTAGCATTCTTAATGTTCTCTTATGGGGCTAATGTAAGCATCTATATAATATATATTATAAATATCACATTTTAAACAGGAAATGGAAGGCATTTGATGCAGAATTTTTGCATGATATAGAAATAATTAAAGTTAGCTAGTGTTTGTTTGTTTGGTCTGAATGTTGGTAGAACCTTCATAGCTTTGTTACAATGAAACCTTGAACTGAAGATATTTAATAAAATAACATTTAAACAGTGTAAAGTTTGGAGTGTCACATTGTTCTCTTAAACCGTGTAACAATGGTACTTCTGGGATAAGAATCAATTTACAGAGCTTTGTGTGTGTGTGTGTGTGTGTGAGTTAATTGTGTGATTTAAAAATCTGATTTGAAAAAAAAAAAGGAGAAAAAGTGGTGCCATACCTAAAACGAGGGGGGAAAATTCTAGCAATAAAAACAAAGGGACAACTGACCCTGATAAAATGAACTCAATGGCATGTCCCTGACAGGCCAGGAATAATACGGAAATGTTGCTTTTGTTCCTAACAGCCTGATCCTTGGCAAATCTATGCTGTTACTTCCTTATTTGTTTTTCTCACCAATATTTCAGACTCCCTGTGGGAGAAGCCCTCTTGCCGTTAGGTTTGCCTGATTGTAAGCGTGCCGATCTCAGGTTGGGTGGCTTGCTTGTTTCTAACTCCAGCCCCCTGAGCTGTTCCCAGGCGCGTCTGGGAAGCGCTGCAGGTGGGAGGAGGTGGCTTTGCCTTATCAGAGAAAGCAACTTCGGTGTCCCTAATCCCCTCTAACTGCAGCAATTACCTAGTTAAATAGGTGTCGGTTGCTGCTGCTTAAGGAGATGATTACCTCTGCTGCCTGATGAAACAGGAGGAAAATTGCCCTTAGTGTTTGAAGGGAGAAGGCAAGAGTTTTACGGCCCGTTTCACTGGGACTAAAGACAATCTGTTCGTGCCCAGAAGAGATAGCTCCTGCTATTACAGCAACGAGGAGAGGTTCAGCTATCATTTCCGACGTACAAGGCAGCATCATTCATCAGGTAAGGTCTCTCCCGAAGCAGTTAATCCTATCTAATGATCTTTGAAGAAACGTTGCAGTGTGATCTGATAAGCACTAGGAAGGTACTCATAAAATTAGTGATGATCTCCTGTGTTCTTAGTAGCTCTTTTAACCAAGACAAGAGTAATTTAAACACTTAAGGAAAGCACAATAGTCAGACTAATGCTCGTGTCAAGAAAATTTATGTAGCATATGTATGGGTTCTGTTTTACCTCTTCTTATGTTTTAGCTGACAGCAGGAATTGGGAATGGTATTTGCCTGCAGTGTGATAGCTCCAGTATTGAGCTATAAAACAGATATTCCTAGGAACTTACTTCCCAGTATGCCATAGCTGGTTAAAATCAGCTCATCATATTAGATGGAGTTTTGCCATTTTCCTACCAAAGAGAACGATCTGAGCACGGTTTTTGAAGTTCCCTCTCTCCCAATTTATGCACACACATGCTTGTATACATAGGAGGGTTACTCTGTGGGAGACCTATGACTGATGGTAGCTGCTACTCATCATGGATGATTTTTTTTTTTCCCTGAGAATTTGAGAGGATTTGGGCTGCAGACTAATGCACCTGGAATGCTTGTTTATTTGGGTTTAATATAAATTTAGTTTAGACTTGGGAAAGGTGGTCCTTAGGGGCACTTAAAGTGGTCTGAGTGGAGGGTTATGAATTTTTCCCTTGAGATTCTTAGTGCCTGAGAACTCCTCACCTGCAAGAATCTATGTTCTAATGTGACATTTGAAATTCATGGCTTTAGATTTAGCATATTTTTTCTTGTATAAAAAAGGCCTAAAGCCGATATAGATTGTCTTAAATATTTCTAAGAATTGTAAGCAGATTTCATTCCAAAATGGTATTAATGTTGAGATTATTTTAAATATCATAAATCAGCACCACCTGATCCTTATCAGTAAAAATCTTCCCTACCTGATACAAAGACTCTATTGAGCCTCAACAGAAACAGTAACTCATTGAGATTTGGTGGGACTGGGGGAGAGACAGGAACTACCAAAAAAACCCCCTTTTTTTTTTTTTTTTTTATACTAGAATATCAAGCTGTACTTTGAAATGCTAAATCCAGTTTCACAGAATGTAGTACTGGATCATAAATGCTACAAACACAAGACACGAGGTGCTGCTCTGCCACGTGTTCCCTCTGTTGGCTCAGCTTTGCTCAGTTGTTTTGGAAAGTGCAAGGTCTGGTAGACTGGGATCACCTGTTGCTGCCACGCTAGTTTTGGGATGGCTGCAGGCAGGCAGATGATATTAATCTGATGTGAGCACTGCAGCACGTGTTTGGATTAATTCAACAGAAATGCAATCACGTGCTCAAATATGTGCTGCTGGGTATTTTGGCAGCACAGACCCGGGTGATAGGACTGCAGGTGGTGGGAGCAGCTGCCTCATCAGCCTCTGCTGAGGTGGGGGTGGTGTCAGCCAGGGGCAGAACAGACTTTTGAAGCGCACTAAGATATGACTGCTCAGAGCTTTGTCTGCTTTTCTTGCATTATTTGATTCACTTGCTAACGTGGGCTTAACAGTCATGGTCAGTGCTTGAGGTGCAAACTGATTAGGCTGAAGATGAAAAGCCCTGTCGAAACGTGTCTGAAGGCCAGGACTTTCACGTTTTTTCAGCTTTTCAGTAGAGGAGCAGATTCTTGTACAGTAAATCCACCTCTTGTGTTGCTTCGTTGAAGGTTTCCTGAGTGACTCACAGGGTGCCAGCAATCCTCTGATAGTGGGATGTGAAGCAGCACTTTGCCAACGTGAGGCCTTATTCCCTGAGCACTTGCTTTCAGAGAATCATAGAATTAACTGGGTTGGAAGAGACCTCTGAGATCATCAAGTCCAACCCTTGATCCAACCCCACTGTGAT